>CM061920.1:1045493-1487469 GCA_031002005.1 Vandiemenella viatica
TGTCAAGATATAGTTCCCATACATAACGAACAGCTGCAAGTTTGTCATCTGCAGATCGAGCTTCACGGGTACGCCTGTCATCAATCTATCATTCTCCTTATATCCTCAAATCTATTTACTGACATGTTGGCCTTATATGTAGGATTTGCCTATCATTCCAAGAATAATTCTCTAATAGGTACATCCCAACTCTTCTCACACCAGAAAGCAGTAAAAGACCAAGAAACCCTCCATTTCAGCAAGCGAAACGTTTTTCCACGTTTTACCGCAAAGCAGCCCTCTTCTGCCTCAATATTTGCAGTTGATGATTTCCTCTAGTATTTCCTTGGAGATGAAATAGTCCCAAGCATCCTTAGGTTACAGGTTTTCAAACCACGGGCTGGACCAGGTGCCTTCTTTACAATATTATGGACATGTGTACGAAAAGTTGCAGGAGGTTCTAATTTCCAAATCGTTCCATTCCGACTAATGTATGTGTGGTCTTCTATACCTTTTTGTGGTGGTTCTTAATTTTCAGAATCTCTGATGAAGTAATATTATCGGAAGGACTGTCATCTGCCTCAATATTCACATCTGCAGGTTCATTGGCTGATTCTTCACTACTTGCATCTTCAAAATATTTCCTACCTCGCAAGAATCATCTTCTTCAAACACTGAGCCACAACTCTTTCAAAATGCTGCATTTGCACGTACTGACTCTCTTGCTTTGCGTGTCGAAGCCATAGCAAAAGACGTGTCCCTCGAACAGCAGCTTGTGCAGCACTAACGAGTCATACTCGTAACAATATGGGCCTTGCAGCACAAACAACTACAGTAACATGAGCTGACAAGAGCAGCACAGGATAACAATACTATGCAGTAATAAAACGTTTGATAGCAAAAGATCAATGATACACCGACATCGCCAATATGTGAAAGCAGTGTGTATTATTTTTTAGTTACTACTCCAGCTACTGCTGCTGTTGGCACCCAGTTTCTGAAATACTACTACAGTTATTGTTGAATTAATAACTGCTCCCAAACAAATGTTGAAGACAATATAGGCTAAAGAACATTTATAAATATGTGAGGGCTTCTGAAGCCCTGCTTATGCATTCACGGGTATGGGTAAACGTATAGAATTATCGGAAAACTTAAAAAGGTATCTGGTTCAGACTTGGTAGAGGAATGTCACAGTGTTAGTGAAAGAGTACTAGAAAGCAGTTTGAAATCAAACAAAAAATTACAGATTTTTTAAAAAAATGAAGACTACAAGGCCTCGGAGGCCCTGTATATGCATCCTAGGTTAATACCTACTCTATTAATGCTTCTGAGTTCCTCGAACTCAAGAAATTTTATTCATCCTAATGGTGAAACACAGGCGAAGCTTATATTTGGCCAGATGAGATCAACCTGTCATAATCATTCATCGTAAAAACTGGAACTATTCTAGACTGTGACGTTACGCAAAAACATTCACGGCTTACACTAGTTATTTATTATTTATATACATTAAATATGTTGGCATCCATGCACTACTCTTGAAGGAATGTATTGACAAAATCAATAAAGCATAAACTGTAGAAATATTTGAAAGGAAGCAATTGCAAACTGACTGCGAGAGAAACAAGACTGTTACAGTACTGCAGTTGGTATAGGAAACAAGGGCGCAAAGAAAAAAGCGCTCAAGGAAATAATCGCTGAAGATCACCCTGGGCAGGGGTTCCTATAACTGGACTCGGGTGACTGGCAGCCATCATGGAATGCAGAAGAAAAGAAGATCCCAGCAGTCACCGATCACAGTGACACGCCAATCGAAGCACCAACTACCAATATGCGACCTCACAGCCACCAGCATCCGTTACAACTTATCTAACGGACTTGTATCCAGACTCGACATCATTGTTGAGTACTGCAATGTATTCTCAGCCGTCGACACCATCGGGCACTACGTCACCTGCTCCGACGACGCCTGTTTCGCCAGAACTATCGCCGAGCCCTGTCCCAGTTACAACATCGCAGGCTTCAGAACTACAGACCCGACCTATGTGCAGGACACTACAGATGCAAACGCCGCTACATATTATTGTGGCCGGTGTTCTAGTGGTGGCATTCCAAGATGGGAACTTGAACCTACTGTTTAGCCAACTACAGTACTGTTCTGAACTACCCCTGTACTGCTGGCTTGATACAGAGGGAATCAGAATCTCATCCCATGTCCTTAGGATTATCTTACAATCGTAGACAAACTCCAGGAAGTAAGGATCACATACAAGTGTATAATATTAACCACTAAAAGCCAAAATGGTCATTCCATAACAAGAAATAACTGTCCAAGATCCCTACAATGTTTCAGATGTCAAAACATCTGACATTACCCACAATACAAAGAGAAGGAGCGATGTGTTGGTTGTGGAGAAGAGTACAAGGCTGCTGACTGCAATCGTCTAAGAAAGATGCAGTATGCTGCAATTGCATCGGACCCCACGCAGCCTGTTGCAAGGTTTTGTTCTGCGTTAAAACCTACCAAGAATTGTAGCAAGCAGAGAGCTGATCGCCGCATGCAGCCAAGCACGCCGAGTACAATGAAGCAGCAACAAATAACAACCAAGCGTCCAGTCTCCAAAGATGAACTACCTGCGTCCAGTTCTCAGAGACGAACACAAGCTGACGATCTGATGCTTGCCAACCACATCAACGCCCCCAAGCAAGCAAAAATAAGGCCTGTACAATAGCCCGCCAAGCACAGGGAACAACCTTCCCAGATGGTGCACCAACAAGAATCCAACTCATGGCTACCACTGCTGTCAGAAACATGCAATACATTTTCATAGATAGAATTTTAAGAAACAATTTATGATCCGAGCACATGGAGATGCAGGGCCGCCTTTTTTTTTTTTCTTTTTTTTTTTTTAGCTCAACAGCTCCTTCGGGCGTCGCGGCGACACTCGGGATCAACGATGGGGGCGGCAATCTCATAGTTTTTTGACCCGGTTCGGGAATTTTCCTATATCCACCACTGGCTGTTGTAGTTGGACAGGGGGCGGCATATTCGCTATTGCACGCGGCCGCTCAAACAGCTAGCGGCCGGCCTGTGGAGGAGTAAAAAACGAAGGTAAATAACTCATTCAATATTCATTACAATTCATGTCTGGACATTTTGAAAAGTTTTAAAATTTGTCTTCAATCAATGCAAAAGTATTAGCATTAAGAAACTAATCGTAATGTACCAGGTATGGGTAGGGTTTGCCAGATAGCCGGAAAATCCGGGAATGTGGCCATGAGCCCAAGCCAAGTATCCCATGCTCGCGCGGGAGGATGGAATGTCCCTTAAATCAAGGAATTGAAAACTGACAGGAAAATACTCTGTGAATTTTTCTGCGACTTTGAAAATTCTAGACGCAGTTAACATTAAGTTCCTTTATACAGAGTTCACATGTCTGAAACGTTTTTTGAGGTTCTTCCAAAAGACTTTCCAAACGATAAAATCTGGGCCAATTTCTTTAGAATAAGCATTTTAATGCTCTGAATATTTTTAAAAAAAATTGGTTTTATTTTTTTTAATTCCAACAAGCAATGACTTTTACGAGACAAGTTTTTAGCGCGTTGAATAATTTATGAAATAAGAGCGAAACAGAACGTTCATGGATTTGATCAAGGCTGAACTGCATACTCAATCAATTTTGAAGACTCTTGCTGAGAAATTTATCAGTTTTGCAAAGCAGTGACGGAGAAATATTTATGAAAATGGCAAAATCTAATAATAATATTTTGAAAGTAGTTGATTAAGATCTATTTTGATTGATGTCGATTTTGATTTAGCAAAAGATAGATGCTATTTTTTTTTTATTTTTGATAAAACCTGATGCTGATTTTCTGCCTAATTTTAATTAATGAGCCTCACGAATGTTCAGTTTTTGTTTAATATTTTTGAGATTTTGATTGAATTTTTTGTTTAAGTTTAGAATTTTTCCTTTTGATTCATAATACCTGATGTTGACTTTCTACCATAGTTTAATTAATAAACTTAAAAAAGGTGCTATATATACGTTTGATAGCATTTTACCTAAAATAGAATTTTTTAGTAATTTGCATTTTCGTTCACTCTTTAAACATACCGCTAAATACTTTTTAGACCAGAAATGTCCCGGAAATTATAAGCCTGTATCTTGCACTCAACAGTTAAATATTTCGCGGAAATTGGATACGCTTCTTGTTCCATACCAACAGAAGAATTGAGCTCCAAAATTATGTCACAGCCAGTTTTGTTATATCACTTACGAATTTATTAAGATTTTTTTGCTGTCGTCAGTCTTTAGACTGGTTTGATGCAATCCTCCATCCCTTCCTATCCTGTGCTAACCTCTTCATTTCTACATACCCCTTACAACCCACCTCAATTATCTGCTTCATATATTCTAATCTCTGTCTACCTCTACAGTTCTTACCTTCAACTGTTCCCTCCACTAACAAATTAACCAATCCAGCATGTCTCAAAATATGACCTACCAGCCTGTCTCTTCTTCCTGTAAGCTTCTTCCATAAACTTCTTTTCTCACCCATCATTTCCAAAACTCGTTCATTTCTTACTTTGTCTGTCCACCTAATTTTCAGCATTCTTCTGTAGCACCACATTTCAAATGCTTCAAGTTTCTTTCTTTCCGGTATTCCTAAAGTCCATGTTTCGCTACCGTAAAGTGCTGTGCTCCACACATAGAGTTTTAAGAAGTTCTTTCTAATTCCTAGATCAATATTTGAAACTAAAAGGTTTCTCTTTTTCATGAAGGCTCTTTTTGCTAGTGCTATTCTGCTTTTAACATCATTCCTGCTTCGGCCATCGGTTGTAATTTTGCTTCCCAAGTAACAGAACTCACTCACTTCTCCTATTGCATCAGATCCTATTTTTATATTTAATCTGCTAGTATTGGTATCATTTCTGCTACATTTCATCACTTTTGTCTTACTTTGATTTATATTCAGTCCAAAATCTTCCTTCAGTATTTGTTCATGCCATTCAGTAACTTCTCAATATCCTCAGCCCTCTCTGCTAACAAGACAATGTCATCAGCAAATCGTAGCATACTGATTTTTTCTCCCTGAAAACTTATGCCGCATGGAATTTTTCTTTGAACTTTCTTCATTGCTTCTTCTACATACAAGTTGAATATTAACGGGGATAGACTACAACCTTGTCTCACACCCTTTTTAACTGATGCATGTCTCTCGTGATTCTCTACTTTTATTACAGCCACTTGATTCTTATATAGTTTATAGAGTATTCTTCTATCTCGATACTTTAGACCTGACTTCTTTAAAATTTTGAACATCTTGTCCACCTAACATTATCAAAAGCTTTTTCTAAATCAACAAATGCCATAAAAGTATCTTTGTTTTTCTTGATCCGCCCTTCAAGTATTAATCTTAAAGACAGAATTGCTTCCCTTGTACCGCGATTTTTCCTAAACCCAAACTGATCTTCACCTACTATCTCTTCTACTACCCTTTCCATCCTTCTGTATATTATTCTAGGTCAGTAATTTTGAAAGCATGTGATGTTAGACTAATGGTGCGATAATTCTCACATTGTCGGCTTGTGCTTTCTTTGGAAGTGTGAAGATGATATTTTTATTAAAATCAGTTGGAATTTCTCCTGTTTCATAACTTTTTGATATCAGCTTGAATAATCTTTCGATTCCTTCCTCTCCTAGAGATTTAAGAAGTTCTGCAGGGATCTCATCAAATCCAACTGCCTTATTTGCTTTCAAGTCATTCAGAGCTTATTAAATTCTGTTCTCAAACAGGATCTCCTAAGTCATCAATGTCGACATCGCCTTCCTTTTCCAATACACTATTGTTCAAGTCGTCCCCATCATACAGTTTCTCAATGTATTCCTTCCATCGGTTAGCTCTATCTTCTGAGCTTAAAAGAGGTTTCCCATCTGGCAGCTTTAATGTTCATACCTCTTTTCTTCATTTCTCCAAAATTCTGTTTGATCTTTCTATATGCAAACATCTACTTTTCCTACGACCATTTCCTTTTCTACTTCTTCACACTTTTCTTGTAGCCATTTTTCTTTTGCTATTTTGCATTTCCTATTTATTTGATTTCTAAATTGCCTGTACTGCTCTCTTCCTGCTTCATCCTGAGCATTTTTTGTACCTTCTCCTCTGATCCATCAGCTCCAAAATTTCTTCTGTGATCCAAGGTTTTCGGGCAGCTTGTTCCCTAAAGCCTAATGTTTCTTTGCCAGCTTTCATTATTTCGGTCTTTAATGCATTCCATTCGTCCTCGGTTGAGCTCCTTTCACAGTTAATTCTTAGACCTAAGTCTGCCATTTCTGCAAATTTTTCTCTTGTGCTAGATTGTTTCAGCTTATTCACCGCCAATCTGTTCTGCTTATGCTGCTTCCTTATTCGCTTGAATTTCAGCCTGCACTTCATTACTATCAAATTATGGTCCGAGTCTATGTCTGCTCCTGGGTACGCTTTACAGTCTAGAACTTGATTCCTGAATCTCTGTTTGACCATGATATAATCTAGCTGATATCTGCCTGTATCCCCAGGACGTTTCCAGGTGTATATTCTTCTTGCATGGTTCTTAAACAGTGTGTTCGCCACTACTAGCTTATATCTTTCACAAAATTCTAGCAACCTGCTTCCTCGCTCATTTCTTTCTCCTAGACCAAAACTTCCTACAGTATTCCCTCTTTTCCTTCTCCCACTATTGCATTCCAATCACCCATGATTATTAGATTTTCCTCCCCTTTCACATATTGGATTAATTCTTCAATTTCAGCGTATATTTTTTCTATTTCTTCGTCATCTTCCTGTGACGTTGGCATATATACTTGTACTAATGTGGTTGGGACGGGCTTAGTTTCTAACCTCATCAAAATAATCCTGTCACTAAACTGTTCATAATAACTCACACGTTTCCCTACTTTCTTGTTCATTACAAATCCTACACCAGTGACTCCATTGACAGCTTGTGTGCTAATTATCCTGTGCTCCCCAGACCAGAAATCCTGTGCGTCCTTCCATTTAATCTCACTAATCCCAACAACATCTAACTTAAGTTGTTCCATCTCTCTTTTAAGTTTTCTAACCTACCTGCCCTATTCAGACTTCTAACATTCCACGCTCCGACTCGTAGAATGTTTCTATCCATTCTGATGACTCCTCCCTGAGCAGTCCCCACCCGGAGATCCGATTGGGGGACTATTTTACCTCCGGAATATTTTACCCAGGAAGAAGCCATCATGATATATGTAATTTGAGAGGATTACATGTCCTCGGGATACCCTTTGGGTCTTTAATGCAGTGGTTTCCCGTTGCCTTCTGCATCCCATGCCGTTGATCATTTCTGATTCATCCGCCTTTAGGGGCAGTTTCCAACCCCAAGGGCAAGAGGGTGTCCTGAACCACTCCCCGCTCTTCCGCCCTCCTTTCAGAGGCCGTTGGCAAGCAGTGGGTGACTCCTTATACCGGGAATCTTTCAGTCGCCAGAGCCTCGTCCGTTCAAACAGGGTGCACCACGTGAAGGAGAGGTTGACATTTGGTTGGAAAAGACTAGTATTGTCTCTCCCAAACCCTTACACCCCTATCTCTCTTAACTTTCCGCAAACATGGTAAACTCTAGTAGCATTCTGCAAATTGTTCTAAATTATATCGTGACCACATTTTTCAACGTTTGTATTTGTCTGTGTTAATACAAAATTAAACGCAGTGAAATCAGCAAGAACTTAGGACAAAAACCGAACATGTATTAACTCATGAAACGAACAATATAGCTGCTTCGTATGCGTGTACTTAGAATTTTATTTCCGCAGTTTGGTATAGAAAGCTGTACGTTATCATTCTATTATACACTTGTCTACTGAAAAGAACCAATTTTTAACATGTTTAAAAATAGCAACAAACTAGGAAGCGGGGTGTTAATTGTGGGAGACTACAAACCACAATCCTTGCGGCAGATTCGTGTGTGGTTTAATTTCTGGAGACATCTTATGTCAGTACAGATTACAGTGACTGCGAGAGAAACAATGCCTGCGTGACTGATATAACATTACACACGCTATCCGTCTCTCACCTTTTCGTTAGTTTTCAAAATTTCAAGACAATTTGTTATTTATACCGAATAAAGTATCCTATGTCCTTGTCAAACTTGATCGACGTCAGTTTAGTCGTGTTAGTCGTGGAAACGTATAAAACATACAGAGACAGAGTAACTTTGTCATTTATAATATAAAGTGTGGATCAGCCACTCTGAGAGGCTGTAGGTGTGTGCCGCGTGTGTGCTGTGATGTGTGCTGAGGGCAGCGCAGACAGGTTCGCGTGTGGTCGCTGACGCAAGGCAGACGCCCGGGCCCGCTCGTTGCGTCACGGACGAGTTTTTGCCGAGACGAGTGCTTCCAGGATCGCCACGCTAAACCAGATCCTCCGCGAACCTCAACGTGAGTCGGTAAACCCGCAAGGGGCCGTCCATTAACTACGTGGGGAGGTTTATCCGGAGCCCTCCCTGTGGTAATGTGAGTTCTTGAGGTCCTCTCCCCCACTGCTCACGCTTGGAGGCCTTTTTATTTTTAGGTCTCCTGTTTTGAAGGGCGGTTAGATCCATCTAATGTTGGGATTGGTATTTTTTTATTGTATCTACTATTCTTGAAGGAGTAAAAAAAAAGATGTGAGGTGTCTGTCGCCCCCCCCCCCCACCCCTCGGTGACATTTCGACGGACTCCCCCCTCCCCTCCCCTCCCCTATTTCACCCCACGTAATCAATGCACGGCCCCCAATAACAAACACCTCTTCACAGTTCGTAAAGCTGACTAGCAAAACTGGAATCATGTGTGGTCTCAGCAAGTACCTTTACACTACGAAAGCATTTCACAAACATAGTGCAGCTGGTATAGGACTTCCAGCTTGCACGTACTACAGTAAATCACTAATGACACTGACACCGGACATGTCTTAAACAAGGACGATAGGCGTATGAGCGTGGTGGTGTAACGGTTAGCGTTCTGGCCTCGCATTCGGGAGGACGGCGGTTCGAATCCCCGTCCGGGCATCCAGATTTGGGTTTTCCATGGTTTCCCAAATCACTCCAGGCAAATGCCGGGATGCTTCCTTAAAAAGGCCATGGCCGAATTCCTTCCCATTCCTTGCCCCCATCCTTTCCCGTCTCTAAAGACCTCGCTGTTGAGAGACGTAAAGCAGTTAAAAAAATATATAGATACGCGTATCATATTATTTCTAACAGGTGTTTCTGTCACGAGCCATTCATCGTCCTTCATACCTAAGCGAAATCCTTAAATTAGGCATAATTTAGGAATGATTTTTTTTCTGAATTCTACTCTTAAAGGGCAAAAGTATTAAGGGAGCAGGGAGGCGGGGGGTCAACGGAAATATCACGTGAGGTTTTGATATTCTTGTAGGACTGTAGACCTTAAAAAAGTCTACAAATGAGGCGAAAGTCGACTTAAGGGAGGGGGAGGGGGATTTCGTCCAAAAGTTGGGGTGTAACCGCCCCTGAAAGCATGAGACCTTTAAAAAAGTTCTCAAAAAGTTACGAGGTCGATTAGTAAGGGGGGGAGGGGGGTTTCTCCTCCAATCTAACGTCATTTTAGATTTCACGAAGTCTCACTAGAGGCGTTGGGGGGGGGGAGGTCCCAAATTCCTGAAAAACACCTCACGTCATTAATGGTCTCAAGGTCACATGTATGAGACATCAGAGCAACGCCTGTAGGCTTTGTGGGTGTCGATAACGACGATCTATCACGTACCGCTAGGTAGTAACGCCACATATCAGACATCGTGCGTGTTCTGTTCACCATAATTTATCCTGGTGAGGTGTGTGACATTTCGGCTTCGGGTGTTTACGTAGAGGGCTGAACGACAGCCTACATCGTGTGAAATCAGGACGATGTTGCTTTCGACCAACAGGCTATCACAAGCCTGGATATTCATTGTACTTTAGTGGCCAAATTTTCGCATGGATCATCGAGTCTACTATGTAATTTCCTAAGCTCACTCACTCACCCACCTCGATAGCTATTCACTGCAGAACGGTGACGTCACGTGCCAGCGTTCACTAGCAAATTAACAGCGACCATATTTTTAGAAATCAGACGTTATGTGCACAGTTTAATAGCTCAGCTACTGCTATGAAATTAATTGCCAGAATATATTAATAAAATTTGCTTTTCGTAGGATTCCATTCTTAAAAAAATATATACAGATCTTTACAGTTGAAAAATCGCGAAACTGCTTTTCAGTAAAATGTCACTATTGAAAGTAACAAAAAAATTAAAATTTAAAGTTTAAATTACTCATGACAATTATCATTGCGGCCTAAGCTAAATTTCAGTTTAATTAATTTACTTAAAGTTTTCGCTGATCTTGCTGCTTGACCAAAGTTTACATATTACGGTCTATTTGCTTTTTAAATATTTTACTGATCACTTTCGTTGATGGTCTTCGCTCATGTTCGTGAGTTATTAGGTTATTTAAAGTGGGCGTCAGACCAAATATGGTAACGAATGAAGTATTCTCGCAATTCATTTCATAGGAGTTGTTCAACTATTTAACAATCTGGAATCTGCACTAAGTTCTCTGGTCGTTACCAGTACTATGACCAAAGATTACATAGTGTTTGCCCAACCTCAATAAAAAAAACAAAAACAAGCAAACAGGAATTTTTCAGATTTTGTAGATTGAACTTTTATGGTCAGTTAAAGTCAAGTTTGTATTTCAGCAAGTTCGAGTCTACGACCCTTGAAACAGTCACACGATAGCGCGATCGTTTCTGTCCGTGTTTAAAACGTCTGAGTTCTTCAAGCCTTAGAGAGTTTAATCACCCTGAGGGTGAAACACAGTTCAAGTTCGTATTTGGACACATCACGTCAACCAGTCATAATCTTTGACCCTAAAAACTGGAAATGTTTCAGAGCCGTGACGATTCGCAAAAAACCGTCACGGGCTCACGCTAGTTCTATATAAAGCATTTTGTTCGGCAGCAAGACCCAGTAACCATAATCAGAACAGTTATCACAGGTATTATGGAAGACAGGACAAGAGGCAGCAGCACGCACAGTAAGTGGCCCGTACTGAGGAAGATAAAAGTGTGGTAAATAAAGTAAAACTATTGGAGTAGATGATAAACTGATTTACTCTGTAGAAATTTTTTTAAAAGGTAGAAAGAAAAACTTAGGAAATGCAGTATCAAAAGAAGTGGAAGTAAAAATGGGAGTGCCACAGGGTACCGTATTGAGACCATTGCTATTCATTATTCTAATGAGTAATTATGTCGGTTGTTTAGTATCAGAAAATAGATTGTTTGCATATGAAATAAAGCAATATAAAATGATCAAAACGGTTGAGGACTGTAAGCAGCTGCAGGGTGATCTGGACAGGATATCTAGTTGGGTTGGTAAACATGGGATGAAGATAAATGCAAAGAAGAGTTAAGCTTATTAGATACACAAATAAAAAACTAAAGGTTGATTAGGATTATAAGGTTAGGAAAGAATTGCTTGTTGAAGACTTGAAATGTAAATATCTTGGCATTACATTTGATAACAAGCTTAACTGGGCAGGACTTATTGGACAGGTAGTAGGAAATGCTTTCGAAATTGTTCACATGGGTAGAGTGATGAGGGGATGCACGAAAGAAGTAAAGGAATTGGGTTACAAAACTTTGGTAGTGCAGTATTGGACCCAGATGTTGAGTATCAAATACAAGAGTTGGAGAGGATGCAAAAAAGGGATGCTAGATTTGTTTCTGGAAATTGCTGCAGAACGCAATCAGTAACAGATATGATAAAAGAGCTGGAGTGGGACTCATTGGAAGACAGGAGGAGGGTGAAGAGGGTCATAGAAGTGTACAAAGCGTATATTTGTGATGAGGCATGGAAAGATATTGGTATAAGAATGAAAAGTAATGTATGGAAGGGAAAAGATGACCGTGGCTACAAATTGGGACTCGATTTCAGGCACCGAGCGGGGCGGTGTAACGGTTAGCGTTCTGGCCTCGCATTCGGGAAGATGGCAGTTCGAATCCCCGTCCGGGCATCCAGATTTGGGTTTTACATGGTTTCCCAAATCACTCCAGGCAAAGGCCGGGATGTTTCCTTCAACAGCAATATTCCAGCACTAGTTCGCGAAGGGTCCGAGGTTATTGAAAGCCGCGATAAAGCTAATGTACTAAATACTGAATTCATTTACTGAGGAAAATAAGGATAGCATTCCCGTTTTCCCACGTCGTGTCGAGTTGGAGATGGAATCATTACCAATAGATACTGCAGGTATCATAAAGCAATTAGAGCTCCTAAAGTGGGGAAAAGCACCTGGCCCGGATGGTATTCCAGTAAGAGTATTTTCAGAGTATGCGGCGGAAATCGGGCCATTTCTGTCTGATATATTCAGTAAATCCCTAGAAGAGCGAAAAGTACCTTCAGACTGGAAAATAGCGCAAGTAACTCCGATTTTCAAGAAAGGTGATCGAAGCGATCCTGGAAACTATCGTCCAATATCTATAACATCTGTTTGTAGTAGAGTTATGGAGCATATTATATGCTCGAACATTATGAATTTCCTAGATGAAAATAATTTGCTTACAACAAATCAACACGGATTTCGGAAGAAAAGATCATGTGAAACACAGCTGGCCCTATTTACACACGATGTAATGAAAGTTATTGATGCAGGTTCACAAGTAGATGCAATTTTTTTAGATTTTCAGAAAGCCTTTGACTCTGTGCCACACAACCGCCTTTTAGCGAAACTACGAGCGTACGGTATAACGGATCAGCTTTGCGAATGGATAAAGGATTTTCTAACTGGTCGATCGCAGTATGTCGTTGTTGAAGGAGAAAGTTCTTCTAATCTAGATGTCACATCGGGTGTACCTCAAGGAAGTGTAATAGGACCACTTCTTTTTTTAATTTTTATAAACGATCTCGGAGACAAAGTGAAAAGCCTTTTTAGATTGTTTGCTGATGATGCGGTTATTTACAGGGAAGTAAGGAATTTGGCCGATTGTTTAGCAATTCAGCGTGATCTGGATGTTATTTTGGCATGGTGCGCTGAGTGGCAACTCACACTAAATTGTAAAAAGTGTAAGACAATGAGCATAACTAACAAAAAGAATCCAATTGTTCAGAAATACGAGGTAAACAGTTCAGTTATTGATGTGGTCGATTCTATGAAATATTTGGGAGTAACTGTACAAAGGAACATGAAATGGGACTTACATATTAATACGTTGGTAGGTAGAGCTAATTCTAGGCTGCGGTTCCTAGGTCGAATTTTGAAAAATTGTAATGAACAAACAAAGGAGATAGCGTACAAATCTCTTGTGCGTCCACATTTGGACTATTGTTGTGCCATTTGGGATCCGTTTCGTAAGGGGCTGATTGAGAGTACAGAGAAAGTACAGAGAAGAGCCGCTCGATTCGTGACCGCTTGCTACAGTCCTTATGAAAGCGTTACAGAACTGATTAGTAAACTAGGCTGGGAGTCTCTCGTAGATAGACGACGCACGTTTCGTATAAACTTATTGGTAAACATGCGTACTCCCACATTCACTTACGAGTGTAGTGAAATACTTCGTCCACCAACCTATTTGGGTCGGCATGACAGGAAAGATAAAATTAGAGAAATAAGGTGCCGCACTGATTCTTATATGAATTCCTTTTTTCCTCGTACCATTAGGGATTGGAATGCACAACAAAGAGATTAGGTTTGGTGCTGAGCACCCTCTGCCACCCACAGTTCTGTGATTTGCAGAGTATATATGTAGATGTAGATGTAGAAGGCCATGGCCGAATTCCTTCCCATTCCTTGACCCCCCCCCCAATCCTTTCCCGTCTCTAAAGAGCTTGCTGTTAGAGTGACGATAAGCAGATATTTTTAAAAAAAATCGATTTCAGGCACAAGTGTGTGGGGAGATTCTCTTTTTTAGATGAGGGTGTCAGGGATTGAAATAAGTTACCAAGAGAAATGATGAATAATTTACCAAAAACGTTGAAAGAATTTAAAGTTAAAATTTGTAGAGGGCTAAAGTAGGTGGGTATTGGAAAGGGGGGGGGGGAATTGTCACCGGAGCGTGTGCTCCACCGCAATTAATTTTTAAAAAAAACTGGATTTTGTAAGATCGCGTCGCGCCGTGTCACTCGTCTGTGCTGGTTCGGGAATGTTTGGCCAACAGCGGAACAGCCGTCCTTCCCCACCGCCCTTACTCGCCAAATTTCGCAGCATCAAACTCTTTCGTGTTTCCAAAAGAAAACATTTCCTTGAATCGACGCCAGTTCTAAAGTGTAGCGCAAACTCAAGAAAAATCGGAGACACAGCTTGGAGCCATCGGAGGAAACGAGTTGCACTGAGCATATGAGCATTCGAGATGTTGCGTGGGAGCCATTTCGGAGGTGACAAGCGTTTGTGAAGTTGTCCATGTCCCGTAGCTGTTGCATAAATGATTTAAATTGGACCCGGGCTGTAAACAACTGTTTTATTAATTTCTCCAGGCGCGTTTCGCCCTTCTGGCGTAGGGCATCGTCAGTGGGTAGATTGTGGTAGTTGATACATTTCAGCCCGGAATAGCACTTTCTGCACTTCTCTGGACTGGTATTGACGTCCAAAACAGAATTTTCACTGTAACCTTGATATACATTCTACTGTTACCAGTATTCGTTGTTTTTTCTTGTTGAAACTGCACTATTGTTGATTGCAGCCAACTGGCTTCAGTGTTTATTGCGACTTTTTTTACACGAAAAAGTACCTCAATCTCCTCACTGACGATTCCCCGCGCCAAAAGGGTGAAACGCATCTGGAAAAATTAATAAAACAGTTGTGAGTAGACGGTGTTCAGTTTAAACCATGCAGTAATGATGATTCTGTGACAGTAGGTAGGTCTTAGCTACAGGAGCCCTGAAAATAAAATCACGGTTCACTAATACGAAACAACGTTGACAAATGGTACTGAAAACTACTTATCCTAAAAATGAAAACTCTATTCGCAGTTACGATATCGGGTAGACGAATGGCACTACTGGAGCGTCGTTTTGAATGGGAAACCCGGAAGAGGACGAGGCGAGAGAGATGTGTGGCGGTCCAGGAAGAGAAGGCGGACCGGACCGGCTGCAATGTGGGCCACGGACGGCCCGACCCGACTCGCGCTTCCTGCCTCACACACACTGTGGTAAAACTGTCGCTCCCCCCCCCACACCTGCCCTGCGAAACAGCGAAATTAAGGATGTTTCCTTGTCTATCCCAGCATCTCGCAAATACATAGTGATAGGTTGTTATGTTCGTGATAGCTTCTTTTGTGTTTTGGTATGGCCTCGGCAAACTGGGATATAAATTGTCCGCAAATTTAATTGTTCCATAGTAAAACCAGTAAATTTAATATCGCTTGGAGCTAGACTTCTTGCAGTGGAAATTATGACGTCTACTGAGTATAAAGGCCCGGTCAGAGGCGAGACGAGCCACCGAGATAGGAAGAGGGTTAATTTGCCCTCCTTCCTACCATTCAGGAGGATGGGTGTCAAATCCCGTTCGGCCATCCTGACTGGGGGTTTCCGTGACTTTCCCCTGTCACTTAAAGGCAAATGCTGGAATGGTTCCCTACAAGGCCACGGCCGACTTCCAACCCCCTTCCCTCCCCTTTAGGTTAAGTCGGCTGAAAAGGGTCCTCGAGACTTTACAGCAGCCCGCCTTCCAGGCTTTACCTGGGACGAATGACAATAGTAAAACAAAACAAAAAATAGACGAAACGAGGGGTGCCCGCAGTGTTCTGACGATGTCCAGAGCCATCCTGCATTGAGAACAAGCGTCACGAGAAACCACTGCTTGAAAATACCTCAGATGTGCAGTATTTATGATTCTAGTTCCGAGGAGGAAGGAGAACTTCTCTTAACTTTAAACCGAGAGTGGTGGTGTAACGGCTATTGTTCTGGCCTCGCATTCGAGAGGACAGCGGTTCGACTTTCCGTCCGGGCATCCAGATTTGGGTTTTCCATGGTTTCCCAAATCACTCCAGGCAAATGCTGGGATCCTTCCTTCGAAAGGCCATGTCCTCCATCCTTTCCCGTCTCTAAAGACCTCGCTGTTAGAGATACGTTAAGCAGGTTAAAAAAAAAAAATCTTAACTTTAATAGGTTCAGGGAAAAAGAGACAGTGGGCCCGCTGAATTAATTAAACCAGGGAAGAATTCGGCGAATATGACAGTCTATGCATTGAACTTAATTCGTTCGAAGGCAGACAGTCCAGACCTATCAAGAACGGCGTTGTCAAATACAACGCCGACAAATCAGAGATCTAATTCAGCTGCTTTTGAAGTGAGAGCTCAATTCTTCGCTTACTTCAATTATTTTAATTGATATTTAAACATGTCATGCGTTTGCTACTTTCCTGCTTACTTAAATAAACCGAACTGTATGCTATACATCAAAAAAGAAGTGAACAATAGTAATTTGTAAATAAATTTTACAAATAAATAATGGTTGTATAAATAATGTCATTAAAATGACAAATGAAACACGAGTGCTTTGAAATAAATAAATAATATTCCAAATAGCAATTACAGGTTATATTCAATTTATCTACAATCTCAATGCAAGCTTAACTTTTCTATGTATTTTCTTAGTCGGGATGGCGTGAATCAAATAAATTTTTCGCGCACCGATTTAATTAATGTCTCTGTTTGGACGTTCGCCACCTCGACGTGATGGCGCTGTACCTGGGTCGCCAGCTGTGCCCGCCTTGTGTCGGACAGGGTGCGATGCAGTGCAACGTAATACATCGCACACTGTCAGAAAACACGGCCCTTCACACCTAAAAATTATTGGTTATTATTTATATTTTTGGTTTATCAGTTAGATTCTTTTAAAAATCGGGACGCTACCAGGAACGCATGGAAAGAAGTGTGCTTCGAAATTAGGAATGATTTTGACGACAGGGAAAATGTGGAAAAATTACTTTGGATAGTATTTACATACATTTTTACAGCTTCAACTAGAACTTCAAAAATGTTGAATCACATTTTATAGAAACATTTTGATGTTTAATATTATATAACTGTCTTATATCTTAGACATTTCCCAAGGAACACTTCCAACAACACTAGACGGAACTTCTGTCGCTCGTTATTTTGATAATTTTTTTTTTTAACATAGCAGTGACGAATACAGTGAGACAAGCTCTTGAGTAAATTTGGCACCATCTTCGCCATTTACTTTCGATTTTCCTTTGTAAAGTAATAGTTATTAAAACACCCAACATATTACAATCTAACTACAAACGTTTGACTAGTCGGTTGTGCTTGTAAGTATAAAAGCAATATCGAGTAAACTCAACCGTGATGAGTTGATTACACAGTGAAGTATTAGCTACAAATAAATGTAAGTCGTAGCCGTTATATGGCATGGTGTATTTTTAAAACTTTTCTTGTACACCTATTCGTATTCACCTCAAGGAGTTTTCACCCTAATTAACATAAAATAAATATAAAGGTTTGTTATTATATAAAATTAAATGTTTATCTATAGTACGTCTGTGAAAAATCTTCTTACCTCAAGGTGATTGCCAGCATTTCCACACGTTAAATACGATTCATCAACTGGGTATTTCTCCTTTGAATGCCGTACTTTAGTTTCGCAAGCAATTGTCGATATAAACATCCCAAAATAATTGAAAAACTTGGTGTCGTCGTTCCTCAAATATTCTGTTCTCCTTTGGTTCTTTTCCCCCCCTATGCTACGGAACCGTCAAAATAACAATTTTAAAACCAACTACGAAGAAATAAACACCAGATTAAGTAAATTAAATTCTAATTTCACTAAGTGAAACTCAAGTCATCAAAAGCAAGGTACTGACGCCCGACCACGTCGTCTTTTACCAGCTCTTCATAGCAGCGGAAGTTTAACCGCTGAAATAGCAGCGGCTGTTCTACCGCTGAATGTTTAAACACCTCAAATTTTGTAGGTGCCGACGGTTAAGTTTCCGCTGCGGTAAAAACCGCACAGTGTGTAAGCGGCCTAATTGGTGGCTTGGACGCCGACTCTGGTCGACTGTGTTGAGAGTGGAGCCTTGTAGGAAGGCCGAGGGGCTGCCTCAGAGATCAAGGCGCCACTCAGTCGAACAGCAAGTGCTGTAGACGAGTATGCAAAACCTTTCCGATCTGCTATTTTAGGGTGATAACTGAGGACAAATGTTACACACGCGTTCTACATCTACATATATACTCTGCAATTCACAATTACAGTTGGTGGCAGAGGGTGCTAAGCACCAATCCTAATTCAGTGCATTCCAATCCCGAACAGAACGAGGAAAGAAAGAATACATAAATGTATCAGTACAGCATCTTATTTCTCGAATCTTATCCCTCCTGTCATTGCGACCTAAATAAGTTGGCGGAAGAAGTATTTCCGAATTATGCGAGGGCCTTATTTGTAAAGACGCGAAAACCAGCTGTTACATCAACACAAATAGCAATAAACGCCGGATGTTTCGAAACCATTTGCAGTTTAATAAAAAAAAATGAAATCAGTGTTCAAAATGTTGCCACCATTTCTTTCTGTGTCTATTTCACGTTTTAGGGAAGACGCTATGAGGTGCACAAAAAAAAGAACACAACAAAGTGAAATTGTGATGACAGGGGTAGAATGCATGAGGAAGGGATACCTAGAAATGTCGGTAAAAGTAAACCGAGAAGAAAAAGAAGTTGAAATAGGAAGACACAGGAAAAGATGGACTCCACAGCAGTACAAAAAACCTAGTGCGGGAAGCCATGGACAGCGAGCTACTTACGATACTCAAAACACACGGAAGGAAAGTTTTTTAAGATTCAGGAAAATAATCAACGACGCAGCAGCCAGGAACTCTGATAAATTAAACGAACCACGTCCACGGTTAGTATTGTTTCTTCGCTAAACATACTCTTACAGTGGCACTACCCAAGTATCGGTAGTTTCTGAAACAACTGATTATCACGCAGTCCGATGACGGAATACAGATTTTTTAGCTTTATGGCTTAAGGGAGCGTCCACAAACTACGTAGTTACATTTTTGGCCTCCTGTGAAACACCACCTCCCCCCCCCCCCTTCTCACAACAGTTGGCGAGATGGTGACGCGCGCAACAGGTGGCTCCTTTGTGACGGTGACGTCACGAACTCGTAGATTCACCCCCGCCTATAGAAGTTAGCACTTCATAAATTAGTCGCATATCTACATCTACATATATACTCTGCAATTCACAAAACTGTGGGTGGCAGAGGGTGCTCAGCACCAAACCTAATCTCTTTGTTGTGCATTCCAATCCCTAATGGTACGACGGAAAAAAAAGAATTCATGTAAGAATCATTGCGGCACCTTATTTCTCTAATCTTATCTTTCCTGTCATTCTGACTCAAATAGGTTGGTGGACGAAGTATTTCACTACACTCGTAAGTGAAAGTGGGAGTACACATGTTTACCAATAAGTTTAAACGAAACGTGCGTCGTCTATCTAGCAGAGACTCCCAGCTTAGTCTACTAATTAGTTCTGTGACGCTTTCATAAGGACTGTAGCAAGCGGTCACGAATCCAGCGGCTCTTCTCTGTACTTTCTCTATACTCTCAATCAACCCCTTACGAAACGGGTCCCAAATGGCACAACAATAATCCAAATGTGGACGCACAAGAGATTTGTATGCTACTTCCTTTGTTTGTTCATTACAATTTTTCAAGATTCGACCTATGAATCGCAGCCTACAATTAGCTCTACCTACCAACATATTAATATGTAAGTCCCATTTCATGTTCCTTTGTACTGTTACTCCCAAATATTTCATAGAATCGACCATATCAATAACTGTATTGTTTAACTCGCGTTTCTGAACAATTGGATTCTTTTTGTTAGTTACGCTCACTGTCTTACACTTTTTACAATTTAGCGTGAGTTGCCACTCAGCGCACCAAGCCAAAATGACATCCAGATCGCGCTGAATTTCTAAACAATCTGCCAAATTCCTTACTTCCCTAGTGGTGTGTAGAGTTATATTTTACACTTGACTGGACCTGTGATACGTGGTGTGAGGGACTCGTGGTAGCCGTGTGTGTGTGTCGGCTATTCGCTCGCTCGCCCGCGTGTCGTGGCTGGGCCGCGTTCCCGTTATTACACGCTGATGGCCCGCTTCCTGGTCCCTCACGCACGCTGCCAGCGCCCTCCAACAGCACGCGGAGTAACTAGCAGCCACCACCTAGCAACAGGTGGCACTCACAAGTTCACAACACACTACAGCTGTAACACTAACGAGAAATAGTCTACCCGTATGTATTCGTTTCTAAACCAATCAGTACCCGTTACTTTTGACTCAATCGACCAACAGTGTGAATAGTGTTGCAAATAGAAAAAAAAATGTTTTTTTCAGCTTTGTGAAAAAAAAATGCAAAAAACCTAGAACCCTGGTTTTTTTCCAGATTTGGTTTTTTTTCTTCAGAAAATAATATATTTGATAAATTATAGTTTTATTTACGGAAGTTACATTTTACATGTGTGTTTTAAATCTTACTGAATCGTATAATGTTTTAAATAATGATATTCATAGATGTATCTATATAGGTAACATAATTTTATTCATCCTCTAAGTCAGTACCACATTCACTAGTATCAGCACTACCAACACTAGTTCGATCAGTGTCGGAATTTTCTGTTTCTTCTTCCGGCTCCTCTAGATCCATAACTTAGTTACATTTTCTTTTACTGAATGTTCTTGTATTGTATGCAAAAGATTTTGAGATTGCAATTTTAAATTGTGAGCTAAGTATACACTGTGCCTAAAGACTGCGCCGATAGTTCTGTATTACGGTCTTTTAAGTTTTAATTTAAATCTATTATCATACAAAATAGGAGTTTTATATCTTTTTCAATCGTTGGTTTACGCCAACGGTTGCAAACAAACGATTCATAATTACTGACAATTTAATGACTCAGTATCACTATACGCTGAGAGTTTAACAAGTATGCGAATATAAGGAAAGGACAATAAGTAATAAAAAGAGTCAAAAAACCCTTAGATAAATTTAAAATTCCTAATTTTTTGAAAAGATCCGTAGGTCTACAGATTAATTCGTAGGGTTGGCAGCACTAGTTCAAATAGCAAGTATCAATCCAAACAATGGGGAACGAGGATTCCTTCTCGCGCAACCAAGCCTCTTCGGAAAGTCCCCGTTCGTAAAAGAAAACTTCAGTCAATGTTGCCAATGTTTTCGTAATTTTCTTTTCTACTGAACCAGAAAAGTATAGTAGATTTAAAAATTAAGATAAGTACTTAGTATAAACTGTAAAACAGTTATATTAAACGATAAATGCCTTGCAAATTTGGGATTTAGTAGTTATGGAAAAAAACGTGTCCCAGAAAAAAAAACGTGTTTTTTTTGAGTTTTTTTCAAGTCAGAAAATAACCGTTTTTCGTACTTTGTAAAGTTTAAGTAAATTAATTACTAGTTGAAAGAACACGCCAAAGCAACTGTTTAATTAAACAGTTGCATTGGCGTGTTCTTTCAACTAGTAATTAATTAAGCAACTGTGGAAACATGGCCTGCAACAACATCGCATTTAAGTAAATTGTTGATTTGGTTAAACCGAGCGTGGAGGGTGAGTGGTTAACGCTCTGGCCTCGCATTCGGGAGGACGCCGGTTCGAATCCTCGTCCGGGCATCCAGTTTTTGTTTTCCATGGTTTCCCCTAATCACTCCAGGCAAATGCCGGGATGCTTCCTTCAATAGGCCATGGCTGAATTCCGTCCTGTTCCTTGTCCCCTCTCCCATTCCGCCTCTAATCACCTCGACGTCGACATGGCATATAGCCACAAGTAAATAAAATAAAAAAAGGCAAATTTAGGTATGAAATTTTCATTGTAAAATAAAAAGAAGTTGGAATATCTCATTTTAGAATAAACGCATTTAATTAATGTTAGAGATCAATGAAACCTCACTAAGGTACGGTCAATAAAAGATCAATAACCATCTCCAATCATCTATCCAATCATCTATTTTCTAATTACGCTCTGTAAATTTTAATCTTAAACCAAAGCAAAACTACAAAATAACTATTAATGTTGTCAAAATGACTTACCCAGTTAAAGATATCAACACTTAACAATTATATTAAAATAATATACCCGCAACATGTTTGTAGTGAAACATTTTCCTTTGCAACGAAATGAACTCAAACCAAACTCCCAGAAATACGCGACGCACGTTGTTCAAATGCTGATTCTCTCGTTCAGGTTCGTTTAGTCGCTGGGCGAACCGTTGCAGTTCCCGCACGATGTGTCGTATTTGTTCGTTTACCGCAGGGGTGGCCAACCCAAATGATCTTGCGGGCCGCTTTGGAAGTGCATCATAATCCCGCGGGCCACTTATAAAATTATATGTCCCCACTAGGGACATTTTTTATGGAGTGAAACATTGAAACAAGGGTTATTATTGTGTTTACTATTATTCTTACATGTAAACATAGATAATATAGTAATAATGATACTAAACACACATTGTAAAGAAATATATAACACTAAAATGAAATATAAAAAATATTTTGTAAAAGTGTGATGAATCTCGCGGGCCAGAAAAATGTTCAAGGTGTGCCGCGGGTTGGCCACCCCTGGTTTACCGAATCAAACCGAGGTCCATGTGTCAGTTTCTCACTAACGAATACAGTGCATTCGGTTTGCTACAGTTCCAGAACGCCTCCGTCCAAATCCGTTGTGCTCTCAATTCCATCCAGCCGCTGTAGTCAACCTCAATCTGTCTTTCGTTTCCAATTCTTACGACGGAATCCACCTACAGATTACATTCTTGAACAAGTGTTAAAATAGACCGCTCTTCCTTATTCACTGTTCTGTTTCCTCTACCATGTGCCCGTTACCAGATACTTTTTCTCCCCAAACAACAGAACCGCTCTACATATTCCAGCGTCACAAACTTTGATGGGTCAGTGTTTCTTAATACTTTCACTATCTTAGGATTCTGCAGTCACCTCCAGGCTATGTCTACCCGTTGCAGTCGGCCATTTTTCCTAGTTCTCTTTCAAGACTATTCAGTCTCCTGCCATATCATTACACCTCCAGCACATTGCATCACCTCCGTCTCTACCGGGTTTTTTGTGTTGCTGAACTTGCGCTACGAATTACACGGCCACATCCGACGAAGCAGCTCATAATACTGTCTCGCCTTTCCGTCTGAAAGCAATCCGAGCGTCTATTATCTATCCTGTCACACAGAAATCAACAGAACAGCTGTAGTAAACCTTACGCATTCGTCACCGGAAGGAAAGAACACTTCAAGTTTTGTTTAGTGTACAAAATAGATATTATTGTAAAGTTATCTTATTGCTTTGACTAAAGGCTATGGTCAGAGACATTTTAGTTGTGGTCAGAGACATTGCAGTTGTGGTCAGAGACATTGTAGTTGTGGTCAGAGACATTGTAGTTGTGCTCAGAGATATTGTGGTTGTGCTCAGAGACATTGTAGTTGTGCTCAGAGACATTGTAGTTGTGTGTTTAGTGTGAAGTATGCAACATCTAATCCTTACATCTTTGGGATTTGTGATGATACGTTCAGAATTTCATTTAATGCTCCTGCGTTGTTCGTTGAAAAATAAGACATGCCAAACAAATTAACTGAGATTCTAAGCTTTAAAACGGTGAAAACCCCATCGAAATCTGCTCTGTAGTTTCCGAGTTTTTATAAGACGAATATATCCTGTTTTCGTTTAATATATTTATTAGTATTGGTGTTAGAGTGATGGTGGTATTGTTAGTAGTATGTATGGTATCCCGTGCAGAGTCGTGCTTGGCTAGGCCACTGCTTTCCGTGTGGCGAGTCACTCTCCTGGCTCGTGTTGTTCCGCCCGCATGCGCCGTCGCAGCTGCCTCTTCATAACGGCCGCACTCTCCTCCTGAAATCAGTCGCAGCGCGGCAGACTCCGAAAATCCGCGCTCCAACCTCAGTGTGCGCTCTGCAAATTACTGCTGTCATCCGTACTCTCTAATAATCTATGTATATATATAAAGATGAATGTATGTTTGTTTGTTCTTCATACAAATCCACAGTTTTCATCCTATCTCGATGAAACTTTGCACACTTATCCTTTGAAACAAGGAGAAAAGTACTGTCTATATTTGGTTGAAAAATTATATGTATAAATAATATATAGTCTTATAATTTCGAAATATTACTGAATGGCGATAGACAGATGCGTTGGATATGGAGGTCTCTGTACTGTTTTTCCGTGTAGTGGTCAGGTAGCTCAGTGGTTAAAGCGCTTGCTTACTAATGTTTGGGTCGTGGTCTCCGGTTCAAAGCTCCATAGACGATAAGATTTTTAAAAATTGTTTTTGATCGTAAGAGTCATGCCTGGGCCGTCGGTTATTCGGATTTAATGTTAAACTGTAGATATTACAAAGTTAGGGGTGCAATGCGGGGCAAATCGTAGGTAGTCTTGCAATGCTGTAGGTGTACACTTTTTTACGTTATAATGATTCCTCAGGGGTGATTCGCAGTCACTGTGTGTGTGACATGCAGTAATAATACTATAAATGAGGAAGTAAGTCTGTGTCGTTTGTTACGTTTTTACGACTAAATGCCTATACCGATATTGACGAAATTTGACAAGAAAATCTGTAGGGAGGACACACGACATTTTTTTTCGGTATGATTAACAGTTGTAGTCACGAAATTTTGAGAACTTACCAAATGGTGACAGAGAGACGGATGCATGCATTAGTCTGTAATGTTACGTCGCTTGCTCAAGCTATGCTTCTCGGGCATTATGTAATAGTGTATAATTTGTTAGTAAATTTCGTTTAGAGAAAAAACGTAACATTTTTTATAGATGTCGATTTTTTTCTGTCCTGCTTAAATGTTTCTGGCACCAGTTTATATTGCCATCTTTTTTGACATGCCTTGCGGGCGTAAACTGACCTAAGTTGTAGCTCTAGCAGAACACGAGCAGCTAAATTCATTAGAACCCAAGAATCGGGTGCTCATGCTGAAGAAAGAAATAGTCCAAGCTGAAATAAAGCTGCCATCAGTTAACCCCCCCCCCCCCCCACACACACACACACACATTCCCTCACATTCGTTTGTTTTTCTGTTTTTAAATATGTTGGAAATTGATTCTCTTCAAGAGACAGATTCCACGCTAGAATGATATAGTGATGGCTTTCCTGTCATATTATGCCGACTCGGTGTTGTTTGGGACGAATCCTTCGCTGCCAACAACTTTCTATATTCAATTCTGGCAAAGAAATTCTTAATCCACGCGTATGAAGTCGCTGGTACGAGATAGTTGATTTATAAATATGAGTAACATTATGGTTACCATATAAAAATAATTCCCTTAAATGTTAAAAATCATTATATTCAAAAGTTAAAAACTAATCACGTATTACACAAAAACTGTACGCTGAAGATATCTCGACAAGAGGCGAAACGCGTCCGTCAAATAAATAATAACCAAACAACAGTTGTACTGGGGTAATTATTAAATAATAATTACTAATCTAACATGATTCTGTCAGCATTTTTCTCGCTAAATTGTCTTGGCGTCGAATACCAGCAATAAAGAAATAATTTTAACAAGGTATTGTCAGACGGACTTTGATGTGCGTGGCATTCCGGTTCTTGAAAAAACTTCCTATCTAGACTCGGTGTCTTTGAGATAGGCTTTATTGCATCCGCTAGTGTTTGTACCGTTGTTATTATCAGAAAATGAAATCGCAGTGAAGATGGCGTCGCCTATTATATATTTTTCTCGATTCTTACAGATCTGGGAAAGAACTAGAATATATTTTTGTTTCTGCTCTGAGATGTTGGTGGCCGTGCTGTTATTTGCATCCCGGTTGCTGCTTACCGTTACGCGCCGAGTCCTTGGTCCAGCGCCTGGCGGATGTTGAACCTGCCCGTTGCCCTTTTCTGCGATTCATAACTCGAGACAGCAGACACGTTACAGGTAACGAGTACACAGTATACAGAGCCCTGGCACTCGCTAATATACCGCCGCGACGCCAGTAGTCAAAACACGCTGATGAGGCAAAACAGTATGACCGCCTGCTTCACAGCGTGTTCGTCCAGCGATATGGCGCGGCATGGATTCGACAAGTGCTGGGTAGGTAGGTATCTGGCAGGACCGGCGTGAGAGAGGTGGGGGTGGGGGGGGGGGGAGGTAAGCTGGGGCAAAAGTACCCTGGGTCCCTTGCCCAACTAAATACAAACAAGCTTAAAAATATTTCTTAATAAGAACTTTACTTGATTTTTTTAATTTTATAACTGTCCACAAAGCAAAGTTTAAAGTAAAAAATTTGTCAGGGGAGGAGGCCTTAAGAACGCTTACCCGGGGTCCGGGAATCCTAGCGCCGGCCCTGGTTTGTGGCACCAGACGCCTACGCACAGGTCACGCAATTATTAAATTACCTGGCGGTCGATAGCGTCTCAGATGTGTGCTACAGCAGGTGAACTAGATACCAGGCAGTTCGCCATCGTGCTCTTCAGATCACTGTAATACACTGCAAATCTGGTTGTAGGCCATCTTCCGCAGTTGTTGGTTAATAGATTATAAATAAAAATTCCGTCTGGAAACAACTGTTGATTTTAATGTTACTTTATTTCCATACTCGTTTCGCCCTTATCGTGTGGGGCATCGTCAGTGGAGCTAGGGTGATGATATTTACATGGCGGTCTGAAACAGCAGTTTATGCATTTTACAGATCTTCTTTTTCACAACTAGGAAACTGTTTTACCCAAATTTCTGACTAAAAAATTGGCATTATATCCATAGAAATATTAACTGAATGCTTCTTGTAGCATTTGTCTGCTACATAACATACATAAAAAAAGAAGATCTGTAAAATGCATAAGTCCTGTTCCAGATCGCCAAGTAAATAATGGCACCTTAGCTCCACTGACGATGCCCCACTCCATAAGGGCGAAACGCGTATGGGAATGAAGTAAACATTAACATCAGCAGTTGTTTCCAGACGGAATTTTGATTTATAATCCACTGTAGTACGATTCCGGTCTTTGAAGCATGAAGCGATGCAGATCGCAGAGCCGACATTTTACATTGGATCGTTACGACTACTCCCGTGGAAGCCCAGTTGAATTTCCCCCGGCATAGTATTCAATCTACATATATACTCTGCAATTCACAAAATTGTGGGTGGCAGAGGGTGCTCAGCATCAAAGCTAATCAAGTTGTTGTGCATTCCAATCCCTAATGGTACGAGGGAAAAAAGAATTCATATAAGAATCAGTCCGGCACCTTATTTCTCTAATCTTATCTTTCCTGTCCTTCCGACTCAAATAGGTTGGTGGAAGAAGTATTTCATTACACTCGTAAGTGAAAGTGGGAGTACGCATGTTTACCAATAAGTTTTATACGAAACGTGCGTCGTCTATGTACAAGAGACTCCCAGCCTAGTCTACTAATCAGTTCTGTGACGCTTTCATAAGGACTGTAGCAAGCGGTCACGAATCGAGCGGCTCTTCTTTGTACTTTCTCTATATTGTCAATCAACCCCTTACGAAACGGATCCCAGATGGCTCAACAATAGTCCAAATGTGGACGCACAAGAAATTTGTACGCTATTTCGTTTGTTTGTTCATTACAATTTTGCGACCTAGAAATCGCAGCCTAGAATCAGCTTTACCTAGTAACGAATTAATGTGCAAGTCCCATGTCCCTCGTCCATGTTCCTTTGTACTGTTACTCCCAAATATTTCACACTATCGACCATAACTATATTGTTTAACTCGTATTTCTGAACAATCGGATTCTTTTTGTTAGTTATGCTCATTGTCTTGCACTTTTAACAATTTAGTATACTTTTTTTTAACTTGTGGGTTTACGCCTCGTCGACGTCGAGGTCATTAGAGGCGGGATGGGACTGGTGAAAATGAACGGGAAGGAATTCGGCCTTGGCCTTTTTTAGGACGCATCCCGGAATTCGCCTGGAGTGATTTGGGGAAACCATGGAAAACCGAAATCTGGATGCCCGGACGGGGTATTCGAACCTGCGTCCTCCTGCATGCGAGGCCAGAGCGTTAACCGTCTAACCAAATCAACAATTTACTTGAACTTTACAAAGTACGAACGAAGTCATCCCGTAACAAGTACCATACATTTGCTTTGTTGATATTAAATTTAGCTTGTGTTCTGTAACAGGAAATATTAAAAAGTCCGTTCCAACGAGCGTGTCACCGCGCATAAATAGTGCGCCGACAGTTCTGTGTTACGGTCTTTTAAGATCTGTAAAATCTATAATAAAACAGAACATGAGCTTTATTTAATTTCAGTCGTTGGTTCACACGAGCGGTTGCACGGAAACGATCACAATTATAGAGAATTCTGTATTGCGTTAACACTATACGATCAATGTTTAACAAAACACGAATATAAGGAAAAATCAACAAATAATAAAAAGTAGCAAAAATCCGTAGATATTTTAACAAAATCTTAACTTTTTACAAAAATCCGTAGAATTGGCAGCACTGCCTCCGCCCTCCCCGCGGGGGTGCACCACCCTGTCGCCTGTTACCCTCCTTCAAGCAGTTCCCACTACACCAGCAAGCGAACAGACGACCAGCCTCGCCGATTCCGAGATGCTCGCTCACAGGCGTATCACTCTGCCCTTACGCTTGTTGATTCCCTGTAGGCTCGGCCGATACACTTTGCTCACCGCATGACGTGCCCGTAACACCGCCGCACGCCGTTCAATCTCGCGGTGGATAGTGCTCATAACGTTTAGGCTCGTCAGCATATGTCCAGACTGTTCCAACGTGGCTGCCATTCATCTGAGAGACAGTTTTTAAGATCCTTGTTTTTACAAACCTGTTGTGTGGATTAGATTATATAAATTCGCTTTGATCCCACCGCTTGAACCGTCTGGGGGATGTGGAACTATGTGGAGAACAAAACACTAACATTACCAGCTACTGATTGAAAGTTACTTACTTAACCTCTGATAAATATATATATATTTTTTAACTGCTTAATGTCTCTCAACAGCGGGCTCTTTAGAGACGGGAAAGGATGGGGGGTGGGGGGCAAGGAATGGGAAGGAATTCGGCCATGGCCTTTTGAAGGAAGCATCCGTGCATTTGCCTGGAGTCTGACAAATATAGGCATGATAACTACAAATACATAACATCACATGTTAGTTAGATCAATAAAAATTTATCGATATTCTAATTGCATCATTTATAATCAGTTTCAACTTAAAGATTGTAATAAATTAAAAATCAATATATATATATATATATTATATGTAAAGAGCACTTTTCTCCATGACCATCCAGTGCCCAGCAGTTGCGGTTCTGGTTGTAAATACCCCCGGGTCTCCAGCTGTTAGTAAGGGAGTTTTGACGCAATGTGAGGGTGGCAATATGTTTTATCTCTGTAAATAAAAATCCAGTATCCGTTTTGTTTGTGCTCGTAAAACTCGTACTTGGTCGATTGACTTTAAATTTTAGTACAATGTGATGGATGGAGCAAAGAAGGTTTTTAAAAAACTAAAATCCAAAAACCACTCCCTCTCCCCCTTTACACCCCTTAATTTTTATACAAACCCACATATTTTTTCGGATTTCGATGGAACTTTACACACATATATTTCAAAAAATACTGTCAACATTTGGTTTTCAAAAACCCAACCCTTCCACCCCCACCCCTCTTAATTTTCAGTATTGTTTGTAGAAACACACGGTTTTTATGCGATATCGATGGAACATTTTAAAACAAAGAGATAATTACTGTCGACATTTGTTTTTTTTAGAAAACCAGCCCCTTCACCCTGTTTGCCGCATTTAATTTTCAAAATATTCTTTATTCAAGCCTACAGTTTTTATCTGATTTGGATGGAATTTTGCACACGTATACTTTAAAGAAACAGTTGAATACTGTGTACCTTAGGTTAGCAAAAACCGACCCACTCTCTCCTATCAGCCTACTTAGACAACATTTACATTCGAAACCATTAAGTTTAAAAAAAAAAAAAAACAGTAGGGAAATCGGCCAAACTGGATAGAGGTATTCCGAGAACCCCCAATATTTGCTGGAAAACGGCACTGGACTGATTACCATCGGACAATTGCTGGCCAACAAATTACAATTTGAAATAATAAAAAAAAATGATTTTATGTGAAAATTGTTTTTTGTTTCCTTTCATGCCTCAGCGTAGCCACAGTGTGGAAAGCAGAGTATTGAATGGAATGACGCGTTTCCTCGGTGAATCTATGTTCGCTAGAATACTTTTTATTTACTTCCATATTCATTTCATATCAGACTGGCCGGGTGTAGCTAGTAATGTTGTTTTTGCTGATATTTTATTTTAAGGTCTGGATGAGTGTATAGTCGTGTCAGCTGCACTCTGGAGGCGCATACCCCTAGTGAGGAGGGGCTGTCGCGTGCCAGGGGCAGGTGTGCTCGAGGACCATACCATCTGCTCCGCCCACACCTGTCCCCCGCACGCGACCAGCTGTCTGCAGCGGCTCCTCTGAGTCACACGCATAAACTATCCATACTTTCTCGTATCGAGTACTTCTCTTTTGATATGGATACTTTTGTACTCTATACTTTTTATACGATATTTCGTCTCATATCAGTACTTTACGGCAGGTATCGACACCAAAATTACGTAGCAAAAATTAGTGGTGGTATTACAAATCCATTCAAAGAAAAAGTGAAAATACGACCCAACGGATATGTTTGTATGGTCCCAAGACAAGAATTGGTACATCTCAAGACGACGTCTTTTTGTGATGGAAGTATTGTCGTTAACCTTTTTTAATTTATAATAAACTTTTTCACGTATTATGACCAAACGTAGGAACATGATTTATTGATGCGAATTTTATCATCAGATATACTGGCCATTTCAGCTACAAAAACTAAAAAAGAGGTTAAAGTTTTAAATTATCGCGCCGGAGCAAGCCTTTAACCTTAAAATAGAAAATTAAATAAAACAAAATCACCATTAATGATTTTAAAAATATCGTATTATCGATACTTTCCATTCGATACCTCGTTATATCGATACTTCTTTCGATACTTCGTTGAGTACGATACTTTTTCTTTTCGATACCACTCATGAGTACAGTATCGATACTTCTTTTCGATACCAATAGTATCGATACTTTGTTGAGTACAATACTTTTTCTTTTCGATACCTCTCATGAGTACAGTATCGATACTTTCCTTTCGAGTCCTAATACTATCGATACTTTCCTTTCGAGTCCTAATACTATCGATACTTTTTCTTTCCGATACCACTCATGAGTACAGTATCGATACTTTTATTCGATACCGTGTCCCTAGTCCCAGGACAGACTGCGCCAATGAGTCGCGACTGTGAATCCCACTTGAACTGCGACCTTGAGTATTGGATATCGAGTGTCGCGGTGTGGACGCGAGCTGACTCATTGCGTCCGATACAGTTCCTCCAAAACTTTCAAATTGAGTGCATGGGAACCGACCTGGGATGTATACAACGGCTTCACGTGCTGTTTTACTCTCTTCTTTAATTTAATTCATTAAAATTCCATGCGTCATTATACGAGCACAATATTTATTCTTCAACTAATGGACAATCTACATGCCGATTTTTTTTTGGGGGGGGGGGGCGTCGTTTCGTCATTTGGGTATAATAACAGTATATGAAAGTAAATTGTTTAAAGATACAGCTTAATAAATAAGTTTCAGTGGCCGCAACAGAAAATAAGATTCATAGGTTGAACAGAATGTTTTGAATGGAAGAAAAAAAGCTGAATTTATAGAAGAAAAGTTAAACTCCTCCGAAAAAATACTCCTGGTTCGATAATGAATATTTACACATACCTCAATCATGTGTGTTCAGTATTTGTCGTTTAAGTAAAGGATGCAGCCGACATTGAGGCGCAAGAATTCTGCTGGAGTGTCAAGGGTCTGATTTGGAGCAGAAGGGATGAGCAATTATTCACAGTACACAATGTCTGCCCTCCGATCGTAGTGGGTGAGTGGTTAATGTTGTAGCCTCGTTTTCGGGAGGACGTGGGTTCGAATCCCCGTCCGGGCATCCAGATTTGGGTTTTTTATGGTTTCCCCAAAGCACTCCAGGTGACTGCAGGGACGCTTTCTGCAAAAGGACATTGCCGAATTTCTTCCCGTTCCTGTTCCTTGTCCCCAATCCTTTTCGCCTCTAATGACCTCATCGTCGATAAGGCGTAAAGCAATAAGCCAACAGTTTTTGCCAATACCAATACTGCCATACGGTCCTGAAGCTTCACTGAGAAAAACAGAGAGCTTAGTTATAGATGAAGTTTGAGGGGAGTAGGAATAGAGCAACAATACTGACAAGTACTGGACGGAGAATTCTTTTTTCTTATGCCTTTACGCCGCGTCGACGTCGAGGTCATCAGAGGCGGGATAGGACTGGGGACAAGGAACGGGAAGTAATTCGGCCATGGCGTTTTCAAGGAAAGGTCCCACACGGGGATTCGAACTTGTGTCCTCTCGAATGCGAGGCGAGAGCGTTAACCACTCACCCACCACGATGGGTGTGGCTGATGAACGGAAGACAAAATAAATTGTGATTTGAAATTGGAAGCAAAGAGACCTAGAAGAAAGCGTCAGACGGGTTGAGAGTAAAGAAGAGAGAGAGAGAGAGAGAGGAGAGAGAGAGAGAGACTCTGGAGTGATGCTGGAGCGTGTCCAGCACAGCACGGACAGTGCTACCAGGTGGAGAGGAGAGAGGAAGCTGAGTATTTTTAATATGGCGGCCGGAAGCAGATGGTATATAGCAAGCGCGCCGCTTATAATTAGACGCCGCCTCTGCACACACACACTCACACACGGTACAGCGCCCCCAATACACGATACGACATTCACTCCCCTGCACAGCCACACGGAGAGTGAGTCTAACCTTTCCACATGTCAGGCTTCGCAGCGGCGATTTTAATTAGGTGTTGTGTTATGACCACTAGAGGTTAAAATAACAATGACCATGAACACTCACGAGGAGCACCAGAAAAATATTTCCAGTTGCCTGTAAGGATAGCGTCGCCAAATGCCTTTGTTTAAGTAGCAACGGTAGTACTTCTTTAGTATCTGAATGGACCGAGCGTGGTGGGTGAGCAGTTAGCGTTCTGGCCTCGCATTCTGGAGGACGGCGGTTCGAATCCCCGTCCGGGCATCCAGATTTGGGTTTTCCGTGGTTTCCCCAAATCACTCCAGGCGAATGCCGGGATGCTTCCTTCAAAAAGGTCATGGCTGAATTCCTCCCCGTTCCTTGTCCCCAGTCCCATCCCGCCTCTAATGACCTCGACGTCGGCGAGGCGTAAAGCCATAAGTAAAAAAAAAGTAATGTGAATGGTGTGTCCTACGTGCATTGACCAAGCTCTCTGACAACATTATCAACCTGTTCTGCTAACAACACAATGTCATCAGCAAATCGTAACGTACTGATTTCTTTTCTCATTGAACACTTATGCCACATTCAAATAATGCTTTCACTTCAATTATTGCTTCTTCTAAATACAAGTTGAATATTATACAGTATAAGGTTTGTTAAAAAATATAACAAAAACGTAACTTTTATCATTAAAAAACTTTAATTCATTTACGACTTACTTTGTTTCTCCATAATGGTCGCTTAAGAGGCACCAGACACTGGCCACCTGTCTACGCAGGCGGCCAGTGTGAACAATGAGGAGGGAAGGAGGGGCTGCGTAGGTTAAAGTCAGTATTGCTATGGTTTGTCTCCGTGCGCGTCCATAAACCACGTAGCCCCATTTCGACCTCCCCCTCCCTCTGTGTCGCACGTAGCTTTTACCCTATTTATTTCAGAAGACATGTACTGTTTTCTCTTTTCAGACTATCGTAAGTTACATACTGAGATTATTAAATGACGGAAATAAATATTCACATGCTGTTGTGTGTTTTGTACCTTTTTCTGACTGTGATAAATAATATGAATGAAAACCTACGTGGCCTGGCTCCGAATCCCCCCCCCCCTCCTTTCCACTTAGCCCAGCGTAGTTTTCTACCCACCCCCTCCTCGAGCCCCCCCCTCTTGTCTGAGTCACGTAGTTTACGGACGCTCCCTTATGAGTTACCACCCCAGGACGCTCTCACTGCGGACATGGTACAAGGGGTTAGGGAGCGACCATAAAATACGTGGCTCAGTCTGGGGGAGGGGGGGGAGTTGGCTGCATAGCTACGCTGGGCTACGTGGGAGGGGGGGGGGGGATTCCGAGCCAGTTCACGTAGCTTTCATTTATTATTATTATTATTTTCGTATGTCCCCATAACGGAGAACGATAAGCAATGCTGACTGGATGCGTTCAGTTCCTCTTTGGGATGTTCTTCTTGTTGGACCAATATTTTTTCATCTTTTCACTGACTGTTTTCTTTTCTTCAACAGTCTAGACACGTTTTTTTTTTCCTGAAATAACTCCCCATGTATTCTTATTAAAAATCTCTCTGTCTGTGACGTCTCCCTTAGCAATGCCTGCAGACTTCAGGTCTTTCTCCACCTCCTTCATCCATGTGGTTATTGTTTTTACTGTTTGTGTGTGTTCTAAAATTTGTCTTGAGATTCTTTACTTCGGATATCCATAAAATTTCAGCCTTTTTTTCTTCATGTCTGCTTCTATGTTTGATATTTTCTCTGTAGTTTTTGTAGTTTGAAGTCTATACTGTCCATCTTCATTCTCTCTGGGTCCCAGGATTTTTCTAATAATTTTTATTTCTTCTTTCTTGATTTGTTCTGTTGCTTTTTTTGTGTTCATTGTTAATGTTTCACTTGCGTATGTAACTGCTGTCTTAATTACCGTGTTATAACGTCTTATCTTGGTGTTGTCTGAAATACATTTTTTGTTGTAAATATTTTGTACTAACCCCATCGCTTTCTTCATCTTCTGTGGTCTTGCTTCCTGTGCTTTCCCTTCTAGTCCTGTTGGTTCTATGATTTGCCCTAGGCATTTAAACTGTTTTACCCTGTTGATTTCACCATATTTTGTCCTTAGTTTTTGCGTTTCCAATTTGTTCCCTATGAATTCTGTTTTTTTAATGAAATTTGTAATCCTGTTTTTTTTTTTTTCTGCGCATTCCTTGAGGATCTCTATTTGCCTGATGGCCACTTGTTCTTTCTGTGTGATGGTTGGTAACTCTTCAGCGAATGCCAGATATGGTATGTGTAGTCCTTTTGTTCCGATTTTTATTTTCATTTATATTATTTGTCACAGTTAAAATAGGGTACAGAACACACAACAGCGTGTGAATATTTATTTTCCTCATTTAATTATCTCTGTGTGTAATTTACGATAGTCTGACAAGAGAAGACAGCGCAAAATGTCTTCTGGAATCAATGGCGAACAAAGCTGCGTGCATCGCGGGGTCGGGGAGGGGGGGTGGGGGAGGTTCACAGGATACCAACATGCAGCTACGTGGTTTACGGACGCCGTCCTACCTGAATCCCTCAGCAGCCACCTGCAGCGCTGGCTGTTGTCAGTGGGCCGCCGTGGTCCATCGGCCGTGTCTCCAGGCCCTTTTTTGTCCCTGCGCTGTTGTGGTCCGCCACTTCACCGCCGCTTCCCGTGGAAACCAACCGCCGCTCCCCGAGTGACCTCCTAAACGCTGTTGTGGTCAGCGCTTCCTGAGAACTCGACGGCCAATGCGAACCACTCGCACAGTACTACGCCGACGGGATGCGCTCGCTTTGCACAACCCTGGTCGCTGTACAAAATTTTACCGTCACATAAAGTTTATTAAGTTTTTGGCTTTACGGCTCCTCGACGACGAGGTTATTACAGCCGGAGAAGGAAATTCGGCAGTGTCCTGTTGAAGGAAGCACCTCGAGAGATATCGAGAAGCTGTGGAAAAGGGAAGTGTGGATGGCCAGGCGGGTATTTGAAAGCGCGTGCTCCCCAGTGCGAGCCCCACAGTACCGCTGACCTACCACGCACACTGAGGTAAAGTTATCTTGACAGGAACAGGAAAGCTGTTGTATTGTGGAAATGATCGTGGTGGATGCCATCATATAGTAACTGGTGGAATGTGTTTATTTGGAGGAGCACGTTCAACAAGTGGACACGTATCAGGGCTGAGGGGACTTCGCCACAGCGACACACGAGCCCGTAAGTGAAGTCTGCAAGATTTATCTACTTCCTGCCACGCATCCAGGTGTTTCGACACTGCTTTTATTATCATCATTACTAATAATTTTAATTTCGATGGAGCTAACGCTCCGGTGGCAATTCACCTAGTCATCTAATTACCCATTTATACATTTTTTTTTAAATTTGCTTTTAACCATGACATGTTTCACATCCCAGAGGTGCTTCCTCAGCAGAGATCCATGAAACAAGATTGATAAATAAATATAATTGGAGTGTTAAATTCCTCTCCCATTTACTTTTCCAATTTACAAATTTTAATTTTAAATTCCTTAACAGTTTTTAGTAAATTATTCATCACTTCACTTGGTAGTTTGTGACACCCTTACCAATAAAAGGAATTTTTCCCACTCCCTTATGCATGAAATCAAGCGCCAGCATGTGGTCATGGTCGCCTTTCCCCTTCCATGCACTATTCCTAATTGTTTGACCAATATCCCTCCAAGCCCCATCACCAACATATGCCCTGTACATTCCCAGCACTCTCTTCACCCTCCTCCTTTCCTCCAATGAGTCCCAATCCAGCTCCCTTATCGTATCAATTATTGACTGGGTCCTGCGATAATTTGCACAAACAAATCTGCTTCTCTTATTTGCATACCTTCCAACTCCTGTATTTCATAACCAAAATGTGCGTCCCAAACTTCACCACCATTTTCAACAAAAGGTCTGACTAAAGTTTCGTAACCCAACTCCCTAACTTCTCTGGTACATCCCCTCATCACCTTCTCCAGTGACCTTTGATTTGATACTCGCAGGCCTTAATCACATCCATTTTCCATACTGGAGCGCAGGACAACATTTCACTACTTTACCTTTCGGCTTTGAGACCCTTGTTGAAAGGTGATTCATTTAATGTAAAGCATTCATTGCCGTCTTTTGTGGTCTTTGTCTCCACATCGCTACTCGCCGGACAACGGAGTCGCCTTGCACTGGGCCTGTTCTGTCAAGCAGTCTCGGAGGCGAGCATCGGGTACTAAGCAGTTGTAGTGCCTCGCTGCGGTCCTGCTCGTTCTGTTTCTTCTCTCCTGCCACTTTGCGTCGGATGTTTGGGCGGTGCCGTACTAGCCAAAACAGCAGATCTGATTTATATTCATTTCCCTGTCACACGCGATAGTGATTCCGTCAACCCGAGCGTGGTGGCTGAGCGGCTAACGCTCTGGCCTCGCTTTCTGGAGGACACCGGTTCGGATCCCCGTCCGGGCATCCAGATTTGGGTTTTCCATGGTTTCCACAGATCATTGCAGGTGAAAGCCGGAATACTTCCTTCAAAAGGCCATGGCCTAATTCCTTCCTGTTCCTTGTCCCCAGTCCCATTCCACTTCTAATGTCGACGAGGTGTGAAGTCATTAGTAAACATTCTCTCAGGTTTGTTGAGAGTTCCCATTCGCTGGATATAAAGCAGACCACGCTGTGAGCGGATGCGAATGACGTCACACGCACCGAGCTACGGTGTGGATTCGAATTCCCTTCCGGTCATCCAGATTTAGATTTTTCTCGGTTTCCGAAATCACTCCAAAATAAAGCCTGGAAGGCTTATTCAAAAAGCCATGACCAAATTCCTTCCCTTACCATGCTCCTAATCGACAAGGCATAAGGCCATAAACAAAAGAGAAAAAATTATAAAAATCCAAACATGAAAAGTGAAACCAAGGTTGATGATCCAGTTGGTGAGGTTTCACCAAGTGTATTTCTTATAGTATCTCTTTCCAGTACCGTATTTTCCATTGGCACACTGGGTGTCGTAAGTATCCAAAACTGACCCTTGATGACCGTCACCCAGGAAATGGCATCGGAGGCGACGCTGCCTTGTCACGTGACGTCAGGTATCGGATGAGCGTAATGTCGCTAGAGGATTCCAGGTGGCGGAATTCCCGCCATCGCGTTCCCTGTGAGGTGGTCAGGATACTTAAAAGGATACCGGCACCCGGAACGAGGACCCTCCCACACACGCACACACGCATTCACGCGGCGTGAGTCAGGCAGGGCTGACCGGAAGGGAAGCGAGGGGCGAGTCACCGACGGCATCATAGTCAGTCCTCAGAAGCGCCGGAAGGTGACCCACAACAGCAGGTATTCGCGCGCAAAGTCACATGACATCACAAGGGTCAACTCCAAGGAGGCGTCAACGTGTACATTTAAATAGTTGGTTTGCAGTTCTAATTTAAGCGTAAAACATAACCATTAGAACGGTCTGGTAGCTCGGTGGTTAAGCCGCTTGCTTTTGGTGTTCTGATCACGGGTTTGAATCCCGGCAGGCGCAGGAATTTTGAGAGTTGTGTTTGATCATATGAGCTACGCCAGGACGCTCCGTGGTTCGGATTCCACGTTAAACTGTAGGTCCCCTCTAACAATCCTAGTTGTACACATCCCACCGAGCGTGGTGGGTGAGTGGTTAACGTTCTGGCCTCGCATTCGGAAGGACGCGGGTTCGAATCCCCGTCCGGACATCCAGATTTAGGTTTTCCAGGGTTTGTCCTGATGACTCCAGGCGAACACTGGGATGCTTCCTTTAAAGGGCTATGGCTGAATTCCTTCCCGTTCCCTGCCCTCCCCCCTACCTTTTCCAATCATAATGACCTCGACGTCGAAGAGACGTAAAGCATAAGCAAAAATAAATAAATAGATAGATAAAAGTATGTTTTACGACGCTGCCTCACCTGGTTCAGTCCGTCTGTAAGTATCTCGACCCTACGATAAATCGATGGTTACGAACTGCATGTCGACAGAGTGTCGGAAGAGAAGTACAGTTCACGCACACAGGTAGTAGGCTCAAGAATTGTTTTGTTTAAATAGTCCCTTTTGATGTGTTTTCGTGAGTGGCCCGACGTGGGCGTGTATCCGGGACGGATATAGGCGTCTCGTTAGGAGATTAGCACGCGGCCCAGTTCCAAATAAACGTCACTCACGGAGTAAACAGGCTCTCGACCCGGCCAATCAGACGGATACAGGCTTCCTACGAACCCTGCGACTGTCAATCCCCCAGCCTCGCACACGTCCCACCTGCCCTACACCATCCGGAAGTCGCTAACAGTGAAACTAAGGTACTTGAATGGTCGGCAAGTACCAAATGCCTTTTCAGCCCTCACGGACAGAAAAATCTGTGTTATAGTAGACTTGCATACTTTTTCGTGTCCAGACATCATAATCGTTTTTCCCAAAGTTGTCAACCTGTCTTCTTGTCCATAGGTCTTGGAGTGTTGTTGACTCTGCTTGCAAGCATAGAGGTGATCCATGGTCTGCTGTTGTCCACATTCACATCGCCATTAACACATGTTAGCTTTCACTGGAGCCACTCCTGTTCCTATATGTTTGAGTGTTCTCCATTTTACCCAGTCCAGTTTTATGCCAGAAGGTTCTTCCTCAGAGATTGGATACCTGTTTGCATAATCGAAATTTATTGGATTTGCCTTCTAGGTGTATGGCTTGGTATCCCAGACATTACGTGCCTCTCATCGAACGTTAGTTCGAATCACTCTGTGTACTCACGAGAGTTACAGCGTGTTTTTGTTCATAAAATCCAGTTGCTTTGTACAGCTGGTGTATTGGGGTTGGTTTCATGCAGCCAGACACTATGCGACAAGTCTCATTCAAGGCTATATCTACTTTCTTTGAATGTGCGGATTGGTTCTAAACAGGGCTTGGATACTCTGCAGTGGAAAAGCAGAGTGCTTCAGAGCGCCGGATTCACTCGCCATTTACTGCAACATAACTTTTTTATGATATTGTTTCTCGTGTGCACTTCAGCTGTAGTTATGTGGCAATGCTTCTTCTAAGTAAGACTTCTGTCTACAGTGACTCCTAAATACTTTGACTGCTCTGTATGTTCCAATGAACGACATTCCCACGTAGAATTTAGATTCCGTTTTGCCTCTCTTGAACGCAGGTGGAATGCGCAGATCTGGGTTTTTGGATGGGTTTGGTTCAAAGAGTTGCTTTTGTAGTAATTGGACACGGTTCACAGGGGTTCTTCTGACTGTTGTTCCAACCGTTGGAACCTACGATCCTATACAGCGCGTTCCAAGTCGTCAGCGTCCAGGAGTGTTTGATGTTGGGATGCACGGGTAGGTCTTTCCTATAGCTGTTAAATAAAATAGGGGATAACAAACTTGGCACGTGAATCAGCGGAGCGGTCTGGTGGCTCAGTGGTTAAGGCGGCTGACTGCAGACTCAAAGGTCCCCGGTTCGAATCCCTGTCTCGGTGGACGTTCTCGTAGGCTGCTAACCCGACCGTTACTCCTGGCACAGTTTTCTGCGTAGTGTGAAGTAATCCAGAAAGCTTCCGTGGTTCGGATTACACGTTAAACCGTAGGTACTCTTTGTCCTATACGATTGCCTGGTTAGGCTAGGTGAGGAGCAGAGAAAATGGCCAACCAACTTTCGGGTTTAATTTCATTGCAATGGAGCACAGGCTCCGGTGGCAATTTCCCTACACACCCTTCTTCCCCCTATCCTGCACCCACCTACATTTGCCCTCTACAAATTTTATCTTTAAATTCTTTCAACGTTTTTGTTAAGTTATTCATCATTTCTCTTGATAACTTATTCCAATCCCTGACACCCTTACCTAAAAAAACAGAATCTTCCTACACCCTTGTGCCTGAAATCGAGTGCCAGCTTGTGGTCATGGTCATCTTTTTCCTTCCATGCAGTACTTTTCATACCTACACCAATATCTTTCCATGCCTCATCGCCAATATACGCCTTGTACACTCCCATGACCATCTTGACCCTACTCCGTTCCAACTGTTATCATTACCAGAGTTAGATTTTTAACGTGTATCAGCACCCAACTTGGGATTCAACACATTTGACATTAAATGCTGAGGGTCAAACTGAAATTAATGAGCTGCAGTTTCTTTACAAATCGAAAATTAATCAGTATAGAAATGCGAAGAGCATCACCTCAGTCTACCGACTTACTACATAAGCGTTGAGTCATTGTTACGTCAGTACCTTCTACTATGTGACTGCAGGCAGTAGATTCAAAATGGCTGTTTTCACTTTATTCTTTACCGTTCCAGTTACAAGGGACACCTTTGACCTCGGACGCTCGGAACCGCGCGAAAACACGCTTAGAATAAGAAGCGATCATAAACAAAACAGTGGTGTGTGTCATTTCTATGCAGAACGCTGCATTCTACCTCAAGTAACATTTTAATAGAGAGAAACAAAGTAACAAGATATCAATACCATATGAAGGAAATTTATAGGTAATTCAATGACGTCAGTGTATCATTATATTTTCAATCAACAGTGCCAAATACTGTTTCCTTAAAGTACTTAATATAGCGCAAAACACGCATATACAGTAGTACCACACACTAACAGCGGTTATATTAGTCCTCAAAGTGCAGATGCGGGATTTCGATGAAGTGGTTATAACAAAGTGGAAGAGAACAACGTGAACACCTCACTAAACCCACGTCATCACATTCCTAATCATTTTCGGATCCACGCAGTCCAATATCAAAAGCCACACTAATTACGTTTTCAAATGATGATGTTGGTATGTCAATGTCATAACCTGGCTTTCTCCAAGCATATTGCAGCATAGGCTTCTACGTAGGTGCAGCAAATTGATTGTAAATCACAGAGTGAAGTTTCGTGATGAAATAGCGATCATGTATGTTCACTTGTTGTTTGGCTCATTGTGGTCTTACAAAACCAGTATATTACTTGAGGTAGAATGCAACGTTTTGCATGGAAATGACACACACCACTGTTTTGTTTATGATGGCTTGTTATTCTAAGCATGTTTTCGTGCGATTTCTAGGTCGAATGTATCCCTTGTCATTTTCATAGTTTTTCGGTGTGGCTGGTTAGTGGTGAGTGTACTGGTTTTGAGTGAGACGGCTCGTAGCAGTAGCAGCTCTAGTGAGGGTGGGGTGTCACTGTTGTTGGGCGGTGCGGATGGAAGTCCGGTGGAGGCGGTGCGGCAGCTGGCGCTTGTTTCCTGCGGAAGGAAGCGCCGCGGGCCTTCCGCCCCGCCGTGCTTCATCACGGACGCGTTTACGCGATGCTACTTGGCTGGGACGAGTGCACTGTGTTAACAGTAACAGGCGCAGCCAGCTACCAAACTATACACTCCCCCACTCAAGCTTTATCGTGACAACACCCTCAGTTAGAGCTTACTGTAGAGGGTATGTTCAGGTAAAGAGATCGTAGCAAGGTAGGAAGAGATGGAGGATTGCGTCAGACCAGACGAGACAGCACTAATAGAGTAAACACCACGCGTGGTCAGTGAGTGGCCTCGCATTCGGGAGGACGCGGGTTAGGACCCCCATCCACAAATCACTCGAGGTGAATCCCGGTGTGATTACTTCGAAACGCCGCAGCCGGAGCCTCTAATCATCTCAACATCGACAAAGCATAAAGCAAAACATGTGTAAATTTTAGGATTTTTACGTATGCCTTTACGCCTCGTCGACGTCGAGGTCATTAGAGGCGGGATGGGACTGGGGACAAGGAACGGGAAGAAATTCGGAAATAGCCTTTTTTGAAGAATGGATCCCGGCATTGACCTGGAGTGATTTGGCAAACCCAAACCTGGATGCGCTGATGGTGATTGGAACCGGCGTCCTCCGGAATGCGAGTGGTTTTCTGTGTACTTGTAGGCAGTGATGCTTCTCAAGCAGTTAGCGGTGGAGTTCTCAGTGTAGTAAGTAATCGTCGTGTCGCATGTTGTGGAAATGCGATCACCTGTTACTGCGTCGGCAAGTAGCTGAGACCGGAAGTGAGGCACCTCCCACGGCCTTAACGACTTACAGGACGAGCAACCCAGCAAAAGGAACGGATTCAAACCTACGCCGATGCTTTGAACTGCGGAACTCTTCAGAGAGGATGTAGCTCGCGACTGGGCTTGAGTCAGCCTACGGAGTCCAACCTGTGGACTAGCGCGATACGCAAGCAAAATAAAGTCGCTTTGTTAATGAAGCAACAACTCCGATTCGCACAATTTCTCAAAAGGTATACACTCTATGCTGAAAACAGTCCACCGATTGTTACGGATTTTTTTCCCTTGAAAAGACAAGTCCCAGGAATCAATTTTCACTTAAGCTTATTTTTTCGAAAGCTGCAATTCACAATAACATAACCGTACATGATATCGGTATATTGGTTGGACAGGTGCTAGGAAAAGGTTTCAAAATTCTGCGCTTGTTGGAGAGAGTGATGAAGGGACGTACGAGAGAAGTAAAGGAATTATGTTACAAAACTTTGGTCAGACCATTGCTTGAATATGGTAGCTTAGTATGGGACCCTCATTTTGAGTATCAAATACAGGAGTTCGAAAGGGTGCAAAAAAAGGGCTGCTAGATTTCTCTTTGGAAATTACTGTAGAACGCAGTCGGTGAAACAGGCCATACACGTTACGACGGTCGCACGGACTTCGGTCGTATGCGACAAATCCGATGGCGGATGTATTGGTCGCAAAGCAGACTGTGCTGTCGCAGGTCCGTTGGAATTGCCATACACCCTCGCGACACGACACGCTCCCGTAGTGACGTCAGTGTTGATGTGCGACCAAGCTATGTCACAAATTGGAATTTTTTACTTTTTGAGTGAAAATGAATCTACAAACTTTTCTGATTACACTGATATACAGTTTATTGGGTATAATACATTTCTTCGGAGTGTTATCGATGGTTTTCACTAACCCTACACTCACACGCCACACCTACTTGATTTTTCTCTAAACTCTAAAATTTCTATGCTATGTATCTTTTCCTCAGGAATAGAATTTTTAAATTAACTTGACATTATGCAGAATTATAGAAGCTTTCACGATCTGTAAAGCAAAATGAAAATAATTGAAGCTGTAGCTGGTGAGTTGTAATATTATAAATATCTGAAATTTCTCCTAAAAATAGTTACATAATCTCAAATTTCTAAAATCTAAACCAATTTCTTATCATCAATAAGTTTGCTTCACAGCATTAGGTTACTCGTTACAAATTTTATTAAATTATCTACAGTAACATCAGAAAAACGGTACATATCTAGGAGTATATTTGTTCATTTATTTTTGCTTGTTCACCTATGAATATTAATGAAAATATACTACATGTTTCAATGATATTATATAGACACATAGAGAAAGATGTTACTAGTACTTCTTTTCTTTTTAGTCCTAATATTCATAGTGATGTATCAAATCAAGACCACTCCACTTCGCACTTAACACATCCGACGACCAGAGACAATACGAAGACTGTGCTGATATTTTGTTGAACCGCCTATGCGAAGAGTCGCAACGTTTGTGTGGTAATAAGACTGTCGTTGGTGCGATGGTTCGGCTGACAGTGTTTGCGACCGTAGTAAGGTGTATGGTAATAGATATGATAATAGAGCTGGAATGGGATTCATTGGAAGACAGGAGGAGGGTGAAGAGGGTCATGGGAGTGTACAAGGCGTATACTGGCGATGAAGCATGGAAAGATATTGCAGTAGGTATCAAAAGTAGTTCATGGAAGGGAAAAGATGACCATGACCACAAGCTGGCACTCTATTTGACGCACAAGGGTGTAGGAAGATTTTATTTTTTTAGGTAAGGGTGTCAGGGATTGGAATGAGTTACAAAGGGGAATGATGAATAATTTACCGAAAACGTTAAAAGAATTTAAAGTTAAAATTTGTAGAGGGCAAATGTAGGTGGGTGCAGGATAGGGGGAAGTTGGGTGTGTAGGGAAATTGCCACCGGAGCGTGCGCTCCATTGCAATTTTTATTAAGCACTATTATCGGTCGATACATTTAAACTAAGGAAAAAGGAAACTGCTTTGAGCAATATAATTGGAAGGAAAGGGAAAATGACTCATCACTCACCAAAGTTGAAGGCAGCGACGAGAGAAGAACATATATCACGAACACACAAATATACTCAATATTTCGGTTATTAAACCTTATTCATGACGGAGAAAATGAGTCATGAGGCTCGGGAGGTGTGCACACACCGTGGGTTGCTACATGACTGGGTGGATTATCAATATGGCGGTGGGACAGAGATATTGTATATAAATACGTAAATCGCAGATGGTGGTAGAAATAATACTAGAAAGAAAAAAGGGGGGGGGAATAAAGTAAATAAATATGGACGGATAAATTTTGAAAAATAAAATAAGGTAATTAGTTAAATGACAATAATGCTACTACTAATCCTTTTTTTTCTAGTATTGGTTGTACCACCATCTGTGGCGACAGTGCATCTAACAATGAAAATCACATTAAAACAATCAGAATTAATACATCATCATTCACAGTCATCGCGAAACGTACGGAAATTAAAATTAAATTTACAAGTATTTAACTCACAATTATCTGCATAAATCAGTCGAAACCGTCGCCAATTGCCCTCCAAACATCATAGCTCACATTAATAGTAAAAATTACGAACTTTTAATCAATGTTTCATGCTTAATGCTGCCCTTGATCGTATCGCGTAGCATTTACATAAGACGACGTGCAGTTAGACAAATTAATAATTAATTACAAGAAAAACGTACAAAATAATAATTAATACACTCATAGCTTACTATACGTAATTCTTAAAATTCAATAATTTCATTGAAGGTCTGGGTAGGGGACTGTTGTACTGCTTTCCTCGAAACTGAGAAGCGCCTCCGTGCGCATCTTCAGTCTCTTGCAGACTGAACAGGCGGGTAATTCTCCTGAAGATGATCCCTGGTCGGGATCGAAACGTCGGTGACAGAAGAAGAGCTGACGTGGCAGAACGACGCGCCACGGATGTGAACCAGAGTGAATATGACTGCTGAGAATAGCATCGTGTGTGTGTGTGTGTGTGTGTGTGTGTGTGTGTGTGTGTGTGTGGGTAGCGCAACAGGTGACTGACTGACTGTCGGGGAAAGTGCGACCCACAAAGGTTGGCTCTGGTGCCGCCTCCAAGGTCGGCGAGGCGGCCTGCAGGATATGGACTCGATACGCCACTCCGCTGCAACATCAGGCTCTCCGCTGGTTTACAAGACATGGAGCGCAGGCTCCCTACACACCTGTCTTTCCTCTTACCACCTACTTTTGCCCTCTATTAATTTTTTTATTATTATTATTTTAACTGCTTTACGTCTCTCAACAGCGAGGTCTTTAGAGACGGGAAAGGTTTGGGGGCAAGGAATGGGAAGGAATTCGACCATGGCCTTTTGAAGGAAGCATCCCGGCATTTGCCTGGAGTGATTTGGGAAACCATGGAAAACCCAAATCTGGATACCCGGACGGGGATTCGAACCGCCGTCCTCCCGAATGCGAGGCGAGAACGCTAACCGTTACACCGCCACGCTCGGTCTATTAATTTCAACTTTAAATTCCTTCAACGTTTTCCCTAAATTATTCATCATTTCTCTTGGTAGTTTGTTCCAGTCCTACGAAATAACATCTCCCCTCACCCTTACACCTGAAATCAAATGCCAGCACGTTCATCTTTACCCTTCCACGCTTCTCTCTTAATTTTCCCACCAATATCTTTCCATGCTTCATCACCAATATATACCTTGTACACACCCTTGACTCTCTTCACCCTCCTTCCAATGAATCCCACTCGGCTCCTTTACCATATTAGTTGCCGATTGTGTTTTCCAAAGTCAAATGTGGCAGCCCTTCTCTGCACCCTGTATTTGATACTACACCACCGCATTCGAGCAGTGGTCTGACCAAAGCTTTGTACCCAGTTCCCTTACTTCTCCTGTGCATCCCCTCATCACTCTCTCCAAGACGTGAAGGATTTTCAACCTTTCCCTGCTACCTGTCCAGTGTATCCTGCCCAGTTAAGTCTGCTATCTAATGTTATGCTGAGATATTTACATTTCCAGTCTTCAACAAGCAATTCTTTCCCCACCTTATATTCATAATGAACCATTAGTTTTTCATTTATGTATCTGATAAGCTGACTCTTGTTTGTATTTATCTTCATCCCATGTTGACTCACCCAGCTAGTTATCCTATATAGATCACCTTGCAGCTGTTTACAGTCCTCTACCAATTTCGTCATTTTATATAGCATTATGTCATCTGCAAACAATTTAATTTCTGATGGTAAACTATCAACACAATTATTCATCAGAATAATTAATAGTAACGGTCTCAATACGCTACCCTGTGGCACTCCCAGTTTTACTTCATTTTCGACCCTAAATTTTTATTTTCTACCTTTTAGTAATTCTTCCACCCAACAAATCGCCTTTTTGTCAACTCCAATAGTTTTCACCTTATCTAACACCATTTTCTGGCTGACTTTGTCAAAATCATTTGAAAGGTCCAGTGCTACACTTTCAACCTGACCTCCTGCCACGTGGTTTGTGGATGCTCGCTTGCCTCCTTAATAGGTAATTCGTTCCAGACCCTCAAATCAATATTTAATTTATTATCATGATCCTGTCTTACCTTCCACATGCCGTTTCTAAATCTCCCAGCAGTATTGTCCAGGCCACACCGCCCGTATATGCATTGGAGATGCCCACAATTCTCTTCACTCAGACTCTACCCTGCAATGACTCCCAACACAAGTCTCTTATCATTTCAGTTACTGACTACTGAGTTCATCATTTGCTAATTTCCACAGACATATTTTCCCTCTTTTCAACCCCCACCCCCTGAACTCGATTGAACACTTAAACGTCGTTAGTTTCCAGTTTTGTTACTGGCTTTCAGATTTTATATTCATCTTAAAAATTAACTATTTTTTAACCATGCGGATCATGTCGATATTGTGTTAAAAATACGCTACACGAGCCGATTTGTATACATGGTTACCAGAAGTCGTGTAATAGTAAAGAAACTTCTCGTTCGTTACTCTTCATTGTAATCGGAGTTAGTATTATTATTATTATTATTATTGCCGAATTCTCCCAATAAATGGAAGACTGTAAGCAAATGACCGAATCAAGTTTTCTTCCAGTTCTTCTTATTGTTCCAATAGGCTTTCATTCTTTCAGAGAAAGCTTTTTTGCGTTCTTCCGACCACTTTGGTCTGTATTGTTTTTGTTTAGGTTGCTCAGTTATAATTTCCCATTTGTCTACTCTGTGTCCCTCCGCTTCGGACTACTTACAACTACTCGACTGTTTCTACGCTGTGTCATTCCGCTCTCGACAATGCTTCGTGGAAAAACTGAGGCTTCGTAAACCATTACCTTACTTAAATTATTTCTTTGGCTCTTTTATATTTGAAAATGCTTTGTTAATTCTAGATATTACCCCAAACACCTTAAACTTTCGACTGCCTCTCCATTCCTTCTGCATGTTCACTGGTCTAATGCTGTATCGCCACATATTTTTTATATTTATTCTAGAGATTGTGTTGCATAGGAGTTGTGTGTACGGAATGTCGCGTGTAGTGAGGAAGCAGTGATGAGCGAGAGAGCGCTGGTGGGAAGTGGGCCGCGCCTGGCCAGACCGGAAGCAGCACGACACTTCCGGCGGCCTCGGTCACTCCACGCCTCGCAGCTACAATCAGTTTCGTCCCCTCCAACACGATCAGTGTCATCTGAAACTAAATCTGCCTATAGTCACTTTTTTGTTGACTAACCGGCTTCAGCAAATTATTATTATTTCGTATCAGAAACATACAGTTACAAAATCACAATCATCAAATTATACTGCACCAGTACTTGACCACTTCCAGTGCATTTTGCTGAGGCCTCATACAGTTCAGCTGCTGAACAGGATGCTGGACACTGGAGCATGTGCTGGACAGTCTGGTCTTCACCGCAGTCGCACTTGATATCATTGATCTCAGCATAGCCGCATCTTGCTAAGTTCACTTTGCATCTGCCCACTCCTGATATCAGCCTATTCAAAGACTTCCACGACAACCATCCCTTGTCATAACCAGGTGGCAAAGATTCAGACACTCTTCCCCAGCCATGCGGAAGGGGAGCCTTAGCTTCCCATGGTTGTAACCTGGCTTCTTAAACAAAATGAACAATCCTTTTAAAAGTCGTAATTTATCGATTACCACTAAGATGAGACTCCTGCGCTGCTATGTGTTCTCTGTCCTCCTGTATGGCGTTGAAACGTGGTCACTAACGGAAACTATCAGTAAAAGGCTAGAAGCTTTTGAGATGTTGCTGTATCGAAGAATGTTGAGAATTCCGGACCACACCACAAATCCTGAAGTGCTTCGTGAAATGAAAAAAACATTTGGAAATATTAACGACCGTAAAAACACGGAAGCTACAGTTCTTTGGCTACATCATGAGGAACAATAGCCGTTACAGTCTATTCTACAAGGGAAAATACCAGGAAACAGAAGTGCTGGTAGAAGAAGAACTTCCTGGCTAAAAAAATCTGAGAACATGGACCTCCAAGACAAGCTTCAACCAGCAGAGACGAGACAGCCAAGATGGCTGCCGACATACGGAACGCATAGGGGCCAGAAGAAGAAGAACCGGTTGTATTTCATTATTAGTTTAGCTTGAAATCGTTTAGGCATAGTGCCTTTGCGGAACTGTTATATCGATTAACCTGTTAATTAGCGCTCAGAATTGGTTCAGGTCTCCTCTTTCAGTTCCCTGCTCCGGGACTTCCGCACAGAGAACTCGCTCTAGTGGTGTAGTTTGTTTTATTCATATTACGCTATCAGCATAAACTAGCAAAGTGTTTCAGGTGACCCTGCTATCTGTAGGCTCAGCATATTATGTAGTCCATCATTAACCTGTGTGTACAGACCTACAAACCTACTTGACCCTGCGTACTCCGGCTGACGTTGCCTTTGTGGTGAACGATTACGCACAAAGGAACAGAGTTTGTATATTTTATCTATACGCTTATAAAGGAATTTGTTAGATTGTTCGCTGTACAACATCAAACGCTTGGATTTAAACATTTCAAATTTTACACAAACAAATGGATTCGAATATGCTGTTTCTTGTACTTTCGCGTAACAATAGAAATTAGTATTTATTCAATAAAAAAAAAAAAAACAAGAAAAACGACGATGTCAAAGACTCTTATTATCATCACATCACAAGTTTAACGAGGCTCGCGCTTGAAGTTGAAGGAGAAGTAGTAAACATTTGTGAATTAACCATTTTAATAAGAAGACAGAAATAGTTTCAGGAAATATACTAATACTTGAATGCAACTCCAGCGAGTAACGGAAACAGAGAGCCTGGTGAGTGATCGTGGAATTCTGGAGGACGCTGTTCGAATCCAGGTCCGGGGCATGCTGAGGTCACTTCCCGTTCCTCGTTGTCTACGGGGAGAAGGCTGAAGGAAACGGAAACAAAGAAAAACAAGATCGAAAGCAAGGCGACTCAACGCCGAGCAGCGCCGAGCCAGGACTGTGAAGGCAGGCTCCAAGACAATCTCGAACCTTCGATACTGGAATCTGTTGCCAAACGTTAGTAAAATTAATAATAATCATAACTGGAGTTTCTCTGATCCATACAGAGGAGATACGGTAGAGTATGAGGTCGTATTTTCACTAAGACGTTTGGCAATGTTCAGGAGTCAACAACATGCGCGTATTCATACTGCACTGCAGATTCGTCTTATTTTCCACTTCGTCGCTCATAGCGTGCGTCATGTTTCCTTGTCGTCTGCGCACAGGTATCGACGTGTGATGACGTCATTGTCTACTACGTGGAAGCGTCTTTTCCGCCATTTTCTCGTTTCCACCTGTTGCCATACTGAACGAATAGGGTTACAGCGATATATCTATCAGCCGATAATATCGATATGAGGCAGTGAAATATCGAATACTACAAACAGGTTCGCGCTAAAAAAAAAAAAAAAAAAAAAAAAAGGCCTGTATGGGTAAAAGAGAACAATCTGGACTATGCTGTATTTTTTGTTTGTTTTTACTTATAGCTTTACGCCTCGTCGACGTCGAGGTCATTAGAGCCGGGAAAGGACTGCGGATAAGGAACGGGAAGGAATTCGGCCATGGCCTTTTTGAAGGAAACATACCGACATTCGCCTGGAGTGATTTGGGGAAACCATGGAGGATCCAAATCTGGATGCCCGGACGGGGATTCGAACCCGCGTCCACCCGAATGCGAGGCCAGAGCGTTAACCACTCGCCCACCACGCTCGGTGCTAAACTCTCTGATTTACCTCGATAACGTCCTCTGCTACTCTGTGGTTCCATTCTGTTTGATTTGCGTTATTCGTTCACCATTCATTTACTTTCACCGTTTTATTATTCAATATGTTGCGTTACGTTTGCGTTTGTTAGTTCTTGTTTCTCTTTGGGTCGTATTGCAATTTTCTAAAGAGGCTACAAAATATGACCGCCTGACCGATACAATTGCTTATTTTGTCAGTGTTGATAATAGACCTTTTAATGCAGTTGAAGGCAAAAGTTTTAAGTTTTAATTAAGCACTTAGCACCATTATAGAAAGTCCCTTTTCTTGGAACTATCAAAACAAAAATTGATGAAACATATGAAATTTTTTCGAAAGTTATGAAGGAGGAGTTGAAAAGTGTGAAGCATTTTTTATTGTTACCTATAGAATAACACCGAGTATTAGGGAATTGCGGTATATTTTTGCTGGAAAATTAAATTGAAATCAATCATGATTGGTATACAAGTTGAATTAAGGTATGTTCCGAATTTGAATTAATCATTTACTCAGCGTAGCCTCGTCGGTTCCTTCTGAACAGACAGGAACCACTGTCACTCAAACTAGGAATGGACTTCACGGGAAAAGGTTAAGCAAACTACGTTTTCGGGATCTGTTGGCGGTTAATATTTGCAGATCTATTTTTTTCTCAATAAATTACCTATAATTTATTACTTGGTTTTAATTTACTTACCTATTTCTAAAATAATTTATATACAAATATCGGAAAATATCTATATTATCGATATGATGCATTCGATGTTATCGATTATCGATATCTGCCTTTCTTCGATATCCATATCCATATATTTATCGATATCGACATATTTATCGATATCGACATATTTATCGATATTACGTTGAATCCTGGTGAACGAATGAGCTTGTGGTGGCGCTTAGCTTAGCTCGGTGTTGCGTGTTTGCGCGGCCTGAAGGCAGGTAAGCGGGCCAGTGTGGCGGTGTGAAAGCCAGCAGCCAGCCGCCCGGATCTGCCTGTGCGAACAGCCCACATGCACCACGTCCCAGCAGCGTACCACACGTTGACCGGAGTCAAAACGTTACAAGTGCTGTTGCAGTCAGGTTCTAAATTTAAAACTGCAAAATTTGCAATGTTACAATGGAAGGGGACGCAGATTGTGCCCTACTTTACTTTTACGTGTCCAGACATCATAATCGTTTTGCCCAGTGTTGGACAAAGTTGTCAATCTCTCTTCCTGTCCGTAGGTCTTGTAGTGTTGTCGGCTCTGCTTGCAAGCATAGAGGTGATCCGTGGTCTGCTGTTCCCCACATTCACATCGATCGTCTGTTGTCACACCACATTTACACGCCATGCTATCTTTTACTGGAGACACCCCTGTTACATGGTTCAGGGTTCTCCACTCTATGCAGTCCAGTTTTATGGCAGAAGGTTCTTCTGAGAGACTGGATACCAGTTTGGAGGATCGACATTTGTGCGATTTAGAAAGTGATTCTTCGAGATTAGCCTTCTAGGTGTAGGGCTTCGTATCCCAGACATTACGTGCCTCTCATCGAATCGCTCTGTGTACTCATGTGAATTACGGCGTATTTTTGGTTCAGCGATTCCAGCTTCTTTGTACAGCAGATGTATCGGGATTTGGTTTCATGAGCCAATCACTATCCGACAAGTCTAATTCAAGGCTAAAACTTCTTTCCTTGAATGTGCCGATTGGTTCCAAACAGGGCTTGCATAGTAGAAAAACCTCTCGGGATTCTAGCAGAGTTAAAAACTCGACTGGCGACGTTTGGAGAGCCGGCACTGCTCCATAGTCAAGCCTCGCTTATCAGTTTTAACGCCATGGGCCATGTTTTGACTAAACGACACGCCTTTGGCGTGCTAATAACTTCTGCGATAGTGTCATGATGGAGGCGATTGAAATTTGGCTTAGTAATAATGTTATAAATCTTGATCAGGGACTCGGCTTAAGCCAAACGTGGAGGCTGTTTATTAGATTATTGCAAGGCACACGGGAACGGAACATATTAGGGCACTTTTTTTTTTTGCTGTCGTCAGTCTTTCGACTGGTTTGATGCAATTCTCCATCCTTTCCTATCCTGTGCTAACCTCTTCATTTCTACATACCCCTTACAGCCCACGTCCTCAATTATCTGTTTCATATATTCTAATGTCTTCCTCTTCAGTTCTTATCTTCGACTGTTCCCTCCCCTAACAAATTAACCAATCCAGCATGTCTCAAAATATGACCTACCAGCCTGTCTCTTCTTTCCGTAAGCTTCTTCCATAAACTTCTTTTCTCACCCATCATTTCCAAAACTCGTTCATTTCTTACTTTGTCTGTACACTTAATTTTCAGCATTCTTCTGTAGCACCACATTTCAAATGCTTCAATTGTCTTTATTTCCGGTATTCCTAAAGTCCATGTTTCGCTACCATAAAGTGATGTGCTCCACACATAGAGTTTTAAAATGTTCTTTCTAATTCCTAGATCAATATTTAACACTAAAAGGTTTCTCAATTTCAAGAAGGCTCTTCTTGCTAGTGCTATTCTGATTTTAACATCATTCCTGCTTCGGCCATCGGTTGTAATTTTACTTCCCAACTAGCAGAATTCACTTACTTCTCCTATTGCATCCGATCCTATTTTTATATTTAATCTACTAGTATTGGTATCATTTCTGCTACATTTCATCACTTTTGTCTTTTTTAATTTATATTCAGTCCAAAATCTTCCTTCAGTATTGTGTTCATGCCATTCAGTAACTTGTCAATATCCTCAGCCCCGTTCTGCTAACAAGACAATGTCCTCAGAAAATCGTAGCATACTGATTTTTTCTCCCCAAAAACTTATGCCACATGGAAATTTTTCTTTGACTTTCTTCATTGCTTCTTCTACATACAAGTTGAATATTAACGGTGATAGACTACAACCTTGTCTCACGCCCTTTTTAACTGATGCATGTCTCTCGTGATTCTCTACTTTTATTATTATTATTATTAGGGCACAGTAGTGACCTAAACTTGTCGTCGCCAAGTAGGTCCTGCCCTCCACTCCCGGCTGGCAGCCGTATCTAAGTGACTACTGTACGGCAGTCTTCAGTAAGGGGGCATCCATAAATTACGTGAGGTGTTATTGCGGATTTCAGGCCGCCCCCCCCCCCCCCCCTAGAAATCGCCCTCGCGACTTTTTGAGACCTTTTGTTTTTAGATCTACAGTCCAAAACTTCACGCGAGATTTCCGTAGACCCCCCCCCCCTCTTGGTGAGATTTCGCCGGACCCCTCCCCCCCTTTTAACCTCTCGTAATTTATGGATGCCCCCTGAGCTAAGCGGAGCTTGACGATGGCAGCGCTTGAAACGTCGCCAGTCGACTTTACTCTGACGCGGCTAGAAACCCGAGAAGTTTTTCTACAGTACTGCCGCCGCGAAAATCTACATAGTTATCTACGGCTTGCATACTCTGCAGCGGGAAAGCAGAGTGCTTTAGCAGATGTGCGCAAGACCGCCGCATTCGCTCCCTATTTACTGCAACATAACGTTTTGTTTCTCGTGTGTACTTCAGCTGCAGCTGTAAGGCAGTGCTTCTTATAAGTCTGACTTCTGGGCTGGGCTCTCGTGGAGATGGCAGGTACGGAACGCGGCCGACGGCATCGAGGTTAGGTTATCACTGGTGTCACCAGGGCCGGCGTTAGGGGGGGTTAAGCGGGGCAAAAGTACCAGGGGCCCGGGCCACCAAAGGGGGGCCAGCTGGCCTGGGTGCCTAAATAAATAGAAATCAAACACAAATTTTAAAATCTGCACCAATAATTTTGAACATTTTTGTATTAAAATGTTCTGAATTTATATAAAAAAAATTGTAAAGTAGAAATATTCTCGGGGGGGGGGGGGGAGGGGTAGGGGGCCTAAGATCAATTACCCGGGGCCCGAGAATCCTAACGCCGTCCCTGGGTGTCACTCTCGTTGTTTGCGGAATGTGTGTCGCTGGTTTTCTGCCCCACAGGATGCGACAAACCGGAAGTCTATGATTCCCGTTGCATTCCGCGTCCTGCGAAATTATATCTGAAGCAAATAATTGATGACGCAGTTTGTAATCGACAGATTGAGATTTCGGATGTAACGGAGCTCCGCATCCGCTGGTGCGGAACTTTCGCAAGAAATACTACTTCCGCTTTCGCATCCGCATTTGCCATTTTTAATGCGTATATATAGCGTATGTTTTGTTTTCATTGCATTATATACTATTCTCTCTATACGAGATTTTGCCCATCGTCGTGTAGCTAACAACAACGTGGCTGTTATTTTTATTTTTTCGATCTGTGCAACAATTAACTGAACGGTGTTATTACCTAAGCAATGAATGTACAAGTTAGAACTTGCATGTTAAGTAGAGCGGCCTATTCACTGTCCAACTTATAGGACATCCGAGTAGAACTACTGTAGGACGCGCTCACCCATTCACGCTACTAGAAGGGGTCCCAGCAGTCCTTTCCACTCGCACTTTCTCGCGGCACACCATGTGTCCTTATCGCACACTCGCAGGATGTTTCCTCCAATCAAGATCCAACGCCATAGCTAGTTGGATGGCAAGGGCCCGTGTTGGTTGTCTGGAAGTCCATCAACATCCGACACGTCCTAAGCCGCGTATTCACTTGAGCATTCGCCCTGTTTCGCTGAGATGTGTACAGGACCCGAGAGTTGTGCTCTGTCGTGCTCAGTGCTTCCTGTCTGAGGTCGAACCGAACAATAAGAGCCGACTGCCCCCTCCCATCTGCTGTCGACACACGTGTCCCGTGCTTACTTTGTGTGAAATGTTATTACTATGTTGCTTTCATAAATATGGAAGTGTCTCAGGATAACTCTCTTGCCATTATCGGGTGCTACCAAAACTATCCCGTGCTGTGGAACTCCAAGGATGAATTTTACTCTAATAATTTGTAAAAGGAAAAAGCATGGAATCAAATTTCTAAGCTTATGCAAATTTCCAAAGATGAATGCCGCAGTAAAATTGAAAGTCTCAAGGCTTCCTACCTTTCTGAGAAATTAATTTTACCTATATACAAGAGTTGTACGTATAATAGTATTAGATTGGATAGATTAGATATATATTATAAAAACCTAGATTAGTCCACGAGATGGCATTAGAGGTGTTTTAGAGATACCAAATGCAATAATTGCTCAGGTTTTTTTTTTCTTTTTTTTGTTAAATCGTGTTACAGACTATAAAATGAAATCGTTATTTACATATGAAATTTCATCCAGATCGCTATGGAATGATCATTCCGTTTTCTATGTTAAATAGAAATCTTAATGCTAATCAGGCATTAACTAATGGTGCAAGATTAGTGATAATTCGCGATTATATCGTCAGTGCTAAATTCGTTCACTTCGATAACACTACGCTCATACCTCGCATTAACACCACACCTTCTGATCCAACCGTATCTTTCCAAATGCTGAGAAAATAGTTCAAAATAAAAATAACTTTCGTTATGACCGTTAATAAAGGACAAGGTCAGGCGCTTGAAAGAGCAGGATTGTATTTACCAGAACATGTTTTTTTTCCGTATGGACACATGTACGTGACTTTTTCACGAGTTCATAGATTCAGTAATGCCTATGCCTATGTTAATGTTAAAGACACATACGTTCAAAAGTAAACGACGATCACATTATAACTCCTAATATTGTGTTCAAAGAAGTTTGAATAAAATCACATGTGACAAAGGTAATATCTATTGGTAAGTTCTAAATGTTTTAAAATTATACATGCAGTATTAATGATAACGAATTTACAATAAAAGTGATATTGATCACTACTCTTCAAAATAAAATACCTTTCATTAATAAATATACTTGCATTTACTTATTTCCACAATATTCTATTACCATTCGGTGACTGAACACGAAGAATTGTTCATTTGAAGATGTAAGAGTTCCTTGCTCTAAACAAAGATAACAACAGTCGGCTTACTGGTACCGAGAATATATCGGAAGGTGTGGTGTTAATGCGAGGTATGAGCGTAGTGTTATCGAAAATCAAAATTTTATCTAAATATGAAAATTCTTCAAAATCTTTTGAGCCGTTTCCGAGGCAGCAGATATAAAGAAGAATCTCGTCAGGGAAGCGGGCGTGGTGGCTAATGCTCCAGGAGCCGTCGTCAGTTCGTCATTGATAATGGCTTTTAGATTGCAGGAGGCGGGATGCTGGCATTGCGTTAGGAAGGCGACTGGAGTGGTGGTGTTTGTGTGGGCCTGGCATGGCCGCGGTAGCGTAGGGGCTAGAGTGCCGAAGGTCGCCGGTTCCAGTCCGGCCGAGGGCATGGTAAGTGTTGTGTGAATGTCGTGCCCGTCCTGTACTGCTCATGTGTCCATACTTCGTATATACATTGTACTGGAGAAACTAAAACACTAGCTGAGTCGGCCTATGTACCCGAATGCCATAAAACAAAACAAAAAGCTGTTTCCGTGTAAAGAAGTACGTTAGAGACTTGATGATCATCAGTCAGTGAGTGAGTGAGTAACAAAATCTGTGAAATTTGCTTACGATTAGATTCCAAACTAAAAGCAGGAACGAAATAAAATGTGTGATTATTGTACGCCGTAAAATGTGATGTCTTTTTTTGTTCTGTCATCAGTCTGTCGACTGGTTTGAAGCAATCCTCCATCCCTTCCTATCGTGTGCTAACTTCTTCATTTCTACATACCCCTTACAGCCCACGTCCTCAATTATCTGCTTCATATATTCTAATCTCTGTCTTCCTCTACAGTTCTTACCTTCCACTGTTCCCTCCACTAACAAATTAAACAATCCAGCATGTCTCAAAATATGACCTACCAGCCTGTCTCTTCTTTCTGTAAGACTCTCCACAAACTTCTTTCCTCGCTCATCATTTCCAAAACTCGTTAGTTTCGTATTTTATCCGTCCACTTAATTTTCAGCATTATTCTGTAGCACCACATTTCAAATGCTTCAATTTACTTTATTTCTGGTAGTCCGAAAGTCCATGCTTCGATAGCATAAAGTGCTGTGCTCCACACATAGAGTTTTAAAAAGTTATTTCTAAGGCCAAGATCAATATTTGAAACTAACAGATTCCTCTTTTTGCTAGTGCTATTCTGCTTTTAACATCATTCCTGCTTCGGCCATCGGTTGTAATTTTGCTTCCCAAGTAGCAGAATTCACTTAGTTCTCCTATTGCATCTGATCCTATTTTTATATTTAATGTACTAGTATTGGTATCGTTTCTGCTACATTTCATCTCTTTCGTCTTGCTTTGATTTATATTCAGTGCAAAATCTTGCTTCATTATTTTGTTGATGATATTGAATAACTTTTCACTACCCTCAACCCTTTCTGCTAACATGCCAATGTCATGATCTAATCGTAGCATACTGATTTGCCTCTGATGTGAGCTGGTGGCAGCCGGAGGTGCCCCTTGCAGCCGTCCCAGTTCCACTTGTGAGTAGGCCGCCAGCTGCCTGCCTTGCGTAACGGCTGTCCCGTCGCGCAACGGAACACTGACACGGCCACCTGTCCACGCAGGCGGTCAGTGTCAGTCATGAGGCGGGGGTCCACATCAAACCTAGCGGAGGAATATTTCTACCGCCACCTGTCCGATTGTGAATGTTGTTTATGAGACAGTGACTGCGTGCCATCGCCACTTCGTCTAAGTGGTTGCGAAAAAACGTCCAGAAGACCGCAATGTTTTTGGTTACGTCTTTGCGTCATTGCGACATTGCGACTTTGCGTCCTTATGAGTTTGACGTAGAGGTCATTTGAGAAGGGAAGGGACTAGGGGTAAGGAACGGGAGAGAATTGGCCGTGGCCTTTTCAGGGAACCATACCGCAATTCTCCTAGAGTTGTTTTGGGAAACGATGCAAGACTAGTATTGTAAAAAAAAAAAAACATGAAAAAACCTATGAAAAGAAACATTTTTTTCTTCATAACTACCAAATCTCAAATTTGTAAAGGCACTTATTGTTTAATATGGCTGTTTTAGAGTTTATTCTAAGTACTTATCTTAATTTTTAAATCTAGTATATTTTTCGGGTTCAGTAAAAAAAATACGAAAATATTGGCAACATTGACTGAAGTACGAACGGGGACTTCCCGAATAGGCTAGGTTGCACGAGAAGGAATCCCCGTTGTTTGGATTGATACTCACTATTTGAACTAGTGCTGCCAGCCCTACAAATTTATCTGTAGACCTACAGATCTTTTCAAAAAAAATAGGTATTTTAAATTTATCAACGGTTTTTTGCCTCTTTTCATTACTTATTGTGCTTTCCTTGTATTCGTATACTTGTTAAACTCTCAGCGTATAGTGATACTGAGTCATTAAATTGTCAGTAATTATGAATCATTTCCTTGCAACTGATTGCGTAAACCAACGATTGAAGAGAAATAAAGCTCCTATTTTGTATGATAATAGATTTAAATTCTAACTTAAAAGACCGCAATACTGAACTATCGGTGCAAACTTTATGCATAGTGTGTACTTTGCTCACAATTTAAAATTGCAATCTCAAAATCTTTTGCGTACAATACAAGAACAACCAGTAAAAGAAAATGTAACTACTTCTGATGTGTGGATATAGAGGAGACAGAAGAAGAAACAGAAAATTCCGACACTGACTGAACTAGTGTTGGTAGTGCTGATACTAGTGAATGTGGTACTGACAGAGGATGAATAAAATTGTGTTACCTATATAAATACATTTATGAATCATTATGTTAGACAATTCAGTAAGATTTAAAACACACTTGTAAAATGTAAGTTCCGTAAATGAAACTATAATTTATCAAATATATTGTTTTCTGAAAAAAAAAAAAAAAAAAAATTAGAAAAAAAATCAAGGGTGCTAGGTTTTTTTTCATGTTTGTTTTCAATAAGCTGATTAAAAAAAAAAAAATCAATTAGCAACAGTATGCAAGACCCAATTCTGAATGGCCGGCCGGATATTCGAACCGCCGTCCTCCCAAATGCGAGGCCAGAGCGGTACCACTCACCCAGCTCGCTCGGTGAGACGGAAGAGAGGACGGGCCCCAACAGTCGAAACTGGTCTCATTGATTCTTAACGTCGAGGTCACAACAGGTGGAAGAAGAGACAAGCATCAGGAAGGAATTCGGTCATGGCCTCCTCGAGGAGACATAATGGCTGGCATTGACCTGGAGTGATTTTTGAAAACTATAGAAAATCTAAATTACCGGACGAGGATTTAAACTATCGTCGTCTCGTATATCCTGCCAGTAACGCTCTGATACCTACGTTATGTTCATATCCAAAATATGTGCCCGACATACACCACCGTATTCAAAGAAAGGTCTGGCCAATGTTTTGTAACGCAATTCCCTGACTTATCTCGTACATCCCGTTAGGGGTGTCCGTTAATTACGTGAGATGAAATAGGGGGCGCGAGTCTAGCGAAACCTCACCAAGGGGACGAGGGGGGGGGTCGATAGAAACCTGATGTCATCTTTATTAATTCATTGAGCAACAGAGCAAAAAAGAAAATGGTCTCCAGAAAACCTCGAGTTAAACGTTAGGGAGGGGGGGGAGGGTTAACTGCCCTTGAGAATAGCTGACCTAAAAAATAAAAAAAGGTCTGAAAAAAATTGCGAGGTCACCGGGGGGTCCCTCAAGATCTCACCTCACGTGATTAATGAACGGCCCATAACCACGCTCTTCGATAAATGATCGGATGAAGGATTTTGAACCTCTTCTACCAACTGCATTTTCTCTTAATGTCGCCAGGCTGGAACTGAGGAAGAGAAGTCATTAGAGAACAGAATCGTAAATGTGACTGGAACGTGCCCACTTACTGTTTTCAAAGAAGTGCAGACTAAATCAGAGCTCCTTTGCAGACGTGTACATCGTTGGCGTAAATCTAAAAGACAGGAAAAACTTACGTGTTCTTATTCTCATTGTAAAGTTTATTTATATATGTATTTTCCCATATACGACAGAGCCCAGCACCTAGTATCCAATCTGGTTCCTTATTTCCATTATTCTACATGCACTCGTATATTTAACATATTCATTTCATAAGCAATGAACGCAAGATAATTTTATTCAAATTCCATTTAATTTAATTTAATTGCAATGGAGCACACGCTCCGGTGGCAATTTCCCTACACACCCAACTTCCCCCTATGCCTCACTCACCTACATTTGCCCTCTACAAATTTTAACTTTAAATTCTTTTAACGTTTTCGGTAGGTTATTCATCATTCCCCTTGGTAACTCATTCCCCTTGGTAACTCATTCCAATCCCTGACACCCTTACCTAAAAAAGAAAATCTTCCCACACCCTTGTGCCTGAAATCGAGTGCCAGCTTGTGGTCATGGTCATCTTTTCCCTTCCATGCACTACTTTTCATACCTATTGCAATATCTTTCCATGCCTCATCGCCAGTATACGCCCTGTACACTCCCATGACCCTCCTCATCCTCCTCCTGTCTTGCAATGAATCCCATTCCAGCTCCTTTATTTTATCCGTCACTGATTGCATTCTGCGATAATTTCCAGAAACAAATCTAGCAGCCCTTCTTTGCACCTTCTCCAACTCCTGTATTTGATACACAAAATGAGGGTCCCATACTACACTACCATATTCGAGCAATGGTCTGACCTAAATTTTGTAACCCAATTCCTTTACTTCTCTCGTGCTCCCCTCATCACTCTCTCCAACAAGTGCAGGATTTTGAAACCTTTTCCTAGCACCTGTCCAATGTGTCCTGCCCAGTTAAGCTTGTTATGAAATGTAATGCCAAAATATTTACATTTCAAGTCTTGTGCAAGCAATTCTTTCCCCACCTTATATTCATAATTTATCTTTTGTTTTCTATTTGTGTATCTGATAAGCTGACTCTTCTTTGCATTTATCTTCATCACATGTTTACCAACCCAACTAGATATCCTGTTCAGATCACCCTGCAACTGTTTACAGTCCTCTATCGTTTTGATCATTTTATACAGCATTATGTCATCTGCAAACAATCTAATTTCAGATAGTAAGCAATAAACACAATTATTCATTAGTATAATGAATAGCATTGTCTCTGTTACTTCTACTGTTAATAAACAGAGTGGCTACCACCACCACCACCACCACTACTACTACTACTACTACTACTATCTACGACTACTGCTATTGTTTCTAATATTACTACCACCATTACTATTACTACTAATACCACTATTACCACTAATACCACTATTACCACCACCAATTGTCACAGCTACACTTCGGCTCCAGTGACTTTCAGCTTTCTTGGTGTTGATTGGTAGCGTCATGTTTACCAGTCGTGGATGATTTGCTGATGCATCGCCGTTAACTTTGTAGACTGTGGTGCGGGGTGGAGTGAGACGGCACTCACTCACTTTGTGACGGGAGGACGCGACAAAGGCGGTGCGTGACAATGGCGCGGCCGGGCCGGCCCGCCGGAAGTGTCGCGGCAGGGCCTAATTCGCCGGAAACGCCCGCGGTGTCGCTTTGTCGCCGGCCCAATTGATTGCCGCGACCCGGAAGTGCGTCTGCACAGCCATTTGTCAAAATCTGGAAGGGCCGCTCACAATAGCCTCTGCCACGCAGTGCACACAAAAACCAGGATTGACCTGTCACCCAGCCAGCCACGCCATGCCAGATCGCCGGGAAATTCGGCAATGTCTCGGATTTTTGTTTCTGGTCCCGTGTCCATGAATTATGCGTTACTATCCCGGAATTCCCGTATACTAGATTTCCTCTCAAACTTAAGACACCACGGTGGCCGAGCCTAGCATGCCGTACTCGCAGCGGGAGGATGGAATTTACAAAAACTTTGAGCTTTTGTCTCTTAAATCAGAGGCATTGAAATACTCATGGGAAATACTCTTTGAATTTCCTTGGATATTTAAAATTCTAGATGCAGTTAACATTGATTCACTTTATACAGAGTTCACATGTCTTGGATCTGCTTTTGAGGTCCTTCCAAAAGACTGGCCGAACGACAAAATCTGGGACAATGTCTTTAGAATAAACGTTTCTAATGATTTTTTAAATTTAAACAAAATAGTTGGTTTTGTTTTGTCAATTCCAACAAGCAACGCCTTTGCGAGAAAAGTTTTAGCCCGTTGAATAATTTACGGACTAAAGGGCAAAATAGAATTGATTAAGGCTGTACACCAGAATAAATTTTTGAAGAGTGTTGTTCAGAAATTTAAGCAGTTTGGCAAAGCAGTGACGGAGAAAAACTTGTAAAAATGGCCAAATTTAATGATTAATATTTTTGAAAATTAGTTGATTAAGATTAATTTTGAATGATTTTGATTTTTGTTTTAAGCAAAGACAGATGTTCAACTCTCGTTTATTTGTTGATGATAGCTGATGTTGATTTTCTATATAAGTTTATTTAATCAGCTTAAAAGAAGTGTTCAATTTATGTTTAACGGTAATATTTTTGAGGTTTTGCTTTTTTTTACCAAAACATAAAAAACGTTAAAAGAAGTGTGCGATTTTAAGTTTAATATTTTTCTTTTTGATTCACAATACTTGATGTTCATTTTCAACCATAGTTTAATTAATAAACCTAAAATACAATTTTTTATTAATATGCATTTTCGTTAACTCTCCCTACACCGAGCACACTCACTCGGCTGGCGCGGGCTTGAATCCTCGTCGGCCAACCAGATACGGCCGAATTCCTTCCCGTTCCTTGTCCGCAATCCTCTCATGCCTGTAATGACCTCCATGTCATTGACAGGGAAAGCCTGATAAGTATTTGGTTGTATGAAATAATTGGCCGGAAGTATCAATTTCCACGTATGTTTATTTTCATTTCGCGAGCTCTATAATAACATTACACATCATTGGCATCAACTCGACCAAAGATATTAAGTACAAACCTAAACAAATGTTCCAGCGATTAAGCTCACCCATTTCCCAGAACTACTGATTCACAACTCTCTCTGCTCCCTTAAACAGACACTTTAGAAACTTCCAGAATTATTGAAACAATTCCGACCCACGTTTCTCGAATTATAACAATACTTTAACAATCAAATCCATACAAAAACAATCAGAATTAATACAAAAAATTTCACGATTAGCATGAAATATACGGAAAAGAAAATTAAAGATATTTACACCCAAAATTATCAACATATACCAGTCCAAACAATTGAGAATAATCCTCCAAACATTGTGGCTTACATCATTACTTACAACCACATACTTTTAATCAACGTTTGATGCATGATACTGTCCTTGACCACATTACATGACATTTAAATAATTTCTCTTCATAAAACAATGTTCATTTACATGACAAACATTCACAAATTCACAATTAACCATACAAAACATATGCAATTCCCTAATTAATCCACTCCCATCTTACTATACATATTTCTTCAAACAAAAATCATACAAGGGCTGGGTCTCAAGACTGTTGTAACGTATTGGGCATTACTACACCACTGTATGTGAAAGTTGCGACACCAAGAAGCAGACATGTGATTTCAATAAAACTACGAGGGTGAATCAAAAAGTAAGTTATGGCCATTCATTAAACCACCCACACATAGGTAGCGCAGCTATGACAAGATACAATGTATGTACACTTTTCCACACAGTCCCCAAGACAGTGTAAACATTTCTCGGAACGATCAACCAACTTTTCGATTCGGGATGCGTAGAAATCACCTGTAGGCAGCTGCTTTCACGTCCTCATCGTTTCGGAATCGTCGTCCACCGAGATCCTTTTTCAGCTTACTGGACACACGATACTCGCGTGGCGCTAAGTCTCGACTGTATGGAGAATGTTGCCGTACCTCCCACTTGAATCGCTGCAGCAGTTCGGACGTTTGGTCGGCCGTGTGAGGTATGGCAACATCCTCCATACAGTCCAGACTTAGCGCCACGCGAGTATCGTGTGTCCAGTAAGCTGAAAAAGGATCTCGGTGGACGACGATTCCGAAACGATGAGGACGTGAAAGCAGCTGTCTACAGGTGATTTCTACGCATCCGGAATCGAAAAGTTGGTTGATCGTTCCGAGAAATGTTTACACTCTCTTGGGAACTGTCTGGAAAAATGAACTTACATTGTATGTTGGCATAGCCTTGTTGCCAATGTGTAGGTAGTTTCATAAATGACCATAACTTAGAAGTATATCTTACTTTTTGATTCGCCTACGTAAATGAGGGAAATAAATATTCACACGGTGTTGTGTGTTCTGTGCGTTGTTTTAAATGTGACAAATAATACCTATAGACAGTAGGCTATGTCTTGTAGAGAGGCGATATACGGCTCCATATCAGGGTTCGTGGCCCGCAACGAAGTTCTACAGCCGTTGGGCCTATAAGGAAGTGCGGCACCTTAGCTGACACGTAGTTTATGGACGCTCCGTAATGTTGGTAATGTTTCAAGTGGAGGGATGTTGTTGCAGATGAGCAGGAGCCGTCCAGGTGGGTGGCGTGCCTCAGCGAAGGGCTCGGCGCGCCGACGGGGGACGCCATGTGGCTGCTGGACCTGCCTCAGCCCGCGCTCACGCACCACGACTGCGACAAGCTGCTGTGCTTCCGCTACTACAGCGGCCTCAGCCTGACCTGCCTGGCGCAGTCGGAGCCGCTGGCGCCCGGCTTCGGCCGCTCCGCCGCCGCCAGGCACACCGGCGTCGCCGCCGTCCGCAGGCCGCGCCAGGTGAGCCTCCTGCTCTCGGTCGCCACACCACGCCTCGGGTGGCTGTCGGCCACGCTAGTCCAGCTACCAAGAGCGGTCCAAGAGCGGGCCGTCGGAATGGTCCCGCCTGTGCTGGCAGGGACGGCGCGCCTCTATCCGTCGCCCAGTCGGTAAACATCAAACGCCCGGGTAGTTGAAACGACACTAGCTAACTTGGTAGGGAGATGGCGAGGGCTAGCCTTTGTGCGTGCTGATCCGTACGATTGGGCTGCATAGCGCGGCCTGCAAAACAACGGACCGTGGGATGCTAGCTTAAAGCCGCGTTCCCACGGCGTCTTGTAACGAAGGCGGGACGGGACCTCACTAGCCGAAGTGTAGGGACAAGCGGGCCGCAGGTTAGTCCTAGATTACCTCGCCGCCACCTCCCCACCACGTTGCCTAGAGTCGTTTGGCACATAGCACTTTACAGCAACAGAAGGATTGCGCACCGCTGCTGCAAACCGATGGCAACAGCGCACCGCTACACACGCCTGTGATGTTTACCGACTCAGAGTGGGTAGCTGCGTCTCGTCCCCGCTAGGTGTGGCAGCCCTGTTCCCATGGCTTGTGGTCGAGTATCCGTCCCGCCTTCGTTACAAGATGTCGTGGGAACACGGCTTAAGAGTTCTTAGCAGTGACGTAACCAGTTGGAGCCCGTGAAAATTCATCGCACGCGGCCCTTTCTTAAGGACAGATTGGCGACCTCGGGGTACCTTTGACCCACTTAGTTTCCTCCCCCCCCCACCCTTTTAAGGCCGGCCCTGCCTGATGCTGGCGTTTGGCTCAATATACCACCTGGTCGCATGTCACCTTCCGATAATCTGTAGACAATAGCTGTATCGCACTCATAATATAGTGACGAGTGCTTGCACCAGCTATTTGCAAAGTACGAATAGGGCCGTGAAGGTTTCCTGGCTAAGGTCAAGGGTCTAAAATAGTTTGCGTTTTTAGGGACAAATACCAAGAAGGTCGACCTGATCCCGCTAAAATACGAAAGTAAATTTTCACTTTTACCGGTAATTCAGATTTATAAAAAAAATCACCCTCGTTCCTTACGTTTAATAGCTCTACCCTGAAGTACGACGTCCAGTTAAAACACCTAGAGAGGTCCTACCATGGTGACGGTAGTGATTCAGAAATGGCAACAACAGGTAGCGCTTCTTTGAGTCGTAAAGTACACTTTTATTCCACGTTTTTTCAACAGTAAGGTCTGCCGTATGTTATTAACTAAATGAACGCATTTAATTTAAAATAAAATATTACGGAAATGAAACTTAGTGTATAATGGCAGGTCATTCCCTTGCAGATGCTTAGCTATTGCTCGTAACCTCTGTTTTGTTGCCAGTCCGCCCAGGAAGGCCGGGCGCGTGATCTCGGCGACAGCTTCTTTACTGCGTAGACACTGTGGTAATTCCGCTGTTGTCGGTCGTTATCGTCGTTCCCAAGAATTACGCACCTTCATATCCTTGTAAATGGCTCCACTCCATCTGGTATAAAATTCAAAACTCGGCTTAGAATCACGGGCGTATCTAGCGAGGGACATGGAGAGGGGCTACCCCCCCCCCCCCGCCATAATACAAAAATCAAGTTGCCTTCAGTACGCTTCGACGAGTGAAGAACTGGCTCAGGAGCACTATGGGAGAGGAAACATTGACTGGATTATGCCTGATGAGTGTGCATCGAAATTTCGTGAAAGAACTTCGTGAGACATTGACAAACAAAGCTATTGAAAAATTTTCTAACAATCCGATACGATTAATGTTTACGTAAACTATTAACGATCTTAATTTACTACATAGTAAGTCCTGAGATTAAGTGGTTGGTTTGCTATATTATTCAGTAATCAAGTTTTTGTAAGAAGTCGTCATGTTTCAGTACCCCACCCTACTTCCTCGAAACCCGTTTGAGTTGCCCCCTCCCCCTTTCCATTCCTAGCTTAACTCTTGCCCCTCTAGTTCTGATCCTAGATACGCCCTTGCTTAGAAGGGAAAACCAGGAATAGCTCGAATCGGACTATAAGGGAGCGGCCATAAACTACGTGGGTCGGTCTGGGGGGGGGGGGGTGAGGGGTAGGCTCGTATGCTACCCTGGGCTACATGGTTGGGGGGGGGGGGGGTTCCGAACGGAGCCATGTAGTTTTTCATTCATCTTTTTGTCAGAGTTAAAAATAAGGTACAGAACACACAACAACATGTGGATATATGTTTCATTCATTTAATTATCTCCGTATGTAATTTACGAAAGCCTGACAAGAGAGAACAGTGCATAATGTCTTCTGGAGTCAAGAGGGAAAAAAACTACGTGCAACACAAGGGGGGGGGAGGGGGATAGAGGCAAAAGCCACGTCTGGGTACGTGGGGGGGGGGGGGAGGGGGGTTCATAGGAGGCCAAAACGGAGCTACGTGGTTTATGGCAAGCTCCCTAAATTAAACATTCCTTTTTCGATCAGCTGGATGGTCTGTTTTTATCTATAATTAATGAAATAGGCGATTTCTTATTTAACTATTAAGTTCACATTTATTCACGAATCATTTACCATCGTTGTAAGTTTCTATACTTGCACAAACCAACAAAATATTGCACTCATTGTGAACATTCACAATATCAATATATACATTCACAGTTTAATTGATCATTTATATCAGGTAGGGCAACTTCTGCTTAGCTTAGGGCGTAATTTCGGGACATAATCAGGTCGCGGGCCGTAGGTAAGAAATAAGTAGGTAGTAGTTAATAAAAATGCGATAAAAATTCACACTTTTTTTTTATTTACGACTCGTTCTGTGGCGTTTCACTGCGAACACTTAATAATATTATTTATAGATTTTAGTCTTTATGACTTGAATAAATACAGATTTTTTTGCGCTTTATTTGAAATTGCTGAATCTCTCGCGGGCCGGATTGAAGCTGGTGGAGGGCTGAATCCGGCCCGGGGGCCGGGGGTTGCCGATGTATGATTTATATGGTTCATCACTGTAATATATAGTACAATTTTATTATGGCTAATATTAAAATAGGCAGTTTACAAAAAAAAAATCTCGCGCTCACCATCAAATTTCTCCCACACTCCATGCATCACTCTTTCTCCAAAGATACTCCAAACTCTAATAGGCACACTATTACAAACTCTTCTAATACATATATTCATTCGACATTTCATTTTTAACACATACAAAGTAATACTGCACACAGGCAAATGTAAAATTAAGGACAATTGGACAGCTGTTTCCTTACATATCTCCCCGCTAATTTGTCTCTAAAATTTTGGTTTTCCCAAATTTTATAAGATCCAGTTTACAACTTTCATACTTCTGTTTGGTTCATAATACCCAGACGCTCTTTCATTCTTTGTACAGTTTTAGGTCATTCACATTCCTTAAGCTTAGATTTTGTTTCTCGATTTGTATACTTATGGTAATGTGTGTTTCGATGTGGCCTGGTCTCTCATGTACAGCAGAAAGCTTTATCTCTGCATTGATACTACTCTGATTTAATGCGTCTTCACTAGCACTAGCTCACCAACTTCAAACTCTTATTTTCTTGCGTGACGATCGTATGGCGTCTTCCTCTCCTCCGTTTTCTTCTTGAGGTTCCCTTCCACCAGTCTCAACTAATTTTCTCCTTTATACTTTACCGCATTCTTGCCGTTTGTACTCAGGTTGAATCGTCGCTTCATCTTCTTTCTTCTTCCTTCGTATATGACTATGTTGCGCCCTCATCATATATATTTTGAACCTTACATCTTGTTCATTTCTCTTCCCCATTTTCTCTTCCATCCTTACTCCCTATTAGAAAGCATCTCGCTTCATTTCTCCGTTTTCTCGTTATTCCATCCCCCGATAATTTGTAGCACTCCTCAGCATTACTATCTGTCTCCTCTTCATTTTCTGTTTATCCTAAGTTTTCGCTATCTCTTCCGATTTCTTCCTCTTCATTCTCTCTGTCGGCCCCAGCTCAAATCTCACAGTTACTACCGTCATCAACAGCGGAAATGACAGCTGTCTCATCTTTCAACTTTTCGTTTCTCAGTCGTGTGTCCAGCCAAACCAACCCTCAGTCTTGTTAGTAATGTTGGCCCATTTACCTTCCTCAATATGCGACAAACGTTCTCATCACGTTAATGGTTCGCTGCTGCCCAACTTTATAATCGACTCCTCGTTATCGTTTCGCAACTCCTCATCTCCTCGCTCACTTCTGTCTTCTTCAGTTTGAATTCCCAGGTTTTGTTTCCATGCCTTGATTCACCCAGCAATCCACTTCATCTTCCTATTTTTTTTTATCAACCTCTTCCTCTGATTTTAAATAATGTTATATCAACTTGTTTCTAGTCAGCTTTCTCTGAAATTTCTTTACCTTTTTCTTCAATAGCATTTTCGTGAAAATATACCGCGACTTCCTGTAAAATTACCTTTTGCGGGGCTTATTCATTCAGTTTCTCTATTGTGCATTTTATTTCTTGCAGTCTCTGGTCTTACATTTCCGGTTTGTGAATGGACCGCTTCAAAAGCTGCCCATAATTTCCCTTTTCGTTTTCTCTTTCTCTCCTTCTTCCACTTTTCGCATTTCAATTTGCTCTCGAACAGCAGTGCTCTGGAATACGTTAGGTCAAAAACCTCTGCAGTCTCGTTGATGGTTTTTACTTTTTTATTGTAATTAAACTGCGTTACTTATATCTTTGTTATATTTAAATATCTACCGTAACTGTAGGCTAATATTATGCGGACCGCAGGCTAACTTAGAATCGAAGTTGTGGCCATCTCCAAAATCGGTTGAGCAATCTAGCCCTACTTCCTTGTTCCTTAGGTAACCCTTGTTTTCATGTTGTTGATATCCTCCCACATCGTGAAATGTTTCGAAATCAGCATTTCTGAATACGTTCTGCTCCTTCTCATTCATCACATCCCATCTGTCGATTGTTTCTGTTCCTTCCAAGCATTCCACCGCAGCAGCAGTATCTTTTCTTGTATTTGTCGCGGCATCTTCCGCTCCAGCGTTTCCATAATCTCATCTTCCGCCATCGGCGATGAAAAATACTTCAAATTTATCAAAAGCTTCGCGCAATAACTCCTAAAACTGCCATATCCTGTAAGGCGCACTGTTTCGAAATTCCTGCTCCACTCGCCGTTGTCTTTCGTGGGACCAGAAAAAACTGCAGAAATTCCTCGGAATTTCTTCTACATCGAAGTGGAGTGCGCTATGCCGCTCCGTGGTCCGTGTACCGCTTTAAACTGTAGGTCCCCTTCAGGATGACGGGGTGAGGCTAGGTCAGCCGCAGCAGAGGCGAATATCGCGGCTAATTGGATTCCTGTCACCCTGCGGTATGGCGGCGCATCCCGGACGTATTTTGACGTGCGCCCGTAACGACAGCGGTGTCAACAGCTCCGCCAAGGACGCTCAACCAGCACGACAGCTCAGGGCCAGCTGAAAAATAAATCTAGAATTTAATACATTATTAAAGATGTTAACGGACTGGTAGCTCAGTGGTTAAGGAGCTTGCTTTCGAGAAGCTCGCTGCTCCGGCCTCGGGTTCGGATCCAGTTAGGTGCAGGAATTTTGAGAGTTGTTTGACCTTATGAGCTACGCTCGTACTCTAGGTCCCCTCTAAGGCCAACAACCCCAGCTGTAACACAATGTGTACACATCTACAGCAACATTCAACCTACATGAAGGCTTAACGTGCTCCTAGTTGGCCCAAACGAACATACATATACATGCACTTACGTACGTGTTTTTGTGTGTGTATGTACACACTCACTCACACAGATCTACGTTCATACACTCATATATATGTACGTTCATACATATGTATGTATGTATGTAAGTACACAGACACACACACGCATAAACACACACACCAATAAACACACACGCGCGCGCGCGCGCGCGCGCGCTTACACACATTCACACATACATATATATACGTATAGTTAAAAATATTCTTTAAATCTACATAAGAATATTTTTATCACAAATTCTACATTTTTCTTAAGGCTGTTTGCATTTAACACTGCCAGATTGATTTTTTCCCCCCCATTTCTCAACAACGAAGAAACGCGTGATATTTCACATGTGAATAAAACAAGATATCTATTTACTCATGCGCCTACATAACAGTCTTTGTCATATGAAGTTTGCGGAGTTCGTGGCTCTACTGGCGACGAGAACGTCACCGCACCGTACGTCACCTAGCTTGCCTCCCACCTGTGGGAGCGTCCACAAACTACGTGACTCGGTCTAGAGAGGAGGGGGGGACAGGTGTTGGCTGGAAAGCTACGCCGGGAGCGGGTTCTGAGCCAGGCGACGTTGCTTTCCATTCATATTATTTGTCACACTTAAAATAAGGCTCAGAACACATAACAGCGTGTGAATACCTATTTCCTTCATTTAATTATCTCCCTACGTAATTTACGATAGTCTGACAAGAGAAAACAGTACAAAATGTCTTCCGGTATGAATAGGAAAAAAGTTACATGCTACTTGGGAAGCGTGGGGGGGAGGGGGAGGGTTAGAGGCAAAAGCCACGTCGTGATATATATAGGGGAGAGGGATTCACAGGAGGCCAAAATAGAGCTATGTAGTTTATGCACGTTCTCTTTCCACCGTTCTTACTTTACAGACAAGTTCAAACATAGGTAACAACGCCAGGGAATTCATTGTTACCGCACGACCACACGGGGGAAAAAACGAAAAAAGAAACAAAAACAAAAAAGTGACTACGTGTGTAATTTTGTACGAGGCATGTTTGTTAAGTAATACCGTTTTGAAATTAAAAAAAGACGTGAAAACATATCTCAATAATTTTACTTTTACATGAAAGTCTGTAACTTACTCTACATTTCTACACAATTCCCTTCAATATTGAGGCACTTGCCATAACGTAGTACCAGTTTTTGAAAACCCTCCTCATAGAAGTCTGCCGCCTGACTTGTTAACCACTGCATCACAACTGTTTTGACTTCGTTATCGTCTTCAAGACGCTGACCGCCCAGGTGTTTCTTCAAGTGCAGGAACAGATGGTAGTCACTGGGCGCCAGATCAGGGCTGTACGGAGGATGATCATCTAGAGTTTCCCATCGAAAAGATGTGATGAGATCTTTGGTCTCATTAGCCACATGTGGACGGGCATTGTCATGCAGCAAAACGATGCCCTTGCTCAACTTGCCACGTCTTTTGTTCTGGATTGAACGGCGCAGATTGTTCAATGTCTCACAACAAGCTGCTGCATTCATTGTCTCATTACGAGGCAGAAATTTCACAAGCAATACTCCTTTTCTGTCCCAAAAAAACTGTACACATGATTTTCCGGGCAGAAATCGTTTGCTTGAACTTCACTTTTTTGGGTGAATCTGAATGCCGCCATTCCATGGACTGTTGCTTTGATTCAGGTATGACGTAGGCCACCCATGTCTCATCGCCCGTAACAATTTGCCTTAAGAAATCACCACCATCGTTGTGGTACCGCTCAAGGAAAGTTAATGCACTGCCTAAACGTTTGGTTTTGTGCACACATCCGTTAACATTTTCGGTACCCAACGTGAGCAAAATTTTCGGTAATTCAAGTCCTCGGTCACAATGCTGTACAAAACACTACGAGAAACATTAGGAAAGTCATCACACAAGGAGGAAATCGTAAAGCGTCTGTTTTCTCTCACCTTATTGTCCACTTTCTGCACCCAAACTTTCATTAACGACCGAAGGACGCCCACTCCGTTGTTCATCATGCACATTTGTGCGGCCATCTTTAAATGCTCTCACCCACTTTCTCACCATTCCATCATTCATAATGGTTTGTCCGTAAACTGCACAGATCTCACGATGAATATCGATCGGTTTTAGGCCTTTAGCACAAAGAAATCTTATAACAGCCCGTACTTCACAGTCGGCGGGACTCACGATTATAGGAGGCATCTTAAAAACTCAGTGAACAACGTCATATGGAAGAATTAGACTATAATGGCGTCAGTGCGTAGGCAAGAGATGCAGGTACCCAGTGCGCATGCGCGGAACGCCGACCGTAGCGTTGCAGCCACGGTGTGACAAAACGGTACTTACTTAAAAAATACGCCTCGTATGTAAACGAAATAATAACTTAATCCACAATCCGAGGGTTGGTTGGATAGTCCCCATACTAAAGAGGAATAGGACGGCCGTTCCTTTCGTCTCCGACCTACAGTTCAACGTGGAATCCCAGCCACGGAACGTGTTGGCGTGGCTCGTATGATCAAACACAACTACATCTGATCGCAGCGGGATGCGCACCCGGGACACGAACGCGAACTTTTGAAAATAAGTTCCCGCACCACTGAGGAATAAGCTTGTATATACAGCAGTGTAGACAAAACCTCCGCTTGTTTATTTAATTACTTCGTGTAAGAAACATAGTGTAACACAATTAGAAACGTCAAATTGAACTAGACGTAAACTTGGCCACTTGCAGTTCATTTTCCGAACCTCGTGTAGTTCGTCTTGTGAGCAGGATGCAGGACACAGTCGACACTGGAGCGTGTGCTGGGCAGGCTGGTCTTCACCGCAGTCGCTCTTGACGTCATCCACCTCAGCACAGCTCCGTCTTGCTAGGTTGGCTTTAGATCTGCCCACTCCTGATCTCAGACTATTCAGAGACTTCCATATCAACCATCCATTGTCGTAACCAGATTGTAAAGCTTCAGACAATCTTCCCCAGGGGGGAAGGCGAGCCTCAGCTTCCCACAATACTTACCTGGCTTTCTTGTTCGCTGCTGTATCGCTTCGAACAGAAGGTGGTGCTATTCCTGCGAGGTGGTGGAGCCATTCGACTGGAGCCTATTTCACACAACCTGCTATGATTCTGAAGGTGTCGTTAAGTTTACTGTCCACCTGTTTGGCATCAGTTGAATTGTTTTATAGACGACAGTTGTGCCATACTCTACAAATTAATAACACGGTGCCAAGGCAGAAGTTCGGATGGTTTCATGCTGGCTTCCCCACTCTGATCCAGTGAGTTTTCTTAGGAGATTGTTCCTGGTGGAAAATTTCAGGTTGGAATACGTGTTAGCTTTAACCTAAAAGTACTTCTTTATTCCTAAAATGACAAGCACATATTTGTGTCTTCGCAGGATTTGGTTTAAGAAAAGCTCTGTTATATCCCTCTTTAAAACTTATGAAAGTGGAGGGGTGTGATGAGTGGTGGTGCTTGCATGTGATGAATGGTGTTGTCTGCGATGAACCTAGATGTTTACGTGAAATGATTGTTTCCTGTGATGAGCGGTGTTGTTGTCTGTGATAAGCAGTGTTTTCTGTGTATAGAGAGTGCTGGTGTTTGTGTCTTATGAGTGGTATTTGTTGTCTGTCTGTGATGAGCAGTATTTGTTGTTTGTTTGTGACGAGTGTTGTTGATGTTGTCTGTGACGAGTGTTGTTGTTGTTGTTGTTGTCTGTGACGAGTGTTGTTGTTGTTGTTGTTGTTGTTGTCTGTGACGGTTGTTGTTGTTGTTGTTGTCTGTGACGAGTGTTGTTGTTGTTGTTGTTGTTGTTGTCTGTGACGGTTGTTGTTGTTGTTGTTGTTGTTGTCTGTGACGAGTGGTGTTGTTTTGTTGTTGTTGTCTCTGTGACGAGTGGTGTTGTTGCATGACGAGTGGTGGTGTCGCCGCCTGAGGAGCTGTGTTTTCTGTGACGAGTGTTGTTGTTGTCTGTGACGAGTGGTGTTGTTGTCTGTGACGAGTGTTGTTGTTGTCTGTGACGAGTGTTGTTGTTGTCTGTGACGAGTGTTGTTTTCTGTGACGGCTGTTGTTGTTTTCTGTGACGGCTGTTGTTGTTTTCTGTGACGGCTGTTGTTGTTGTCGTGACGAGTGTTGTTGTTGTCGCTGACGAGTGTTGTTGTTGTCGCCTGACGAGTGTTGTTGTTGTCGCCTGACGAGTATTGTTATTGTCGTCTGACGAGTGGTGTTGTTGTTGTTTTCGAGTGATGCGCTGTGTCGCTGTCTGCGCAGGTGGACCAGCCGCCGCCGCCGCCCGTGCCTAACGGGTTCCTGGCGCCCGAGGACGAGCCTGAGAGCGCGGAGTCGAGTGCGCTGCCGTCGCGCCCGCACGTGCTGCACACGTGGGACTCGCACGAGGGCGCCGCGGCGGCGCGCAGGCTGCTGGAGCTGCCGCCGCCCCCGCCGCCGCCGCAGGGCGAGACGGTGCCGCCCGGGGGCGCGAGCGTGGACTACTACCCCATCTGGACGCGGCCGGGGGCGGGTTCTGTGTACGAGACGCTGTACCCGCGGCCGGAACCGCCCCCGCCGCCGCTGCCTCCGCGCACCTACAGGCAGCCGCACCGCCCCCTCGAGCGCACGCGCGCGCTGCCCTACTCGCCCGCCCCCGCCGTGCCGCGCCGCCACACGCCCGCCCCCAGCCTGCCGCCCCGCCCCCGACGCCCGCTCCGCCCCGAGGACAGCTTCGGCTTCGAGATCGTCGACACCGACGAGTTGCAGGTACACTCCGCTACTGTAAAAAAAAAAAAAAAAAAAAAAAAAAAAAAAAAAAAAAAAAAAAAAAAAACTTAAATCCGGTAAATAAAAAAAATAATTTAAGTTGTTTTCGTCCTCGTCACGAGGGTTATAAATTATTCTGGTTCTTCTTGGTGCTTCACACAGCACTACGTGTATGTTTACCAGATACACGTGCTTCCTGTTCTTTACATTTAAATTTGGTTGCACTCCGTCTGCAGTTTCAAAGAATTGCATTTGATGAGTAAAAACATAGAACAAGGATCTCGGCGGACTCTCGACAATCAAAAAATTTCACTCGTGTTTAAATTCACACGTATTCACCGTGTACTTCTTACATAACTTTTCATGCAACCACTTTTTACTCTCTAGTATCTTATCCAGTTCCCTCAGTGTCCTTTTCAATCCACTTTATAAATTGTAATGTACTCTACAACCCTAGCGAGGCAACCAAAACAAGTCTCGGCTCGCCATCTTTACATCTCACGGACTCTCGATACAAGCGATGCACACCTTACATGCCTACGCCCACCATCATCTCTCTTCAAGGACTGAACTCCCAAAAATAAACACACTGTCTTCCATATGCTCAAAACAACCATTTAGAACCTGCCATAATTAGTTTAGCAGCAAATTTCTAAACATTTAATACGCAAACCAAAAGGTAAAAAATTAAGGAATAAATTATAAGTGTGACGCAACTTTGTTTTTTCACACACTGCACAAATACTATGGAACACTATGAAAATGGGAAGCACACAGATGAAAACCTTACTTCAGACATGTTCTGTACCTTTGACCACACTTAACACCTCCAGATCACTTGTAGCAAGGAATGCAAGGCAGCTAATGTAGATTTCAGCTGCAAAAACAGATTTTAACTTCCAGCTTCAACATCAGTTCACACAGAGTGACAAAACATTCCTCAGATTTTAAGTAACATCCCAAGCTTCCAGATTGTGTAAACCACATACAAATCTAGTGAGTTGTCTGTCTGTGATAACTTCACTGCAGATTTATGATAGGGTTGACAACAGAGACCTTACAAATCTATCATTTTTAAATGTATGCCAACTGCCTGTAAAAGCAGTTGGCCCACCAACCACACGAATTCATGTAGTATATCTGGGTGTCTACACATCTCTCCCCTTCACATATATCTCACCTCTATCACAAATAAGGTAATTCAAAGAAATATTGCACAGATGCACATACCACTATTCCAGTCACTATCATCGTTTTTAGACGTTTCCGCCTTTTGGATCGTCCTGCACAACCTCTTCCAGATCTGGTGGCAGTCATTCCAAGATTTTTCCTCCACCACACGACTCCCTTAGCCTCTGCGTGTTTCTTCACTCGGCCCGTCCACCTTGCCCGAGGTCTTCCAACTGGTCTCCTTCCCTTCTCGCTGTTCAGCAGAGCCACCTTTGGCATCCTCCCCTCCTCCGTCCTCATAACATGCCCCAGCCACTACAGTCCTCTCCTTGTTAACATCGCTTCTAATGCTTCCACTTGTAGTCTCTCCCTGATCTTTTAATTTCTGATTTTATCTTTTCTCGTGACATTCTCTATCCCTCATCTCAGCCGCCTGCAATCTGTTAATACCTATTGTCCAACTCCAGGTTTCAGAGCCGTAGGTCAGTATGGGCTGGTAATATACTTTATAGAGCAGAATTTTCACATCCTTCCCTATGTTCCATCTCAAGATTACATCCTTTATCTGCTGATACAATTTTCCACTCTTCCTTACTCTCTGACCTATGTCTTCCTCCGTCTTTCCATTGATAGTAACCAAGCGTCCCAGATACACAAACAATTCCACCCATTCAAATTTCTTCCTGTTGAGTGACATCATTTGAAACGCCAGTGTTCCTTGCTATCTTTATTTTCTTGGTTTTTTTTTTTCTACACTCAGACCATGTTTACCCATTGTAGACCACCTTTTCTGTAATTTCTCTTTCCAGATCCTGCTCTGCCTCCTCCCATATTATGATGTCATCAGCATATGCTATCGCCTTCAGCTCTGTATCCCTGGACACTGTTCCGGTACTGTGCTGAAAACATTAGATTTGTTTGATCCCACAAAAATGATCAATATCCTCTGTTCCTCTCTGATGCAAATGTAAGGTGAAGCAGCCTTCGCTACTGCCAAAACAGCAGAATCACAACTGACTTGTAAACAATGTATGCCCAACTAATACTGTAAGCAGTAGACCCAGAAAACTTACATTGTGGGTACTTGTTGAGTTAGCATTGTTCATTAGGACAATCTGTTAAATCTACTAAGCTGTATTTAAAGATACTTAAACAGCTCTGTAGTACGTGTTCATATGACCAACATCTCCGATACGAATTTGAAGGCAGAACAGTGCCATTATGTCAGTTAAAACAATACTGTGTGTGTCACAATATATACTTAAACTGGTATGCTAGAATATTAGTAATGCTTTTACTGAGGTTAATGTTATATGTATCTCAGATAAGAAAGTATACTAAAACTTGTCCAACTGTATACTATTGCATTATATTTTTGAAACCACAACTTTCAGTGGTTCTAAATCTATTGCTAGCAGTTCACCATCTTGATTTCCCTCCTTTCAAATTAATCCATATTTACTGACTAAAATGGTAGATATTTGTACGCTAGCTTGACATTTTCTAGGTCCTCCTTACTATCAATTACTCAAAGGTAGAGTAGCCCGCCAACTTCAACACATGGCCCAAGCGTTGTTTTTTGCGGTAGTGCTATCACCTAGCATATTATTACTGTTTAATAAACTGCTCTCAAATTACATACTCCTGTGCAACGGATGTTAATGTTAAATCAAATCCACCAATATTTTCATTTATCTGCACAATTTATTTAACACTTTAAAGACTCATATAACGCAATACATAGTCGTCACTGTGCAATTAATACATTCCCTCGTGGTCTCTCGGCGCCATCTTAATCCCTTCCTCCTTTCTCCACCAACCACACAGTAGTGCCAACTACAAAAAATTACTACAAAAGACTTAAAATTACCCAAGTATCTATACATACTACTTATGCTGTGAAAGTCTATTATTTGTTAATCTATTTACAATTTTGCCAATGGTTTGTGAGTGGGTCCTCACACATTTCAACTCTGAAAGTCAAAGGATGTAGCTTATATTTTCATTTATTATTTGTTACTTCTCTGTATACCATTCCAAAGAGAAATAATTTTTTTATGTTTCCTTTAGAGTCGCATCCCCAAAATATTTGCTGAAATTTTCACAATATTTTTATGCCACAAATTTAACTGTGGCCATGAAATGGACCTTCTTTCCTTTGGAGAATTTTATGTATGTTTATTGTGACTAAGATGGTGCACCCACTGAAAATATCATTTTATTTTCCCTTAGGCAGCGTCATCTGCTACGAATGGCGGTCGTAGTGAGTGCGAGAGAAGTTCGAGTGGTCTTACGGACAGTGTGCATCACGACGACGGTGGTGTGACACAGCCTGCCAGTGTGTCAGATGCTCACGGCACTCACCTAGACGACACCTGCAGCCCGGCCGTCAGGAGGCCGACGCAGTTGGCCGTCAATGGCATCCGTTCCGAAACCGGAGAGGAGCCGAAAGAAGTTCCGGACGTCGCCGCGCCACTGGCGACTCCCGAGCAGGACAGTAGCCTCTTAGACAGTTCCTCCGTCGAAAACCTGCTGGACGACGAAGAAGATTCGGTGTTCTTACCTCAGGATGACGAAATCTTACAACCTTTAGAAATCCCAGACACCGGTTCCAATTCGGCCAGCCAGTTCGTCCTCGGTGTCAATTCTTCGGACGCGATCAGTTCCGATCAGCCAAAATACCAAAGTTCTTATTTTTGCCGGCCAGTAAATGGTGACCAAAGCCAAAGAAGTGATGCATGTTGTACAGCCAGTTTAGCCCCATTCTCTAGTCAAGGACTCGCTTCAACTGATGACACGGATGGACCGGATGAGACTTGCGGCGCAGAACTTGACACCCCGCCTTGTGACGTCGTGGAAGAGAGTGGAAGGAGGGCTCCCACTCCACCGTCCAGTGTGTTACTGTCGGTTAAAGCTGCAGGTAGAACCGATTTTCAGGTTCGCCTCTGTGAAATGCCGGTAATCTTAACAGATATTCCAGCGGACGAGTGTGACGCGTCTAACGTCGAGGACGGGACTGTCGAGTCGGACGTTCGGACTGCGGAGCCGGCAGACACGAGTCCTGCTGAACTGTCGACGTTCCTGTCCGTGCCCAACACGTCTACTTCGCTGTCCCCCGTCTCTCCCAACTCGTCCTCCGAGTCGGGAACGGTGCTGTCGACCGCGACGGAGTGCAGCACCAGCTCCAGCTCGGACACAGGGACGGTCGTGCTCAGCAACAGGAGCTCCAGCACCGACTCGATCGTGTCGGGCATCGTCAGCAACGTGGCCAGCCTGGAGGAACAGCTGCTGTCGCCCCAGCAGGCGTCGGCGGAGGAGCCACCTGTGCCGGAGGTACGCAGCGCGCTCCCGGTGCACGACAGGGAGAGACAGGAGTTCCTCGAGTCGGGCGGCAGGAGCCTCTCGGAGGAGCACGAAGCGCCACCTCGAGCCCACAGGCCACTGTCGCGACAGGTGAGTGAACGGGTGCAGGTGTGTGGAGGAGATGAAGACGGAAAAAATATTAAATCTGTGGGAACTGTGACAGAATCTGATACAAACATATCAAACACGGAATAAATATAGCATTCACAGGGATTAAAAGTCATTGTCAATTGTACAGAAAGGGATAACATTCTTTATTCAGTGTCCTACTACAAGAAATAAAATGTTATCCATGAAAATCTAACTGCTTTAAGACCAAACTGAAAGAGTTTCTGCTTCAGAATCACATTTTACTATGTGAAATAATTTTGCTCTTGGAATTTTGTAACTACGAATGACTGAGAAATTGCTTTATATTTGGTGTATGGAAGGATACGTAAGGTGACAAAGTTGTTTACAATTATTGAAATGTTGAATAGTTGTAAAAAAATGTTGACAAACCAATTACATTATTGGTGCATCTACTTCAGATATGGGGAGAAGATAAACACGAAAAAATTATTTAATTTGTGGCAAGAGAGAAGGGTATGTCTGCAACAGATACTAATACAAACATAACAAACCATGGAACTATAATACTAGGAATAAATATAAAATATTCACAGAGACTGAAGGTAATTGTCACTTGTACTGAAAGGTATAACATTCTTTATTCAGTGTCCTACCACAAGAAATAAATTGTTGTCTATGAAAACCTAACTACTTTAAATCCAAACTGAAAGAGTTTCTGATTCACTGATTCAGAACCCATTTTGCCATGTGAAAGAATTTTCTTCTTGGAATTTTGTAACTAGGAATGACAGAGAAATAGCTTTGAGTTCAGTGTATGGAAGGGTAGGGTGACAAAGTTATTCACAATTAGTAGAATGGTGTATGGTATTTTTTTGTGTTGAAACCATTCACAAATGCAGCAGTTATGTTATCTGTAAATTCCACTCAATTATAGTAACTGACAATTTGTAGATTACAGTGGAAATGTATTATACAAATGGGTTTTTATGTTACTGACGAGTTGTCAGTTGTTGGTAATGTTATTTATTTGTTAATAAGTGCAACACATCCTTCTAACTGTTCTCACGTGGGCTCCAAGTGAACGTATCTAACTCTAAAGAGTATTTTTGGTGATCCATTAATTATGCGGGAAAGTGTACAGTACACACATTAACATAATGCAAGCACCCTTGGTGAATGTTGTCAAAGGAATGCTGGTGGTACTTAGAAATGTTGATATTGATTCCTGATTTAAGGAGTGAGTATTTCTCAAAATCAAACTACTCCTATCCACAGTTTATCACTTGTTTCCTTGCACCATTCCTTCCCTTTCTCAACTGGACAAACCTACTTCTTCACAAATGCCAACATGTGAAGTGCCTTACTCAATTGAAGTGCATACTGTGCCACGATTGCTTATTGCACGAGTGGCCTGGTAGCTCAGTGGTTAAGGTGTCTGACTGGAGATCGAAAGGTCCCCGTTTTGAATCCTGGTCAGTGTTGGGATTTTCTGAGGTCCTGAACCTGACTTTCACCTCTTGCTTAAGTTAGTCAGCCATGGCAAGGAGGGCATTGCATCTGGCCTCCAAACCATACTTCGAGATCTCTTGGCCAACAGTGCCATACAATGATTTAATTTTTCAATTGCTAATTTCAATCACTTCAGCTGTCAAGTCCTTCCTCCTTTCCAAACACAGTACGATCGTCATCTTCCTTCTGGTTTTCTATTTTTCAGTAGTAGCACCTATCATATGTTGATGTAACCAGCAACCAATTAGCAACAGATCAGACACTCGGCAAATGATCCGTCTCCCCCTCATCCTTAATCAAAATAATTCCTCCACTTTCACTGCCATCTCCTTTAGTCCATCTTTCCGCTTAATGGTATATTAGGCTCCGGAGTTGTCAAAAGTAGCACACAGATGAAAGATCAAAAGAAATGATAGTCACATTGAGAAATGTATTTCTAAGTGTTTAAGACAAAATATACCTGCTTTGTAATGCTATTCTCTAACTTTGTCAAACCTTTCATCACCAAAGCAAGATAATAAGAGGAAAATGTCTAATTAAATAGTAGTGGTATAGTGTGCGACTTTCACCTTTGTCTCTTCTACTATTAACTCTAGTCCAGTACTGTGCGTGGTGGGTGACTTGTAATTCTCTGCACTCGCATTCGGGAGGAAACGAGTTCAAATTCTTGTCCTGGAAACCAGATTTGGATTTCCCATGGTTTCTACAAATCACTCCAGAAGAATGCTGGGTTGCTTCCTTTAAAAAGCCATGGCAGAATTCCTTCCTGAACCTTGCCCCAAGTCTTTTCCCATCAACATTCATGAGGTGTTAAACAATAAGCAAACAAAAACTGCAAAAAGAGAAAAGAAAAAAGAAAAACTAGTCCACTAGTAGTTGAAAACTGATGTGATCTCATATGGTTCTGCTCCATTGGTTCATGTTCCTAAGCTTAGTAATTTGCTGTCGATTGCCCATATTGTAGACATTTGTAACACTGCAACAGGTGAGCCACCCTCCACTGCCTTCCACGTTGCACGGATGCGTGGCACAAGACCACCGACGCTGCGAGCGCTACGTGGGTGCCTCCGCCGCCGCGCCTCGGCCCCACAATCGCCTGCTGTCGCGCGTCGCGGCCGGCGGGGGTGTGCTGAGGTGTCCTCCCACGCCGACTCACCACGCGCGGCCGCCCCTCCGGGAAGACGGCGTCCCGAGGGACCCCGCGGACGAGCCCCGGCCCTGCCACTCGGGGTCCGTCCTCAACGGGGATCTCCCCGAGCTCCCGCCGCACCACCAGAGGCCGGGGGAGGGCTGCTCCGTACTCCCCATACGACACCTGTCCTCCACCAGACTCCCGTCCATACCCGAGAGGTCGGCCAAGGCCCAGAGGCTGGAGCTGCCGGCGGACGAGGAAGCCTTGCCACCGTGTGAGTGATGTTACAACCACTAACTGTACAGTATATTACTTCAGATACAAATTACAGTTGAGGAAGTTCTTTAGGAATGAAGGTTATTACTTTCATGAATCATTGTTTTTAGTTTATTTCAATATACAGGGTGTTTCAAAAAGGACTTTACAAATTTCAAAATTCATATACATTTTATGAAACAAGGTACAGAGCTGGTTTTGGTGTTGTTTTAAAGGAAATCACTTCAGGTTTTTTTACCTTAAACTAAAGATGTTCTATGTGGCTTCCGTTGGTTACTCAGCAGACATCCCATCGGTAGTCGATTTCTTCCCAGACTCGCACTAGCATTTCAGGTGTAACTTGCTCAGCAGCAGCGTAAATTCTTGCTCTAAGTTCAGGTAGAGTGGCCGGCAAAGGAGGTACGTACACCATATCTTTTATGAAACCCCAGAAGAAAAAATCTAGCTGTGTCAGGTCTGGGGAACGGGGGGGCCATGCAATTGGCGCATCACGTTCAATCCATTGACCTGGAAAGTGGTCATTGAGAAAATCCCGGATGTCAGTCAGATAGTGTGGTGGTGCGCCATCTTGCATAAAGAAAACATTTCGTTCTCGGTCATCCTCATCGATCGGTGGTATCAAAAATTGTTGCAACATATCAAGCTACACTATCACGTTGATGGTTCTCTCTTGGAAAAAAAGGGGCCGTATATTTTCCTCTTGCTCAACGCACAAAAAACGTTCACTTTAGGGCTATAACGAACATGTTGCAATGTTTCATGTGGATTTTCACTGCCCCAAATTCTACAGTTATGTGTGTTAACCTTGCCACTTAAGTGAAAAGTTGACTCGTCAGAAAAGATTATGCTGTCCATGAAATGTTCATCATCATCCACTCGATTTAACATATCCACACAGAAGTTCCTACGTGCAATCTTATCAGTGTCTTTAATTTCTTGTAAAAGCGAATGTCGGTATGGTTTCAAATGCAAACGTTTTCTCAACGCACGCCAAACCGTCATGTGGGACTTGCAGCTCACGAGATGCACGCCGGGTCGATTTCGTAGGGCTCTTGACAAAACTTTTTCTCACTTGCTCAACGACCTCGTCACATGTGCTTGGACGACCTGAGGATTTTTTATGTTTTACTGAGCACCCTGTTTCTACAAAACATCTATGCTACTCATAAATTGTAGGCCTACTAGGAGGATCTTTAGTGTACTTGGTACAAAAATTACACTGAACTGTTGTCACAGACTTCGATTCTTCAAACCAAAACACACAGCTAGCATGATCAGGTCCACTGAAGGCAGCCATCTTTAACGTAACTGCCGCTAGCGCTTGTGCGGCGCGATTAGGCACTAGCGGACTACGCGAGTCAAAACTTGAAGTGTTTTCCTTTAAAACAACACCAAAACCAGCTCTGTACCTTGTTTCATAAAATTTATATGAATTTTCAAAGTTGTAAAGTCCTTTTTGAAACACCCTACAGTGATTTGTTCTCTTGGAATATATACATGTAAGTAGGCTGTGTCAGTCAGTCCTTCTGATACCACAGCAAGCAAAAAACTAGCAAACCAATTTAGATGGAGTTTTCGTAGTTTGAGTGCTCGCAGTCTAGCATGAAATTTGCAGTACATCTTGTCACTCTTGTGGCTGGGGGATGGAACGAGAAATAAAAATCTGTTTGTAACCAGGACAGTTACTGCCACAGATCATATTGCATCTAAAATAAATACAGTTATCTTAACCTCAAAAGTTATGCAGTGTAGTATGTTAGGAAATGTGTAAAACCCCACATCAAAGATTGTCACCCTGATAAATTGTTATATTTCCTTTCCAGTAAAGGTTACAATGATACTACATTAAAGTTAAGCAAATAGTTCTTCTGCAACATAGTTACTTTTGCTAATTTATTTACGAGCACTGACGCGTTTCAAGAACTAATTCTCATTTTTCAGACGCAGTTTGACTACATTTCCAGTGTGGGAGTGCTCGTGTCAGTTTCTGCTGGACGTTGACACAGCTTCTGTGTGTTTCATTTTATGAATGCTTCTTCAACATGGAAACACAGAAACTCACTTGTGCACTTTCTCACTACATTAAATACAGTTATCAGGCAAAATACGCAGTGTTTGAAAATGAAGCGTTATACATACAAACAAAGTAAGGGTGCTTCAATATGTCTTACATTTAAACAAATCAAAGATAATTCACTGTTAGGATCAGCATAATTAACTCTGTGTTGCAGAACAAACAATTGCTTACCTTTCATTTGAAACAGTTACAGACCCATTTATTATGGATAAAGTAAAATAAAGATTCTACATTACAACCCTCAGATTAAAGCATAACCAAAGTTTCTGATTAAGTTGACACTAAAACTTGCTCACATGTTTTTGGTCATTTGATTATGGCATTTTGAAACAGATTTAACTTGTTGCCATCAGTGTCAAACACTAAAAAAATTACCTCCACCAGTTAAATGTTAGTTCAAATATGATTTTTGAAGGTAACAAATAATCCATTATCCTCAATTGATTAGGGTAATATTGATTTAGAATATTTTACCTTCATATTAGGATCCATAATTTCCATGTAGCTTTATGAATGTTGTATTAGTTAGTTTCTTGATGATTTTTATAAAGTGCATTGCATTGAAACATACAAAATGAAAATCAAAACTTTCTGTTAGCAGAAGGAACACTGGAAGGTGGTTTTTTGCTTCTCTGACATAATTAATTGCTACTTAAAAACACTATAAATGCATTACTTCATGCACCTAGGTTTGGATGGGCCTAGTAACATACGAATACTATTAAAAAAAGTAAATAAATCATTTGTAGATACATTTTTTGTTTAAGTATAGTATGCAAAATATACACAGTGCGTATACATGTGAGCCCTACGTAATGTGTTTGATACTTATACGTGAATAATGATTTGTACGAAAATGTTGTGAATTGTGTCTGTCTCTATGAGTGTTGCTGCCCTGCCTTCATCATGGCAGGCAATGGTTGCAAATTAAAAATGATTGAAATTAAAGTCAAACAAAATTTGGCCATTCAAAGTACATTTGGTGTCGGCTGAATGAACCAGGAGCTCAGCTGTGCAATAATCTGTAAATGAGTGGTTGATGATGGTAATTTGAGAATGCAAATTACCATCAATAGAATATAAAAAATGGGGCTTGAAGATTAACTGTCAAAAAACAGAATATCTTACTAATTATCTGGATGCATTGTACATTGATGGGAAAAAAATTAAAAACATAAATAATTTTTCCTATTTGGGTTCAATTTTAGAAATAGAAGAAAAATTGAAAATAATGAATAAAAGAATTTCTAATGCCCGGAATATAATTGGGATGCTCAATTCACTTTTATGGAGCAAGAATGTTATGAACAGAACAAAAAGAATTATACTTAAGTCATTATTGGAAAATATAGTCTTACATAGATCAGAAACCTGGCCAATCAACCAAACACATATTAAATATTAGAAATGGATTTCTGGAGAAGATCAGCAAGAATATAAGAAAAAGAAAAAATAAGGAATAACAAAATAATAAGGTTAATGGAAGTGAAAGAAGGAATGTATGAAGTTATAGAATGAAAAAGATTGGAATGGTATCACATTGTAAGAATGATGGAAGACACTAGGATACCAAAACTTGTACAGGAATGGAAAGTAGGAAAAGAGGACGGCCCATGTTTACCTGGCTCCAAAGTGTGCAAACAGCAATGAGAAGATTTGGTGCAGAAGAGGAAGGTATACAAGATCAAAATATCTGGAGAAATATTTTGAGAACGTGAAGTCAAGTTCTGTATCTCAAGTTTTTATTCTTATGTTGTAGTAAAACCTCTGTAGTGAGAAAAATCTCTCTTAATAAGATTTCACAAGCAGTTTTGTCCTTGCCTTCAATTTTGTAACCATTATTATTCCAGTTGATTAAAGCAATTTACAGCTATGTCTCAATATTATCATTGCATTAAATTGCAACAATCTAACATGTTTACGTACTGACCATGCAAGAAAACTGCACGCACAAAAAGCTTTCAATGATGAAAAAAAGTTATGAATGAATTCGTACACTTAACAAGCCAAACCCTGTTCAGGACATCTAAAGATGATAATTACACATTCAGTACTCAAATATTTGCCACAAGAGAGTATAATTTGTAATCATAGATTCTAAACAAAATACAAGTTTGATAGTGCAATATCTTTGGCTCCTGGTGGATGTCAAACACACTGCAAAAAATATTCATAAACTGTTCAAAGTTGAATAGCATAATTTAAACTCGCATGTAATCTCAGAACACATCTGTGTACTATGAAAGCATTTGACAAAAGTCGGGGTGTGAAACATGTAATCGGTATAGAACTGCGAAATTGCACATATTCATTCATAAATGATTACTATCTTAAATAAAGACAAAGTGTATTTGCCATAAATGCATTTTGTTTGTTTAAAGATGGAAGACGAATAACCAAAACAGTTATCTTAGCAACTATGGAAGTTATGCTGAAAACACTAAACTGTTTGTCATTAACATTTTGTCCTAGCACCATATAACCACTACTACAGATTGATTCATGTAGAGAAAAGAAGAGAGTCTAATAAAAAAAAGCCTTGGATTTCTTTACTAACCAATGTTACCTGTCTCACTTCATATTTGTTGTGGACATTTTGTCCATTATCTTTTCTTTCAAGCAACCTACTTTTCATTTTTATCTTTAGGGAGAAGTGTTCACAAAGATTATATAATACCATTGTGGATTGATTTAGTTATAATCCGCCATCAGCAAGCATTTTATTTATTATTTTCTTAACAAATTGTTAGCATTCAAACATGCCTACCTACATGATGTTCCACGAAAGGTGTAGGATTGACAGTTTATTGTATCTCTACAACATGTCGTCCATTATTTCTGATTTTTAATAAGCTTTGCACTTAAATTTTCTAAAATTAGTGCAGACATTTTTTGATACCTTGTTCTTTCTTAACCATATTGTTCCATAGTCTAATTTGTGACAGCAAAACTTTATTAACGCTACTTCGATGTGGACAGTAAGTGTTTTTAATTTAATTGCGACGGAGCGCACATTCCTGCAGCAATTTCCCTACTCACCCACTTTTCCTTCTTTCCTGTATCTAGCTTTTTCTTACCCTCTTCAAATTTAAACTTAAAATTGTTTCACCTTTTTGGAAAATTACTCATCATTGTTTGTCAGTCTCATCACAGCCGTCCACTCTGGTATGTGGTGGTTTAATTTCCATTTCTTTTCTTATTTATATCATCATTTATCTTGGTAACTTATTCCAATCCCTGACACCCTTATCTAAAAAAGAGAATCTTCCTACACCTTTGTACCTGAAATCGGATGCCAGCTTGTGGTCATGGTCATCTTTTCCCTTCCATGCATTATTTTCATTCTTACACCAATATGTTTCCATGCCTCATCACCAATATACACCTTGTACACTCCCATGACCCTCTTAACCATCCTCCTGTCTTCCAGTGAATCCCATTCCAGCTCTTTTACTGTATCAGTTACTGATTGTGTCCTACAGTAATTTCCAGAAACAAATTTATATCTGTTTGATTTAATTTGATGATACAGACAGTGTAACTGCTGTTAGGCAATGGAAACAAGGAAGTGCAAGGAAAATAACCCCTCACTTAACCACACATTAAGGCAGGAGGTCTAGGACAAACACAAATGCACTATACAATTTTTTGGTAAATAACCTTGATCACACCCAATATTTCCCTTGTCATAATTATGCCTCACCTCTTATTGTGATTGAGATTTTTTACCATAATATTGCCAAGTGTGTTCATGTTTTTGGGTTTGATTGGCCCTTGTACCTTTGTCTGTGCTGGGCCACAGGTTACTATCCCTATCCTTCTATGTATTGTTTAAATTTTTTACATGTAAAAGAAAGGGAACATACCCAACACTCACCAAAGTTGAAAGGAGGAGGGCAGCAGAAAAAAAAACACACACACACAACAAAGTAAAAACAATATTTCGACACGAGTCTTAATCATGTGAGGCGAGACATATGGCAGGGGGAAAGATGTAGTCACATCCCAGCCACCACATGAAATTTTTTATATTTATTAAATGAGTTACTTGATTAGTTTTATATTTTTAATAAAGATAAAAGGAAAGTGATCGAGGAAAAAAATGGCTTTATAGTTTGGAGCCTTATGGAGAGCTTTAATTCTCATTTGGCATATTTATATTTTGATTTATTATTTTTTCCCCCTGAAATTAGCCTACACAGTAAATTGTGAATCCCTAAATGAATCCACTACCTTTCATGTTGAGCTGTATGAGCAATTACCATGAAAATGGCATCGAAGATTTGAATGAAAAAGGAACCATCGTTAATTCCAGATGAGGACAAGATGTTACAGTTTTTTTAAAATTAATGCAAGGGTCATTCATATAGTGAGGAACATTTTGTTCTGACGAGCCACACTGGTCTCCCACTGCTACTGCCACTGGGTTATTGACCTTTCCATTCCTTCGTGCCAATCTGGCATTAACAGCAAGCCACTTCGGTCATTCAATGTGCTTTTGTCAGTTTAAAAAGTGTGACAAAATTAATGATCCCATCAAGTGTGAGGTTCATAGTGTTTTTGACTGCAAAAAGTGCCTGACCTGTCAAAATTTACAGATGACTAACCAAAGTTTATGCTAATCTTATTAATGAACCTTCAGTTCGAAAATGGTGCATCGTGTCTATTGGCAGATGGACAAATACGCGTGACAGCCCTCAGTTGTGTCTGATGAACTCAATTTGAGGATAGCGATTTTGAACATATGACTTATACCCCTTCTTGGCCCCAAGTAATTATCACTTTTTCCAAATTAAAAGATTGTTTTGGTGGAAACCACTGTGGAAGTGGCAATGAATTGAAAGATAGTATTAGTGACCAGTTCAACAAGTTGGTGGCAAGTGAGTATGCTGGATGTGTAGTAAAGCTGATTAAATGCTGTATCAAATGTTCAAATTTGAATGACGGCTTTGTAGAAAAATAGGTAAGATGTCAAATGTTTTGTAAAATAAAAATATCTAGAGAAACAAATGCTCTTTTCTTTTCAAACGACCCTCATACATGAGTACAACAAGAAAAATGAAGTTCTGATATGTAAATGCTTCATCATCAAACAAACTTGCTGTGCATTTGGTGGGAAGCTGACAAATTGCAATATAATGATGTTACAGTTTGGAGAGAGGTGGCACAAACCAACACGGGACATGAAGAGAATATATTCAAAATAAAATTGAAAAAGAGTGGAATAGGAATAGGAAGAGGAGGGTACTCATACTGGCAATAGGGTAAATGAAAAGAGGGACCATCTTGGACTACAACATAGTGATTACCAAGTACATATTTATGTATGCAATATCACCAGTCGTCATATTTTCCCCCGTCAAATGCATATGGCGTTGGAACATTTATCAAAGTCTTGTATCCTTGTGTTTGATCTGCTATACAATTTCCTAAGCTCACTCACTCACCTCAATAGCTGTTGGCTGGAGAATGGCGACGTCATGCACCAGCCATCACTCGCAAATTAACAGTGGCTAGAGATATCATTAGAAGAAATTTGAGGTTATGTCCACAATTTAATAGGTAAGCAACTGCTACAAAATTAATTGGCATTCATTTAGTTTTTTTTTGTACCATTTCATAGTTTATAAAAAATATTAATAAACTTTAATGCTAAAGAAATGTGGAACTGCTTTTCAGTAACAAGTCACTAATGAAAGCAACATAAAAAACTTTTTAAAAAGTTATTCGTAATCTCTGCTGTAATCATGAATGCCAGTTGTCGTTCTGGACTCGGCTAAATTTGAATTTAATTAAAACTTTCACTACTGTTGCCACTAGACCATAGTTGATACATTATGGTCTGTTTGCTTTTTCCATATTTCACTGAGCACTCTCGTTAATGGCCTTTATTCATGTTCACTGTACATGAGTTGCTAAGTTGTTTAAAGTGGACATCAGACCAAATATGTTACCCACTAGGATATTCTGGAAATTCATTTCTTCAGAGTTGCTAAACTATTTCATAATCTGGAATCTGCACTAGTTCTCTGGCTGTTATAGACACTATAACCAAAGATTACATTATTAATATTTTCTCAGGTTCAATAAAAAAAAAAAAACAATGTGATAATTTTGAAACAATTGCTCACTACCTTTAAACAGAAATTATTCAAATTTTGCAGAATGAACTTTTAGGGTCAAATACAAGTCAAGTCTGTATTGCAAGTTCAAGTCTATCAATGACGACATTTGAAACAATGATTTGATAGTGCAATCGTCTCCGCCCGTGTTTGATATGTCTATTAATACTTCTGAGTTCCTCAAGCTTAAGAGATTTTATCCACCCGAAGGGTGAATTACAGGTCAAGTTCACATTTGGACAGGTGACGTCAACATGCCATAATCTTTGACCTTAAAAACTGGAACTATTCTAGACCCGTGAAGATGCACAAATACAATGATGGTCTTAGACTAGTTTATTCTATTTTTACAGAGTTCTTACAGTTATTGTTTGAATTGTTGCAGATTGGGAAGCTCGTATTGATAGCCACGGTCGAATATTTTACATCGATCACGTGAACAGGACGACAACATGGCAACGCCCCAACACCAGTTCGGCGTTGCGGTCGAGGCCAATCAACAACGACCTGCAGAGGCAACAACTAGACCGGAGGTAACAACTTTCCTCTTACCAGTAACACTCGAGCTTGAGTTCCTTGTAACTTCAAATTGAATGCAGGGTTACTGCGAATGATTGGGCAGGTTTGGTGAAATGTCTACATGCCAAGTAATTAACCATACTACTGAGATTGCGTAACAAATGGATAGAGAAACTCTCAAATTTTTGTTCCATATCACCCATTGACCAGTAGTTACATTTTTCACTGCCAGGTGCAATGATTAAAATATGACGGTTAATGGTCAGAAGAAAACAATTTTCACTCTTAAATTTCAACAAACTCGATCTGTTACCATTGGCCAAAATCACTTTCACACAAAATTTGTGCAGGCTTCACCTTCTGACAATTACATTTGCATTCGATATGCACAGTTTGTGAAAATGAGTCTTTGTGTATAGGAAAAAGTAATAGGCGACTCTCCGTGTCACAAGCGAATGTAAACCAGATCAGAGAAACTTTCCAATACAACCCTAGGAAATTAACAAGTTACCAGGGAACTGCGCAGACTGCAATCCACTGTTTGGAAAGTGTTAGGATTGCACCGGATGGTGGAATCTGACGTGACCCGCTGTGTGTGGGGAGAAATAAACAACTGTGTAAATGTATACAGAGGAACAAAGGACACGCACCGTCAGGGTCCTCGGTGGTTTAATTAATATAGTAATTAATTAAGTGATCCACCATAAAGTTCAGTTTAACATTTTTGTTTATTTTCAAAACAACATCAGCGATATTGTTTACATGCAAAGATACAATCCAGAGATACTACTAACGTAATCTTTGGCAGTTCCAAAGTGAATCTGTATAAAACTAACTGTAAACTAACTATGTCCTTCTGCTGATTTCTTTATATAGGCCCTATCGAAATTTCTGGAATCCTTCAAAAGCTTCCGCGAGGTATTTCTCGAACATTAATAATTACTCAAACAATTAAACATATTAAAAACAATCAGAAATAATACATAATCACTTAACATCATCACAAAATGGTCAGAAATGGAATTTAAAGATACTTAAACACAAAATTATTTACAGAAATAATTTTAAACTGTAGAAAATTGTCCTGTAGACATCGTAACTTGCATTAATACTTGGAATTACACACATTTAAGCAATTCTCTTGCACAATTCGGTTCTTAAACATATTAAATGGCCTTTAAATAATTTCCTTTCATAAAACAAAGTCTATATACACTGATTTACAAGAAATTGCAAAACAAACTTTAGCTCACTACAGATACTTCATTAATTACAATTCTATTTAAAGTTCAGGTATGAGGGCTGTTACAGTACACTAAGCATTTGTAATACAGGGGGAAAAATACAAGCCTGGTTACATAATAAACCAAGATTCTTATTTACACTTTAGTTTTAATTCATGCAAAATAAAATCTAAATAGGTGTAACACACTTATGTCGCTGTGGGGCTTAATTTAAAATTTAAGTTTCATACGCTGTTACTGCTACTACTAGTATAGCTGTCCCAGCTTTTACACATTTGTATATTCTATTGACACGGTCGCCAGGCCAGTGGTGGATCACAAAAGTTTTATTAAAAATAAGATAGGATAGGGAAAATAAACAGTTACCCTTCCCTTACCACAGATGAAGGCAGGAGGGCGAGACACGTAAAAACACAAAAACAAACGAGTTGCACAATATTTCGACTTTAGTCTTAGTCATGTGGGAGGCGAGACATATGGCAGGGGGAAAGATGTGGTCACATCCCAACACGCCTGTGTTTTTACGTGTCTCGCCCTCCTGCCTTCATCTGTGGTAAGTGACGGGTAACTGTTTATTTTCCCTATCCTATTTTCAGTGCCTCGCGGCAGTTTCTTTGTTTCCTTTATCCAAAAGTTTTATTAAATTCAACATACATTCGCCAGCGCTAGCCATCAGACACTTTTAAAACTTCTTTGTCGAAGTTGCTATGTTCGTGAAAAGGATTGATGAAAGTGAATCGTAGCTCCTATAAAAATTCACATAAAGAGTCATTAAAGAACAGTTTTGTTCCACACTCTTGTAGATACAATAATGCTACCAATCGAAAGGTATATTCACTCGTGATTCAGTCCTAGTTTTGTCATGCCCTCTCTCTCCACACTTTTTCTATTAAACATCTCGGCCATTAGGCGACAATGCCCGCGGATTACAATTCACATTAAACTCGTCCACTACCGGCATCGTCTTGACACGTCTGACCCGTGCGTACCCTTTCGACTGACTCCCGGCAATTGACTCCTGCACTCGACTCCTGTGATATTGTTCGTCATCACTACGGTATCATACACTCAGTAATTTATATAATTCTGACTGAGGCATTACGTAGGCCTTAAAACTAAAGCATATTTTAAAAAATCAGTAACTGGAAAAATACTAAGAGGAAGATGATGAAACCGTTGGATGAAAGTCATATTCCAGAGTGGAAGTAGAAACTGGAAGAGAAGTACTGAGTAGACAGGAGACTCATTACCACACCCAGTCTGCCGCAGTGGAAACTCAATGGTAATGATTATGTCCTAAGTGCACTGGTTTTTTTAACCCTGGCAATCATTTGCACTAATCCCGTACATTGTCAGAAGAATTTCATAAAGGTTTTGAATGTTATAATAATTTGCCTATAATCTATATAAATAAAATTAAATGCTATTTGTTGGTAACTGCTTCATTTGAAAATGGCTGGACCATTTTGGTTGATTATTTTTTTTAACTGTTCGTAGTAGTTGAAATAAGGTTTTTAGAAAAAGAAAAATTGGAAAAGTTGCCCCCAAAGTTGAAAATTCGGGTGAAAGTGCTTTTTTTCTATTAACTGATTTGGCTATATTTTAAATGTTGGTGATAGTCTGAGTAAGAGAATTAACAGTCTCACCCCATCTGAGGCCGTTTGTCGCGCTGACCGATGGGAGAGCAACAGGAAGCTTCCCCCGGCTATTTATAGTAGTCGGGACTGGCTCGCGAGGCATTCGCAGTTTTTGTAAGTTTACATAACAGCTAACCTGATGAAGGCAGTTGCTGGAAGATTGTGTAAAGCATATATGGGAAACCCCCGGCCCACGGGCCGGATCCGGCCCTCCACCAGCTTCAACCCGGCCCGCGAGAGATTCAGAAATTTCAAATAAGCTTCAAACTCAAGTCTCTCATTAATTTTCATTTGATTTTTCTATCTGTTTTTGTTAATTTGCTTTTTTTGTGTTTGATTATGCTATTGTAATTCTAATAAATAAAAAATGTGTGAATTTTTATCGCCTTTTTATTCACTACTACCTACTTATTTCTTACCTGTGGCCCGCGATTTCTTATCTACGGCCCGCCGCCTGATGAAGTCCCGAAATTAAACCCTCAGCTAAGCAAAGGTTGCCCATACCTGGTGTAAAGAATTAAATAAAGAAACTAACCAACAGAAAACCCAAGAATTATTCATTTCATTTAGTCTGAATAAGGTTTTTAATAGAAGAAAACTTGGAAAAGTTGCCCACAAAATTGGAAAATTTGGGAAAACTGAAAGTTCTTTTTTTCTATGGAATGATTTGGCTAGTTTTAAGTAGTTTGCTTATAAACAATCGGATTGAGCGGAGTAATGTGAGTGACGGCTTTCTGAATGTGTGTGTGGTAGGTACCAGAGTATCCGGCGCACCATCACGTCGAGGAGGCCCGAGATAGACGACGTGGGCTGCAGCTCGGACGCGTCGCAGGCCGAGGCCGGGGGGAGCGGGACGTCTCAGCTGTCGCCCGCAGAGGCCGTCCACCAGATGCCTGCCGTCAGGTTCATCACGCGGCCAGACTTCTTCTCCATACTACACATGAACGCGGTCAGTACACCGTAACCACTCCAGGGAGTGTCCTCAAACTACGTGGCTCGAAGTGGGGGGGATGGGCCGTATAGCTTTTCAATCGTATGTTTTGTCGCAGTTAAAATGAGGTACAGAACACACAACAGCATGTGGATATTTCTTGCATCATTTAATTATATCTGTATGTACAGTACAACTCCAATTATCTGAATCAATTGGGACCATTAACAGGAGACCAAAATAAAGCTTTGTAGCTTATGGATGCTCAATTATTTTTACTTAAATACTTTGCTGTCTTCAGGTTTGTTCACAGATATTTTCAGCAGTTCATATAGTTTCTTTGCCATTTATACAGTGCAATATAACACCAAAAAGGGATAAAAACCATGATAGTGAGATGAAAGTATGATAGGTCAAATATTGATTTATACATTTCACCACGTTGTCTTCCACTGTATGATAGTAGAAATTGAATCGTGGTATTTACATCTGTAACATGTTACCCTTAACTTGTCCCGCTATACCTTTTTGAAAGAAACTGATAGTTCTGTCCTCAAGGAACAAAAAAACACCAGAAAAGACAAAAAAAAATGTGAAAAAATGACAGTTAGGTCCTTTCAAATGCCGATTCAATTGTATTGTAGAAATGATGGTAAGATATAATCCTTGTGATTTTAGATAGCATGTATATTAGATTGTGGAAGTGACTGTCATCCCTTATCCAGCTCCAATCATTTCGAAGAGTGCACTTATTGTATTTCCAAAAGATTTTTTTAGTTATATTTGTCGTGCTTTTAATCTTGTTAATTAATATTCATTGTTTTTAGCTGAGGTTGGCATCATTTATTTTATTTATTTACTAAACGTGCAGTTAAACTTAGTAAATGAAATAATGGCCATATATCTGTTCAGTTTAAATCTGTTTTAATAAACTCCAACACACCATGGTAATTACATAACTGGACTTCTTATTTGAAAGTTCTCCTTATGTGGCAACCAAGCTAGCCAATCCACTCGTTATATCCTTGTTGCTATGGAAACTTTCCAAGAGTAATCCAACTGGCCTTTCCCATGGAACTCTAAAATTCAAAGATATAGAATGACATTAAAATATGTAATGTCATTTGAGGATAATCTCTCTGTTACCCTACACACTATTTACATTTAAAAAAATCGCTAACTATGCTTCGTATTTGTAGCTAAGTTTTTTCACATCAAGATTGTGATTATGATGTTTAAATTCATTGATTACCTCCACCTCTCCCCACGCCATACATCTGCCACACCAGGTTTGCCGTGATCCTCCATCTCTTCCAATCTCATCCCATCTCTTCATGTCATCATGTTCATTACAATTTATGTCCTCTATTAACTACTGCGTATTTAACTCAGATAAATTATTTTTCAGGAGGCCCTGGCAATGTACAATCGTAACGGTTCCCTGAAGCACATGATTTCGAAGATCAGACGAGATCCTCAGGCATTCGAGAGGTATCAGCACAACCGCGACCTTGTCAGCCTCGTTAACCTGTTTGCTGATGTCGTTAGAGACCTGCCGCGCGGCTGGGAGACGAAGTTCGATCGCAATGGAAAGGTAGGTCACTTATGAGCTGCAGATTAACTTCACCGCATGTACAGATCTGAGAAAACAAGTCCAGATAACTTTTTCAGTTTTGCCACTTTGTATAGAATAATCAACATAATTTTAGCAAGACAGTTCTGTAATGAGTGTGCATAACCAATGTTACAAATTATGCTCGTAAAACTGTATGTCCCGTTACAGGAATGTAGTTGGGGGTGGGGTGCTAGGATCGAAACTATAATTACTCAGCACACAAACATTAGACTCAATGACAGTGACATTGGAACTGCTGCTAGGCAATGAAAACAAAGCAGAACAGGGTCAATAATCCATCACTTACCACAGATGAAGATCAGACGAGATCCTCAGGCATTCGAGAGGTATCAGCACAACCGCGACCTTGTCAGCCTCGTTAACCTGTTTGCTGATGTCGTTAGAGACCTGCCGCGCGGCTGGGAGACGAAGTTCGATCGCAATGGAAAGGTAGGTCACTTATGAGCTGCAGATTAACTTCACCGGTCTGTACAGATCTGAGAAAACAAGTCCAGATAACTTTTTCAGTTTTGCCACTTTGTATAGAATAATCAACATAATTTTAGCAAGACAGTTCTGTAATGAGTGTGCATAACCAATGTTACAAATTATGCTCGTAAAACTGTATGTCCCGTTACAGGAATGTAGTTGGGGGTGGGGTGCTAGGATCGAAACTATAATTACTCAGCACACAAACATTAGACTCAATGACAGTGACATTGGAACTGCTGCTAGGCAATGAAAACAAAGCAGAACAGGGTCAATAATCCATCACTTACCACAGATGAAGGCAGGACGGTTAAGATGAACACAAAAATACGAACATACTTACCCTATTTGGTAAAAGAGCTTACTCGTGTAAAAAGTGAGGCATCTGGCTAGGGCAAAGATGTGTGCACATCCCAATCTACTGTGGGACTCGTCCAAAGATGAACCACATGGAAAGGATGGTCATTGCAGTGGTCGAGGAATGGGGGGGGAGGTAGCTGGACGATGATACCTGGCAGAAAGTATTATCTCTGTAATGATCGGTCAAAGTAAAGTAGAAGAAAATGAATAATTTTCTAAAAAATAATAATTTTTTGATCTGTTTAAAAATAAATAAAACAATAACTAAACATAAATGAATGCAATTTTTCTCGGCGTTGTTTATTTATAAACGTTTCTCGGGAAACAAACTGAGTAATATCATTACTGATGCACAATATTTCGGCAATTTTATTCTCTGTCACCATCTTCACCTGAATAAAGTCGCCTAAGTATTGTTCCTCAGTAATGATATTATTCGGTTTGTTTCCCGTGAAACGTTTATAAATAACTAAACATTTGTCAGAAGATGGCGACAGTGATTGTGATTGCCGAAATACCGTGTGATAACGCTTCCTTAACTCGGCTGGTCACCCCAGAGCATTTCTTAAACTCTCATCACCGAGAGAAACTTCGTTCTAATGTAATAATTATACTATCAATTCTTAGTAGATAATGTGAATCCAATTGTTTTTTTTTATTTGTTTCATTAGCATCAGCTATTACTGAGGAGGATGTGTTCATGTTTTTTGTGTTCATCGTTAATCTGTGTAAGTGATGGGTTATTTTTCCTGTCCTCCCTTGTTTACAAATCTTAGACTGAAATATTGAATCGCTCTAAATTTGCCACTGAAAAATTATTAAAATACTCAAACATAAATAATATTCAACTTGCCAAAATAGTTTTGTTGCACTTAATGATGCTGGGTTCTGGTGAAAAAATCTTCGCTTCACATTTTTCTTCCACGTGTTCTAAAAAGTTGCATGCTTTTGTAGTATTAAATTTCATTGTGTTACAATTGCATATCTCTACTTATGTTGGAAAAACTTCTGTTGTAATATATAACACGTACAAACATAGTTAGTTTTCAATTTCCTTGCTATATGTTTTCTTATTTTTATTTAACTAGGTTACTATAGTTTGTGGCAATTTGAGATCATGATAACATGAAATAAATGCTCGTTACTAATAAATATTTTGTAAAATTTAGCGAAGTTTCAAAATCCTTGATTTATTTGAGAGGGTGATGAGGAGATGTGCCAAAGAAATGAAGGAATTAGAATACAAACCTTTGGTCAGACAAGTTCTTCATGTAATAGGGGGCCCATATTTTGGGTATCAAATATAAGAGTTAGAAGGGGCTGCAAAGAAGGGCAGCTAGATTTGTTTTTGGAAATTACTGAAGAACACAATGATAAACCGATATGATAAAGGTGTTTGATTGTGATTAATTGTAAGACAAAAGGAGGGTAAAGAGAGGTATATATTGGTGACAATGCTTCTCATGAATATTGCTAGAGGAATTAGGAGTACTGCATTGCAGGGAAGAGATGACCGTCACCACAAGCTGGCACTCGATGCCAGGCATAAGGAAATGGGGAAATTTTCTTCTTTAAGGTAACGCAGCCAGGAACTGGTAAATGGTGAATAATTTACCAAAAATGGTGGAATAGTTTAAAATTAACATTTGTAAACCACAGAAGTATTCGGGTACAAGAAAGGGGGGAAATTGGACTTGTAAGGAAATTGTCACTGGAGTGTGTGCTCCATGGCAATAGGTATTACATCATTTTTTGAAATGTGGCTTAATTTAATCCTTTAGTAATAATAAGCCACTAGAATTTCTGTTTCTGAAATCAATAAGTGCCTTAAAATGGCATTTAAATTTTACATTTTAAACTCCCGCGCAAAAACGCTTGCCGCCATGCTGCTTTGGTTCGTGACGTCACTATATTGTCAATAACAACTGTCAACCGTAAAACAAGTTCAAGAGTTAAGACAAAAGCGATTTTAAAAAGGAACAAATCTAAGTATTTTTTAATTTAAAGTGCACCAAAAATATCAGCAACAAGATTCCCATCAATGGCTTACTTCGTGGCATTTGGAAGCTTTTAATCATCCATATCTGAGTTAATTCCATAAGCCACGTTGTCTTGATCCCTAGTATCTTCTTCTGCATTTTCTAAGTTGCTCTTACGAAACGCCTGTCAGATTAGCACAATATTATTCAGTTGGGGAACAATCAGTATTTATTAAAATATTAAATAGTTAACAAGCAATATTAATCAACTGCAAGCATTTTTTTTTCTAATCAATCAAATATAAATGTGAAAGAATCAATGAACACTTAAGTAATAGAAAAAGATAAATTTATTTTTTGTGAGTCTTCATTTGTTCCGTAGTAAAAAAGATTCGGGAAGTTATAATTAGTCTATGTAATATGAGAGAATGTTTTCTTCCGCAGTAAATATTGACTTTTGTTGGGCATGTGTGACATGAAATTTAACTTATTAAAACCACGTTACAAACGTTGCACATTTATTTATTTTTCTTCAGCTTAGCATTCTTATCACAAGTATTAACTTCAAAACTTCATAAGTAATCACTATCTTTTCATAGGTGTGTTCCAACTGTACATTATGTTTTTCTCTTGTATGTCTGGCTTAAGAATGGCACCACATTCTTTGGATTTTCCTTTTTCTATAAAAGCTGTAGGAAGTATAGGCGACGTTGACATCATCATCGCTTAATGAAAACCTCAGTTAGATGCCACAGCGGGGACGTTTATTAGAACGACGCTCACCACGGCTAGACTGAGGAGACTGTATCACTTCACAGTATTCTCAGTGTGCATTGTTAGGTCGCCTGAGGGTATCATAATCGCAGGTAACTCAAATTGACGATACTCAAACATGAGTTGTGTCGCTTCCCAATTGCGCAGTGCGAGGCACACCTTCGTATTAACTATATATAAGACAATTTCATGTAGAAATCCATTATAGCAGATACCGTTTGACGACAGACAAAATATACTGCATCTCTTAAATAAAATAATTGTTATGTTTTGTATTTTTATGAATTAAAATTAACATATTTTGATTAGTTATGATCATAAGTAACTTATTTATGCATTTTTAGATTTTTTTCTCACACATAGTAAAATACCCTATTAACTAATAATACTGTGCAACTGTTTACTACATGTATAAGATATCTTTTTATTTATCTTATAGAGTTAGAAAGTCTATATACAGGGAAAAACACCTTTAAGTGTATTTTCCTATTTCTAGTAGTAATTAACACCTTTGATGATTGCAAATATTAACAAGGCTTTTGATTAAACTTAGTTGCTGCATGGGGATGCGCATACTTCTTCTTTGGGTACTGCTAATAAGTCTATAACTTAATCTGTAATTTGAACCTACACTGGGAGCAGAGTATATCACTTGACTGATACTAATTGCTTTGTGCTACAGTTTCTCATGCTAATTCTTCCTGTGAAGTGACGGTGCTTTAGCATGTGTGTGGTATCTTGCCTCTCCTAGCAGTTCTTCATCGACCACACTAGCAAGACGACAACGTTCATTGACCCCCGCGTGCCAACCGAGTCCCCCTACTTGAACCCCCACAAACTATTGTTGCCCGGGGCTCGACGACGCAGCAGGAGCGCCGGAGAGGAGGAGTTGAACCACGGCCGAGTAAGTTCACGTCTCGCCACACGCTTCTCTCCACTTCTCTTCTTTTCTTGCACATTTTGCACTATTTTTCTGATCCTTTTCTTGTGTGTGTGTGTGTGTGTGTGTTACCGATCTGTTCCAGGTTTTGTATTCAAATTTAATTTAATTAAAATTTCAGTGGAGTGCTCACTTCAGTGGCAATTTCCCTGGGCAGGACACATTTTACAGGTAGCAGGAAAAGGTTTCAAATTTTTGCACTTCTCGGAGAGAGTGATGAGGGTATGTGTGAGAGAAGTAAAGCAATTGAGTTACAAAACTGGTCAGACCATTGCTGGAATATGGTAGTGTAGTATCAGACCCACATCTTCAGTAGCAAATACAGGAGTTGGAGAGGTGCAGAAAAGGTCTTCTAGATTTGTTTCAGAAAATTACCACAGAACGCAATCAGTAACAGATATGCGGTGAATTCTTCATGGGAGTGCAGCCAGATAGCGTCATAAAATGACGACGTTTCGACAACTTGCTTGGTTGTCTTAATCAGGTCTATTTCAGATATTATTTCTGTAAATCATGTCTGTTTTGTGATTTCAAGCAATAATATCTTAAATAAACCTGATGAAGATAGCGAAGCAGGTTGTTGAAACATTGTCATTGTACGACACTATCCGGCTGCACTCCCGTGGAGAATTCACTGCATCAATACACTGGGAAAGTCTCCACTCTGATATTAACAGATATGATAAAAGAGCTGGAATGGGATTAATTGGAAGCCACAAGGAGGGTGAAGAGGGTCAAGGGCGTGGACAAGGTGTATATTGGTGATGAGGCATGGAAACATATTGGTGTAAGAATTAAAAGTAATGCATGTAAGGGAAAACATGACCATGACCACAAGCTGGCACTCAATTTCAGGCACAAGGGTTTGGAAAGATTCTCTAATTTGGGTAAGGTTCTCAGGCATTGGAATAATTTGCCAAAAATTTTGAAAGAATTTAAAGTTGAAATTTGTGTAGGGCAAATGTAAGTGGGTGCAGGAAAGGGGGAAGATGGATGTGTATGGAAATTGCCAGCAGAACCTTCACTCGATTGCAATTTTAATTTAATTGAATAAATTAAATTCAAATATGTAAATAACTAGATACTAGTAACAATGAAACCGCTTTTAGGGAATTAAAACAAAGAAGGATATGGAAAATAACAATCACTTACCACAGATGAAAGTTGGTGGGCTAGGAAAAACACAAAAACATGAACAAACTTTACAAAATTTTGTAAAAAAAAAACAATAATCTAAGAAATGTGGAGAAAGGAAAGACATGAACTCGTCCAAACTTCCACGTGATTAGCCACGGCAAAATAAATTATATGGTTAAGTAAATTTTTGTGGAAGGAGTGAGGCAAAGAGATTGATGGGTTTTGTATCAGTTCAGTTCAGTGCTGAGCTTGGATCTTGGAAAGACTATTACTCCCAGTGGCAGGCCGTCATGCTGTTCTGCTTGGACCTTCACTTTCAATATTTGACAAATTGTTTCGACTATGTGGATCTATCTAGACAATAATTGTAGAATGAAAGCCACCATATTTCAGTAATCATTGTGGTATTTCTATGGACTAATCTACTGCCCATCTTCTTTTATTTATATATAATATAGTAACAATGAAATCAAGACACTAAGTAGCAGAAAGGAATCAAATTAGGATAGGGAAATCAGCTGCCACTTACCTTTAGAAGATGGATGTGGGGTGCGAAAACACAGAAAAGACACAAACACAAATAATAAAGTAATTTTCGGGATAAACCCTTCATCAACGGGAGAACATTATAAGGGGTGGGTGCAGCTGGAGATTGCCTCACAGAAAGACCGCCAGTCGGGAAAATGGTGTGTGTGTGTGTGTGTATATATATATATATATTGTTAGGAAACAAAGGTGCTAAAAGCAGATAAATTGAACATTAGGATAGGATAAAAAACCACCGCTTACCAAAGAAGGGGATTCCAGCGGCGTTGGTACACGAAAAAAACACGAACACACAAATAATAGAATTTTCGAACATGACTCTTCCTCAGTTGAAGTGAGATGGCTGCACACAAGCTGCCGGCAGCCAACTACGTGAACCACAATGTCGGTGGCTCATGGTGGGGGAAAAAGCAACATGGCAGCAGGAAGTGAGGGTGGGGTTAGAAGAGCACAGGGTGGAAAACGATGATGAATAGTAAGTATAAAGCAAAACTGTACACAAGGACCCAACGTGGAAGGGCAGTATACCTCAGTTAATCAAGTAATGGACACATGTGGAAAAAAAATAAAAAAATATTCAGAAATTTTTGCTTCCTCCTTTCAGACTTTCTCTTTTCATCTAAATCTATCTCTAAGTATCTATCAACATGGAAATGAAATATAAATAAACTCAACATTCACCAAAGGGAGCTAAAACACTAAACAATCACAAAATACGCAATATTTTTGGCAGTGCTCTTTTCCGTAAAAAAAAAAATAAAAAAGTCTGCCAGAAATTGCATAGATGCTTGTGATATATATGTCTTTAAAACTAAGGAAGGAAAGGGAAATGCAACCCAATACTTACCACGGATGAAAATGGATGGGGATGAACATAAAAAAAGACGAACACAAGAAACGCTATATTTCGGTGATTAGCCTTATTCTCGCCAGGAGTGAGGCAGCCTCCGTCGCGTGCACGTTGTGCCCTGCCTGGTATATCACTCCTGGCAAGAATAAGGCTAACCGCTGAAATATGGCGTTACATGTGTTCGTCTTTTTTATGTTCATCCCCAGCCACCTTCATCTGTGGTAAGTGTTGGGTCGTATTTCCCTATCTTACCTTTGTTTTATCACCTTAAAACATTTTGCTGCTATTGTTATTATTGTATTTATATATCTTCTTATATAGTATGATTTACTTCCATACTAGGTTTTAACCACTGGAAAAAACCCATCATCACCCCGCGTACACCTCTCTTCCCTCCTCTGAATGCAGTCTACTCTGTCATTGAACCAAACTGTATCAGATTCATCATCTTTATTTAATTCTATATGTACCCATTGCTTTTCTTCAATGCCCTTTGCTGAAGTTTGTTTCACAATGCGTTCATGGATTCTACATTTACTCTGCAGATTTATTTCAAGTCCAGTTAATCTAAATCCTTGAAAATTAATACTTGAGGACGATTGATGTTTGTATCATATAATGTTTTTAACACAGATTAAGTGAGCTGATGTTCAGGAAAAAGTTTTTTAGTATAAAAGTTTCACCACAAGAACACTTTCATGATTGTGTGCCCTCCTGGTCTAGTGTATTTTTTCCGTTCCAAAGTAGTTTAAGTTTAAAGATTTAATGACAATAGAGAATATCAGCTTAACAATCACTGAGGTTGAAGCAAATCAACCTGTTGTTTTCTACCCTGTTTATACCCATTCCTTTTCAAAGAATACTTCTAAAACACTTTTCCAGTCCTCTGGTATGCAGTAGAGCTCCAGACTCAGTATGAATAATATTCTGACATACGTAGGTACGGAACAATGTCGTATCTCTCACGTGTAGTAACATCGTCCATATTAGCCCCTTTCTATTTTTGTTAGTAACGTCAAACTATCCTCAGGATATATTCCAAATTCCCGTCTTCCGTGGATGAGAATTTCCAATGGTCCCATTAAATCAGTTGCTTAATATCTCTGCCCTTTTCACATACTCAGAAGAGCTGAGGGTGGCACAGCTTCTTACTGCTGACAGCTGATGACTGGTTCTAATGATTCCGATCTTCCAGGAAATTGGAATGTGAGAAAATGTCTCTTTCCAGGCATTCATATTATGCATCGTGTTCCTGTCTTTATTTTCTATACACTGATGATAATCCAGTATATATAATTTGAGTACTTAGTATATTTTTCTTCTCCTATTTTGCATGTTGTATTGCTTGGGACACTTGGTACTTAATTTGCTTTAGGCTGGATTATAAGCATGTAACCTTATTGGCTCAAGAGAAACAAATTAAAGAACACTGTTTAAGCTTTGTTTTTAATTTTTAACTGTAAATTTTGTGTGAATATAAGGGTTAGCATAAATTTAAGTTGCTAAATTATGTATAAATATCAGGATCAAACCCTCTTTCTTATGAATTTAATTCAATCTTGAGATTTTAGTTAATAATTACATTGGCAATATTTTTTTATTCATTACTCTTAGCTAAACCACTTACAGACTCATATGGAATAAAAATAAAACTTGGTAAATGAATAAAATAACATTTCACTACTCTTTATGATAGTTACCAAGTGTGGTGGGTGAATGATTAACACTCTGGCCTCGTATTCGGGAGGACACCGGTTCGAATCCCCGTCCTGGCATCCAGAATTTGGGTTTTCCATGGTTTCCCCATATCACTACAGGCAAATGCCAGGATACTTCCTTCAAATTGCTATGCCCGAATTCCATCGCGTTCCTTGTCCCCAGTCCCATCTCGCCTCTAATGAACTCTACTTCGTCGAGACATAAAGCCATAATTAAAAAAAAATTAAAAATTTGTTAGTTCACCCCCAGCAATCGATTGTCATTTGTCCTAATACATTCCTCCTATCGGATCACAGTAGTAATAAGATCTCATAACTATGTGGTCAATGTAAAATTAAAAAATAAAACAAGCATCACAAATGGTCATTAAAGTGTTTGGTATCTCTTTAAATACCAATGACTCCCACATTTACTCAATATTTTACTTCTGAAGATACGTCTAATTCCGAAAATTTCCATTTGTTCGATGTCTATATTTCACTGTTTCTATGCCATCCTTCATCACCTGTGGTAAGTGATGGTCTTCTTCTTTCTATCTATATTTGTTAATCAGCTTAGTTTTTCCCAACATATACATAGAAGACTCAATAATTTGTTTTATACACAATATGCAGAATTCTATAACCAAAAAAAAAAAAAAAATATGTTTCATGGAACCAAGAAGTGAGAACTACTATTTCAAAATAGTTTACATACTTTAGTCTAAGCTTAAAACGTTCCCTATGTCTTTTTTGTAAAATTAAATAACATGATATGATGTTTCACATTAAGCAATGTGATGTGTAATTTTAATTTCGATGATCCTTTATTTTAATGGTGTAACAAGAGAGTTATAAAATTTATATGCATGAGCCACTATTGGACGCTCATACTTGCTCAACATTTTGATACATTTATTATGTATGAATATGTCCAGAACATATCCTATCCACTCCTCCCCACTGAAAAACCAAAGTGGATATGACACTGTGTTAGGTTGTGTAAACCAAAATATAGAAGGCACTTCGGTTATTGCATGAGCATAATCTGTGGTTGATAACATTTGGTAAATAAATGTGGTACAACTGAATGAAACAATTGGTACAATGAAATCATAAGTTGACAAACTAATTTATATTCAGCATTGATAAAACGAATTTACATACTAACTATGCAATAGTAGCTTTTACTCATTTCCTCCTTCTTTGCTTATAGTTCAAAAGCTTTGATTAGAAAAAAATTAAAGTAGTAAACTAATTCATTAAGTTGCTCTGTAATTGATAAAATCAATCAGATCTTAAATTTCAGATGAACTAGCCAATTGTTGGCTATGTAAGTTTCACTTTTTTTGAGGATTACTAATTAACAAATTTGATCCAAAAGAGCTTAATTATGAGATTTAAACTGAATCAAATTATTATGTTTAAAGAATTCTTTGATGCAGGCTATTAATAAAATAGTCAAAACAACTTCATGGCATGTTAGAAAAGGAAGGTCTTTTAAAAACACACAGATGCCTTGATTCATTAAGCCTCAGTTGATTGTACATCAAGACCTGTTGGTTTCTTGTGTGGGTGTTTCTTTGCTTGGAATGGTTCCCTCTTTTATTTACACACTCCCTGTAGTTGATCTTCTTCCACATAACATGAGATTATGTGAAATAATGTTAGGAGTTTACAGCATGCAAATTACTTACAAATTATTGAAAATATAGAAGCGATTTTGTAAAAAATCACCATGTTTCATATGAGTGTTTTTTGTTTTTGTTTTTTTTTTTTTTGTTTTTTTTTTTTGGAATTCAATTGTGCAAATCTATTTATCAAAGAATTAGCTTACCAGTTAAGATATGCATCCCCTTATTCGATACTAGCAATGTATTTCTTTCTCTAACTTGAGTTGCAAAGACTAATCAGATTATTAAAATGAGAGGCAACATGGAATCTTTTCAATTATATTTTCTTCCACTGGCTATTGCATATTGTTAGTGTAATCAAGGCTGCCCAAAGTGTAATCAAGGCTGCCCAACCCCAGGTCAGGGGGCCACAAAGTGTCCTGACAATGCATTTGAATTCACCTGCCAACAACAATGGTCTAGAATATGCTAGCTCAAATACCTCTGTGAAGGTTTCGATGTTTTTTTACTTTTTGATTATAATTGTAGGAAACTCTGCAAAGTTCTAATTGATGGTTTTTACTTTATGATTCTAATGATTATAATTGTTATATTTAAATATCTATTGTAACTATATGCACGTATTATGTGGCCCACAGGTTAACTCAAAATCCAAATTGTGTCCCGCAAACTAACTACTAATCAAAATCCGTTAGGCAGCCTCGGTGTATATTATTTGCTTTGTAATTATCTGATAGTTAAAAGCTCCTAATCGCTCATTATTTGTGCCTCACGTTGTGTGAATCACGAGGGACGATACATTGCCCCCACGCAGGCACCCGTCCCGCCGCCCCGTCCTCCGATGACCTGCCTCTGCGGACCGAACCTGGGGCTGGTCGCCGGCAGCGTGCCCCGCATCTCGGCGACCCCCGAGATCCCCACCGCCTACAACGAGAAGGTGGTGGCGTTCCTCCGACAACCCAACATCGTCGAGATCCTGAAGGAGCGGCACCCCGCGATGGGCACGTCCCAGGCGCTGCGTGACAAAGTGAACGCGGTGAGAGTGGACGGCACCCAGGCCCTGGACCGCCTCAGCGACGACATCGACCTCACCATCCTACTGAGGTAAGGGAGCACGTGTGTGCCACGGGGGGTCGTTCCCTTCCTCAACTTTCCATGTCGGTATATCTGTGTCTGTATGCTCCATGCCACATCACTTCAACGGTCCCACATACTACTTTGAAGGTAAGGTAATTATCCCTCAGAGCAACTGGCTACTCGCAGAAAGACGATTGTGTAACTGAATCAGTCACAGCCAATATATCAAACCAATTGGACAGTGGTACAAGCTCGCCTTCCTGGGAATCGGGCTTGTACGACTGCTACCGCGTGCGGCGTCGACGTCCAGATACCACACACCAGTCACCACCGGGCGACCGCCACACAGATTCCAACGTCTCAGCCTGGACTGCAGGTACGATGATTGGTAGGGGAGAACCTGTGAGAGCACTAGCTTCAACGGGATCACCTGTACATCTACGGCAGCTTCCAGCCTTGTATGTTTCCTTAACAAAGCTGCAAGCTGAGCGCGAAGATCAGCCACCTCAGCCCTCGTCTGCACATAGCAATTGCAGTCCATACGCATACTACCTTCCAGAGCAAAAACTGAGGAGGGGATGAAAGATTGAACTATCTCAGTGATATAAATAGCACATTGTCCTCTCGCATGAACTACAAGGGGCAAAGATTAAATTCACTACTTAGTAACAATCACTAATCATGACTTAAATAAAACCTAATTCATCATCATCATCATCCTTAACAGTTTCCAGCCTCTGGCTGGGTCTGCTTTAAGCACAAGCCTCTCCATTTCCTTCTTTCATCCCACCACCTCTCTGTCACCACTTTGTTCCAGTCCTCTCCTCTCTCCTCCACACCTTTCAGCCAACCATCTCTTGGTCTTCCTCTGGGTCGTTTACGATGCATCTTTATTTCATGGATTTTTCTTGGGATTCTCTGAGCCTCCATTCTCTTTACATGTCCGCACCATTTCAGTCTGGTCCTCTCTACCCTTTCCTGTAGGGGTTCCTCTTTTATGGTGCATCTAATCACTTCATTCCTCATTCCATTATATTAACTCCCATTCTACTTCTTAAAAACTTCATTTCACTTGCTTGTACTCTGCTGATGTCCCTCTTTTTCCTTGTCCACGTTTCAGCAGCATACGTGAAGGTAGGCACATAGTATGTGAGATAAATTACTCTCTTGCTTTTCTGTGGCATATCTTTGTACCATATCAGGCTTCTAATACTCCTTAGAAATGCCTCTGCTAGTCTTCCTCTTTCACTTATGTAGAAATCATTTCCTCCACATTCCTCTAATACACTCCCCAAGTACTTGAACCAAGTTAATAGGACGTACCAGTAAAATCTATGTATAGATTGAATCTGAACAGCAACCTCTACAAAAGGGAGGTTTTAGAGCTGACGGCACTGACCCTCCTGCAGCCAGCTCCACGTGTCATATTTCAGCAGCACAATGTCTGGCCACGTGCGGCAAGGAACCCAACTAGATATCCTGTCCAGATCACCCTGTAACTGTTTACAGTCCTCAACCATTTTGATCCTTTTATGTCATCTGCAAACAATCTAATTTCAGATAGTAAACAATCAACACAATTATTCATTTGAATAAACCGAGCGTGGTGGGTGAGTGGTTAACGCTCTGGACTCGCATTCGGGAGGACGCCGGTTCGAATCCGGGCATCCAGATTTGGGTTTTCCATGGTTTCCCCAAATCACTCCAGATGAATGTCGGGATGCTTCCTTTAAAAAGGCCATGGCCGAATTCCTTCCCGTTCCTTGTTCCCAGTCCCATCCTGCCTCTAAAGACCCTGGACGTTAAAGAGGCGTAAAGCAGTAAAAAAAAAAAAAAAAAAAAAAAATCATTTGAATAATGAATAGCAATGGTCCCAATACGCTACCCTGTGGCACACCCATTTTCACTTCCACTTCTTTTGATACTACATTTCCTACCCTAACTTTCTGTTTTCTATCTTTTAAAAATTCTTCTACCCAGCAAATCACTTTCCATCCACTCCAATAGTTTTTACCTTATTTACTACCGTTTTATGGCTCACTCCATCAAACGGCTTTGACAGATCTAGTGTTACACTATCAATTTGGCCTCCCTTGTCCATTTCATCTGAAATATCTTGCATATATCCCACCAACTGAGATTTGCATGAATATCCTTGCCTGAACCCATGTTGCCTACTTGAAAACCACTTAAGTTCCTCACCTATATTTCTGATGTGGTTACATATCAATCTTTCCATTATTTTACCTACCACTGATGTCAAACTGATTGGCCTGTAATTCTCAACTCTATTTCTCACCCCTCCCTTATGTACCGGTACTACTATTGCACTTTTCCAGTCCTGTGGTAAGCAGCAAGTAACCAGACTCAATTTAAATAATATTTCAAGATAAGATACAATGTCACATCTGGCTATCTTTAAGATATCTGTAGTAATATTATCTACACCAGCCCCTTTATGTCTTTCAGCTTTCTTATTTCCTTCATGATTTCATCAGTATGTATTTCTTATTTTTTATTATCTTCATTTCTAATTGTGTTGTTAAGCTCGTTCTCCGAATTGGACCCTCCCGTTTCTGATTCATTCTCCCTAATGCTTTCAATAAACCAGTTACTTTAAATGGCTGCCTTTTTCAAAGCCTACTCTATATTCTTCTATCTCGGTATTTTAGAACTGACTTCTTAAGAATTTTGAACATTTTGAAAAGCTTTTTCTAACATCATAAAAGTATTGTTGTTGTTCTTGATCCGCCCTTCAAGTATTAATCTTAAAGACAGAATTGCTTCCCTTGTACCGCGATTTTTCCTAAACCCAAACTGATCTTCACCTAATATCTCTTCTACTACCCTTTCCATTCTTCTGCATATTATTCTGGTCAGTAATTTTGAAGCCTGTGATGTTAGACTAATGGTGTGATAATTCTCACATTTGTCAGCTTGTGATATCTTGGGAAGTGAGAAGATGATATTATTATAAAAATCAGTTGGATTTTCTCCAGTTTCATAACTTTTTGATATCAGCTTGAATAATCTTTCGATTCCTTCCTCTCCTAGGGACTTAAGAAGTTCTGCAGGGATCTCATCAATGCCAACTGCCTTATTTGATTTCAAATCATTCAAAGCTCTATCAAATTATGTCCTCAAAACAGTATCTCCTAAGTCATCAATTTTAACATCAACTTCTTTTTCTGATGCGCTGTTGTTCAAATCATTTCCATCATACAGTTTCTCAATGTATTCCTTCCATCGGTTAGCTCCGTCTTCTGAACTTAGAAGAGGTTTCCCATCAGCAGCTTTAATGTTCGTACCTCTTTTCTTCATTTCTCCAAAATTCTGTTTGATCTTCCTATATGCAACATCTACTTTACCTATGACCATTTCCTTTTCTACTTCTTCACACTTTTCTTGAAGCCATCTTTCTTTTGCTTTTTTGCATTTCCTGTTTATTTGATTTTTAAATTGCCTGTACTGCTCTCTTCCTGCTTCACACTGAGCATTTTTGTGCTTTCTCCTCTGATCCATTAAATCCAAATTTCCTCCTGTGATCCAAGGTTTGTAGGAGGCTTGTTTCCTAAAGCCTAATGTCTCTTTGCTAGCTTTCATTAATTTGGTCTTTAATGCATTCCATTCGTCCTCAGTTGAGCCCTCTTCAGAGTTAGTACTTACACCCATGTCTATCATTTCTGCAAATTTTTCTCTTGTGCTAGATTGTTACAGTTTTTTCACTTCCAACCTGTTCTGCTTGTGTTGCTTCTTTATTTGCTTGAATTTCAGCCTGCACTTCATTACTATCAAATTATGGTCAGAGTCTATGTCTGCTCCTGGGTATGCTTTACAGTCTAGAACTTGATTCCTGAATCTCTGTTTGACCATGATATAATCTAGCTGATATCTGCCTGTATCCCCAGGACGTTTGCAGGTGTAAATTCTTCTTGCATGGTTCTTAAACAGTGTGTTTGCCACTACTAGCTTATATCTTTCAAAAAATTCTAGCAACCTGCTTCCTCGCTGATTTCTTTCCCCTAGACCAAAACTTCCTACAGTATTCCCCTCTTTTCCTTCTCCCACTATTGCATTCCAATCACCCATGATTATTAGATTTTCCTCCCCTTTCACATATTGGATTAATTCTTCAATTTCAGCGTATATTTTTTCTATTTCTTTGTCATCTTCCTGCGACGTTGGCATATACACTTGTACTAATGTGGTTGGGACGGGCTTAGTTTCTAACCTCATCAAAATAATCCTGTCACTAAATTGTTCATAATAACTAACCCGTTTCCCTACTTTCTTGTTCATTACAAATCCTACACCAGTGACTCCATTGACAGCTTGTGTGCTAATTATCCTGTGTTCCCCAGACCAGAAATCCTGGGCATCCTTCCATTTAATCTCACTAATCCCAACAACATCTACCTTAAGTCGTTTCATTTCCCTTTTTAAGTTTTCTAACCTACCTGCCCTATTCAGACTTCTAACATTCCACGCTCCGACTCGTAGAATGTTTCTATCCATTCTGATGACTCCTCCCTGAGCAGTCCCTACCCGGAGATCCGATTGGGGGACTATTTTACCTCCAGAATATTTTACACAGGAAGAAGCCATCATGATATATGTAATTTGAGAGGATTAGATGTCCTCGGGATACCCTTTGGGTCTTTAATGCTTTCTGCATCCGCATGCCATTTATCATTTCTGATTCATCCGCCTTTATAGGCCATTTCCAACCCCAAGGCAAGAGGGTACCCTGAACCACTCCCCGCTCTTCCGCCCCCCTTTCGGATGCCCTTGGTAAGCAGTGGGTGACTCCTTAAACTGGGTACATTTGGTTGGAAGAGGCTAATATAGTCTCTCCCAAACCCATACACCCCCCTTACTAGTGTTTCCACGTGCAATATACCAGCTACAAGGTTTTCACAACCTTATTTTGATTTTATTGTATTGTATTCCTGCTTGCTATTTGCTTCTACTGGAGAGCAGAAGGAATTCTTTGACACAGCACCTGTTCCCTCGACCGCATTCTAACGAGTCTGCAGACGGGCTGGCGGGTATAATGGGTATGGTGGGTAGCAGCTCAACCATGAGGGCGGCCGAGTTGGTGACTTGCGTAGAGCGGAAGAACTAGGGGAGAGAGAGAGAGATTTTGAACCTATGAATTTGTCTTTTAATTTGTGGCATGATTATTACGATATTAAATTTGTTGTTAGGTTAGATAATCAAATAGAACTTGCATGGAGAATGTCCTTTGTCTGACTACCCTCCCGTGCATCACGTGATCTGCCACGCCCCTGTTCAGCCCACGGGGCAACTTGTTGCTGTCTGCTATCCCGAAAGCAGTGTCAACGTTCTCGATGATTCACCGTTGCCACAGCTGCAGAAATGCTCCAAGTGAACGGTTGCGACGGAGCGGTTGTTTCCGGCGGGTAGCAGGTGTTTCCGGAGCGGCGCATGCGGGCGGGCGGGCGAATCACCAACGGCCGCCAGGTGGACGGGCCCTGCTCTGCAGATATGGATCGCAAGTAACGAAGCGGCAGGTAGCAGCCAAAACGAAAACTCGAGTTACTGAAATAACTGGCAACACCACCCCACGACAGCGCTGTAATTATTCATCGATCGCCCACTACGAGTCATTGCTTCTCTCCCAGTTACTAACTGCAGTAGCCGCCATCAGATGACGCCACCTGCACAGAGCGCTTTTTACTACTTTGCAGATATTATTTGCGGTAGGAAGCTCACTCACTTCCTCACCTCGATAGCTATTGGCTGGAGAACTGTGACGTCGCGCAACAGCCGTCGCTCGCAAATTAACAGCGACCAGAGATATCATTAGAAGAAAGTCGAGGTTATGTCCACAATTTAATTGCTAAGCAACTGCTACCAAATTAATTGAATAATACATTCATTAAGCTTCGTTTTCGTAGCATTTCATAGTTTAAACAAATCTGTAAACTAGACAACGGAAAAAACATGGAACTGATTTTCAGAACATGTTAATGGAAGCAAAATAAAAAACATTAAAAATTTTAAATTATTAATGGCCTCTGCTGTAACCACGAATGCCAATTGTCATGCAGGCCTAGGCTAAATTTCAATTTACTTAAAACTTTCACTACCATAATGTTACTGCTTGACCAAAGTTTTTACATTTCGGTTTATTTCGTTTTTACGTATTTTATTGACCACTTTCGTTAATGTTCTTTGTTCGTGTTCGCATGTGAGTTATTAGATTATTTAAAGTGGACATCAGACCACTTATGTTACCCAATCGAGTATTCCGTCAGTTGATTTTTTCGCAGTTTCTCAACTGTTTGATAATCTGTATTAAGTTCTCTGGCCGTTACAGATACTATGACCAAAGATTAAATTATAAATGTATTCTCAGCCTCAATTTTTTTTATTTTATTTTTTTAAAAAAAGATGCTTCGAAGCAAACAGGAGTTGTTCAAATTTTGCAAAGTGAACTTTAAGGGTCAAGTTTGTATTTCAGCAAGTTCGACTCTACGACCTTGGAAACAATTATACGATAGCGCGATCGTCCCTGAACGTGTTTACCAGCTACGTCTATTAATGCTTCTGAGTTCTTCAACACCGAGCGTGGTGGTGTAACGGTTAGCGTTCTGGCCTCGCATTTGGGAGGACGGCGGTTCGAATCCCCGTCCGGTCATCCAGATTTGGGTTTTCCTTGGTTTCTCAAATAACTCCAGGCAAATGCCGGGATGCTTCCTTCAAAAGGTCATGGCCGAATTCCTTCCCATTCCTTGCCCCCATCCTTTCCCGTCTCTGAAGACGTTAAGCATATATATATATATAGTTCTTGAAGCTCAAGAGATTTTACTCACCCTAAGGTCGAATCACCTGTCAAGTTCGTATTTGCTCAGATCAAGTCAACCTGTGATACTCTTTCACCCTAAGCACTGAAACTGTTCTAGACCCGTGATGATACGAAAGACGGACACTGGCTTACACTGGTACAGATTAATTCGCTTCTCAGTGCACGTCGTGGAGTATTTCCCACGCCAGCGAGGTAAACACCTTTCTGGTGAACCAGGTGTTCGCTACACACAGCTCTTCTACGACGTCCGCGCGTGGTCTCCATTAATTTCTGGAACACTTCCAAGTGAGCTAAACCCGTTCCTACCTCTCAACTGAAAATCATTTGGCAACCTCAAAACATTATGTAGTATTACCGTATCGAGTAATGACTGACTCTGCTATCCTTATTGTTCTACCGATGGTGACTCACTTATACTGAGGATCTGTGATGTAGTTTTCTCGTTCCTGAAGCTACGCTGTTATAAATCTGTACCGAAACCGCGTGCCTGTCCCGCCATTATGCACACTCCGCTGACTTTCCACTGTTTGTATTCTTGTGGTCAAACTTGAAATATGACGTATGTTTTACGACTCTACGTCGCGTCGTCTTGGCGCCGAATTAGATTCTGTTCTTAACCTCAGACTTTCTTAACGCCGTCTGTTGTAGTTTAAGTGCTGAGAGACACGAGTAGCTCTGGTGCCGTGCGTCCTGGTCGGTCTTCGTTTACGAGAAATCGAAGGTCGGAAATTGTACACGTTGAGTGTCTGCCAGGAGAAAAGTAGTTTAAACAATTACAGCTAAATAGTAGTGCGCATTAAGGCGTCGAATCCCCTTACCAAGTAACAATAGACCTCCGCTCAGTATGTATTTATTATTATTACTAGCTCGTAGCCGCGACTTCGTACGCGTGGATTAAGATTTTTTTGCCAGAATTAAATATAGAAAGTTGTTGGTAACGAAGGATTAGTCCCAAACAATATCGAGTCGGAATAATATGACAGGAAAGCTATCACTACGGTATATCATTGTACCGTCGAACCTGTTTCTTGAAGAGAATCAATTTCCAGCATATTTCTGTCACCTTTCGATAAGGTCTCAAAATTTCGTGGCTACAACTGTTAATCATACTGGAAAAAATATCCTGCGCCCTTCATACAGATTTCCTTATAATATTCCATCACAACGATATAGCCATTTAGTCGTCAAAACGTAACAAAAAGACACAGACTTACTTCTGTATTTATAATAATATTACTGTGGTTCACACTCACACACTGACTGCGAACAACACCTGAGAGATCATTATAACGTAAAAAAGTGTACATCTACCGGTACTGTATTGCAAGACTATCTAAGATTTGCCTCGCATTGCACCCCTAACTTTTGTGATATCTACAGTTTAACATTCAATCCGAATAACATACGGCCCAGGCCTGACTCTTACGATGAAAAACAATTTTTTTTAAATCTTAGCCTCCACGGAGATTTGAACCGGAGACCATGACGTTCGTAAGCAAGCGCTTTAACTGCTCAGCTGGCAGTCCACTACACGGAAACACGGTACAGAGACGTCCATATCCAACGTGTCTGTCTATCGCCGTATTTCGAAGTTATGAGACAACATGTGTTATTTATACAGATAATTTTTCAACCAAATGTAGACAGTATTTTTCTCCTTGTTTCAAAGGATAAGTCTGCAAAGTTTCATCGAGATCGGATGAAAACTGTGGATTTGTATGAAGAACAAACAAACTAATAAACAATCAAACAAACAAACATACATTCATCCTTATATATAAAGATTTCTTCTTTCTTGCTATTATTCGCTGTTTGTGACACTATAGATTTATTTTTACGACCATTCATCCCATTTAAGCTTTGATTTTCATAACAACTGTTTTTTGTTATTGTTCTAGATGGTTTCAGTTATTTTAGCCGGGAGGGAGGAAAGTTGTTGCATTTCATGTGTGCTCGTTGGTAGCGACTGGCCCCTCCTGCATTTGGCGGCGAGTTTGTTTGATGTTCATTCGCTTTGAGTGCGCCTGTTAGCGATCATTCTTCTGTCCAAGAAGTACCGCAACGTCTTTTTGTCTGTTTGTCTTGATTTATCTTATGCGTTACGTCTTTATTGTACTAATTTTTAGGCATCCGTCAATTAATTAATTAATTTAATTGCGGTGGAGCACACGCTCCGGTGGCAATTTCCCTACACACCCATTTTCTCCCTTTCCTGTATCCACCTACTTTGGCATCTACAAATTTCAACTTTAAATTGTTTCAGCGTTTTTTGGTAAATTATTCACCATTTCTCTTCGTAACTTATTGCAATTATTAACCCCTTTATATACGAAATAAAATCTTCCCACATCCTTGCCCTGAAATAAAGTGCCAGCTTGTGGTTATGGTCATCTCTCCCCTTCCACCGAGAGTGGTGGTGTAACGGTTAGCGTTCTGGCCTCGCATTCGGGAGGACGCAGGTTCGAATCCCCGTCCGGGCATCCAAATTTGGGTTTTCCAAGGTTTCCCCAAATCATTTCAGGTGAATGCCGGGATACTTCCTTCAAAAAGGCCATGGCCGAATTCAGGGCCGGCGCCGGGGTAAAATTGGCGACCCTTTTTTTTTAGCTCTACAAACTAGCCGAGCGACAATGGGTGGTTTCTTGGCTTCGAGGCCCGGGGCCCCTGCAGCCCCCTAATGCCGGCCCTGTCCGAATTCCTTCCCGTTCCTTGTTCCCAGCCCCATCCCGCCTCTAATGACCTTAGCAGTCGACGAGGCGAAAAGCCATAACTAAAAAAAAAAAAATCCCCTTCCATGCATTACTTTTAATTCTTACACCAATATCTTTTCTCAGTGTGTCTTCTTACGGTTTTTTAAATTGTTCGGAATTAAAAATGCGGTCGAAGATACGTGAAAGTAATATTTACTTTATGGCTCGTTCACATTCAGGTCATTTGAGCCAGGAGAGGATGGGGGTGGGGATAAGGAACGGGAAGGAATTCGGCGGCAGCATTTTGTAAGAACCGTCCCGGCAATGCTGGGTACACGCTCGCTATGAATACTTTGTTCGTTGTTGGTGGTGCAGTTGGTCGTTTTAGTTCCGTCGTCCGTGTTGCCTGTAGGGCTGCCGCGTAACCCTAGGGGCAGTGACCTGATATATGTACGGCGCAACGACAAAAAACCTCGAGCGGCGGCGCCGTGCGTATGCTAAGTGAATTAGGCCGCTCCCCGAGGCTCCAGAGAGGAGGCATTGGTACTGCCTGCACGCTCGCCGCATCCTCCACGTCGCCATTGTCTCCGCCGAGTAACGGAATCGCCACTGCTCCCTGGACCCTCAAGGACGCAGACACTGAGTCCTTCCTCTATCCCACCGCTCCCAGCGCCTCCACATCCACGAAACTAGCAGCTCAGCCTCGTCTTATCCTGAGTCTATCTGCTCCATGCGCTCACATCACTACATTCCTTTACAATTCTTTCATCCAGTTTTTTCATGCCGTTTTTCTCATAATTTGAACTGAACGTTCGTACTCCATCGGTCTGCTTAATCTGTTAACTCAGTATGCTAGCAATTTCAATTCCTCCCAGGTGAAGCCATGACAGGTATAAAAAGAAACCCACTCGCGTGGTGTATCAGGCGTCATTATATCCGATCCGTGACGAACATTTCTGCACTGCACTGCATTGCACTTCTTTACTGTCAGGAGGGTATCGAGGACCCTTTTCAACCGAACTAACCTAAGAGCAGGGAATAGGAAGGAAGTCGGCCGCGACCTATAGAAGGAACGATCCCGGCATTCGCCTGGAGTGACTACGGATATCCGCAGTCGGGATGACCGAACGGGGATTCGAACCACGTCGCTAGGGATTTTTTTTTAGTTCCATTCCTCCCAGAGAGGCGGGCTGCTCGACTCTAATCTAAAGGGAAGTGGATGGAAGTCGGCCGTGGCCTTTGAAAGGAACCATCCCGGCATTCGCCCTGGAGGGACTGCGGAAAACCACGGAAAACCGCAGTCACGATGGCCCAACCGAATGCTAGGTTGGAGAGCAAATTTGTCCTCCTCCTAACTCAATCCGCTATTTTTTTTGCTATTTTCATTCCTCCCATAAAGCGTGGGATCCTTTTCAGCCGACTAATCTAAAGGGGAGGCAAGGGGGATGGAAATCAGCTGTGGTCTTGTAGGGAACCATCCCAGCATTCGCCTCGAGTGACTGGGGAAAACCACGGAAAACTCCAGTCAGGACGGCCGGACGGGATTCGACCCCCATCCTCCTGAATGGTTGGTATGAGGGCAAGTTAGCATTCCTTCCATCTCGGTGCTAGTGATTGGATAATTACGATTTCTTTATGTGGTTAGCTGTAAATACTTGACTGCGAGAAACAACTTGTGTTTCGTTGAGAGGGATTCACACAAAAACAACTCAACGAATTTCGATGGGTTTCAAAAATTTGTCAATCTAGGCTCGCAGTGCCAAAACGAGGTATGTTTCATCTTGATGCGACTTATATCGCCAACCTGGGATATAAAGAAAAAAAATCACCGGGTATTTAACTGTTCCACAGTGTACATTGATTTTGTTTCTCGCGGTGCAAATGTTTGTATCTGAATGACTATTTGTTTTGTCGATTCCAGTTTAATACACGGTGCGCAGCAGATGCCGATGCCAGTTGGTGTGTTTGAGATTTGGTTGGCGTCTCGGGTGTCGTCTTTGTCTTTCACACGACTGCTGGCTCTTATTGTGAGCGTAAGACGGATTCCGACGGGTGGAACAATGTGGCCGTTACATTGTAATTCAGCCCCGCGCCCGCTGCCCGCCATTTGCTTTCTTTTCTTCTCCTCGTCCCTGTCTGCACGTCTTTGTTTGTTGTTCTACTCACCTGCGTTACGCAATGTTGCGTCTCCTTGCGGAACAACTTAGGATTTCAGATATTCATGTGTGTCACTCATGTCCTCCAAGTATCATTCTGTATCGCTCAAGTCCTTTCAGATATTATTGTGTATCACTCGAGTCCTTCAGATATTATTGTGTATCACTCGAGTCCTTTCAGATATTATTGGTATCACTCGAGTCCTTCAGATATTATTGTGTATCACTCGAGTCCTTTCAGATATCATTCTGTATCACTCCAGGCCTTTCAGATATTATTGTGTATCACTCAAGTCCTTTCAGATATTGTTGTGTATCACTCGAGTCCTTTCAGATATTATTGTGTATCACTCGAGTCCTTTCAGATATCATTCTGTATCACTCCAGGCCTTTCAGATATTATTGTGTATCACTCAAGTCCTTTCAGTATTATTGTGTATCACTCGAGTCCTCAGATATTATTGTGTATCACTCGAGTCCTTTCAGATATTATTGTATATCACTCCAGGCCTTTCAGATATTATTGTGTATCAATTGAGTCCTTTAAGATATTAATGTGTTTCACTCAAGTCCTCCAGCTATTATTGTGTATCACTCAAGCCCTTTTAGATATTAAAAGCATCACTCAATTACTTCAGATATTATTGTGTATCACTCATGTACTTCCGATATTAAAGTGTATTATGAGTCCTTTCAGATATTAATGTGTATCACTCAAGTCCTTAATAATATAGATCACTGAAGTCTTATTCTACTTAAGTGCTTGGAAGTTTCGCAAATGTGGCCGTGCCGACGAATATTAAAAGTTGCGTGGATAGGCCGCGTAACGAACAATGTTGTTTAATGTGTTACAAAAGGAGAGAGAGAACTCCATATCTACATAGAACGCAGGAAATGGGCGCCTCTTGGTGACATGCCTCGAAGTTGCCGTTCAGACTCGTGAAGGCGGTACGAGAGAGAGATTGCTGGTCGCAGAAACTCCGGTAGCCTCGACACTGACAACAGGGAAAACTGTTCCATGACGACCAACAACCTTGTCCAAGGAGACGGCGCCAGAGTAATGTATATCAGGCTGATTCCAGACACGACGACTTTTGTTTTGATTCTGGCTTTACGGTTCGTTGACGACGAGGTCATTAGAGCCAGAATAGGATTAGGGAAAAGGAACTGAAATGTAATTTAGCCATGGTCTTTTGAAGGAGCCACCTGAATTTCACTGCAGTCATTCGAGAAACCATGGAGAACCGAATTTTGGATTGCCGGACGCGGAATTGAACACGCGTTCTCCCGAGTACCACCGCTCACCGACCACGCTCGGTGAACAGTGCCCCGCTGAGAGCGAAGTGAGACTCGCAATCTAAACCTCAGGTTCCGAATATGAAGAGGAAAAAGCTCTAATAGAAGTTGAGGATTTTGTGGTGACTTACGCTGGCTCTTCCTCCTCTTCTTTTTTCTTCTTTTTGTCCTCCTCCTCCCTTCTTCTTCTTCCTTCCTTCCTCTTCCTCCTTCGCCTTTTCCCAACTTTCTTTTTCTTTTTTTACTTACGGCAACGTTGAAGTCATTAGAGGCGGGATGGGACTGGGCACTAGGTACTGGAAGGAATTCTGCCATGTCCTTTTGAAGGAAGTATCCCGGCATTCGTCTCGAGTGATTTGTGTTCTACTGAGTTTTACCCATCGTTGCACTGGTCGCATTTGGAGGTATGGTTTTACTGCCGCATGCACTTGCTGACGGCCAGCAGTTGATAGCTCCTGGCAGGTCGCACTGATGAGGGAAGTGTTGCCATCTGTATGTGGTACGTGTAACTATGCTCAGCGCGTGATACGTTTAATTTTTGTTGTTTATGAAGCTGAGATTTGGGACCCTCCCTGTATTCGCCTTGATGGCTGTGGAAAACCGCCTACTTGCAATTATGTCCTGCTCAAACTTTGGACAGGATGAGCTTCAGCAAATGTCCTGCTATACGCATATGAACAAAGCATCATCACCTTCATCCGTCTCCAGTCTCCCGGGTGCGACGTAAGAGCACTCGCCACCTTTCTATATTTCCTCTTCTCTGACTCTAGACCATGATGCACCTTTCTCCTGTAGGTCTAGTTTCACGAGATCAGTGCATCTCCTCCTGGCCAGTGGCCTGGCCTCTTAGTCTTCTACCCTTCAGTTCTTTTTCCATCCATGTTCTCGCTGTTCTTGTTGGGTTCATCTACTTGACATGTCCCAGCCATCGGTATTTTGCTTTGGAATTTTTGCTTGAAGGGTTTCATTGATTGGGATATGTTTACGGATCTCTTCATTCGTGATCTTATCTCTTCTGTACCATTGATCTCAGGAACTTCATCTCATCCGCCTGGAATTTATTTTCATCTCTGCCGATACTGGTGCATACTTCCAGGCTGTACATTGTAATGCGTAAGAAGTATTAATTATACAGTGACGTCTTGGCTGTAATTGGAATACGCTTGTCCCACACAAGGTGCCTAACTTGGTGATAGAACTGGGCTCCTGTTTGTACTCATATGATCAAAGCAAAGCCCATAATTTCTGGCCGAACCTTCCTTACCAGTACGCTAACAACAGACCGCTCGATTAGAAAGGTGACTGATGGTTGTATATATCTTCACTATCATCGTTTGAGAAGCGAGTCTCCTTTCGCAACTCATATGGTTCTCTGCTGAAGCCTTAACGAAGTAATAATCCCATTTTCCTGCAGGAGATTATTTTCCTGTACCAGTGTCTTGCTCTGATGAATCGCGTTTTCCGACGGTTTCTTACCTGGGTTGATACTGGAATTTTCCTCTGGCGTGCTAACGACTCGATGTCCCCCTTCCACCCCTGTCAAGGTGAATTCTGCAATTAGCGCTCTTATCGGCAGGTGCTTAGTCGGTTGGGTATTCGATGTAATACGTGAAGCAATTGTGGTGTACTTCGGTTTTCAGATCTTGCGTACACTCTGTAAATCAGAATGTTATGTTTCATTTCCACAGCACACATTTGTTATCTAGGTCGGAATCGGAGTAACAGAAATGAGAAGTACAATTATTCTTAAAAACATACAGGATATTCTCTAGAGGAAGCTTCATAAGACGAGGGAGATGATCTGCCAGAAATGCTGGTGACAAAAATCGTCGCCGACAGTGAGAATAACAATCATTGCAGCGACTTCAATGAAGGTCTGTTAAATGAAAACAGGGAAATGAAGATTCGTACAGAATGTAAAACTATGAACTATGTAACACCGTAAGAAAAGGAACGGCAGCTGACAGAAGAAAATACAATGACTACTTCGAAAGAGAAAGTTCAGAGAGGTAAAAAGGTTTACAGACAGCGGAGTAAAAAGTCACATCAGTAAGGAGCGGGAAATACAAACACTTAATCGTGCATTTTTTTTCTCTTTTTTTTTAAAGAAATCCTTTAGTTTCATTGACTTAGAAGTTGGAATGAAGTTTCTAGAACTGTACGTATGGAGCACAGATCTTCGTTGAATTTAAGTGTGGACTTCAGGAAATTCAGGAAAAAGAAACTTGAAGCTTTATTAGTGTAGTGCCCTAGAAGGATGTTGAAAATTAGTTGGACAAATAAAGTGCAAAATGAATATATTTTGGAAATGTTGGGCGAGGAAAGATGTTTGTGTATACAGAGAGGAGGGAGATGATGATTGATCACATATCAAGACATGTGGGATTGGTTAATTTGTTAGTGGAGAGAACAGTGGAAGGTAAGAAGGAAGGCATAGAAGGTGTGAAGAACATAACTGACGATGTTGTTTGTAAGGCGTATATTGAGATGTAGAGGTTAGCGCAAGGTAAGAATAAATAGAGGATCGCATCAAACCGGCGAAGACACTGATGACAAATAAAAAGACTGGTGTCAACGGTCGAATTAGTAACAATAATTATAATGAACAACAGTTTGCAGGTAATGGCTGGGACTGCTTTGCGTTCAGTGCTCTCGATTTTCTTCTTTCGTCGCACCTTGGTCTAGTTCTCACCTCTAGTGTTACAACACGGGTGGTGGGTGAACGGTTAGCGTTCTGGCCTCGCATTCGGGAGAACGTGGTATCGAATCCTCGTCCGGGCATCCAGATTTGGGTTTTCCATAGTTCCCCCAGATGACTCCATGCGAATACCGGGATGGTTACTTGATGACCGAATTCCTTCCCGTTCCTTGACCCAAGACCTTTCCCGCGTCTAACGACTTCGACGTCGACGAGGCGTAAAGCCATAGGCAGAAAAAAAAAACAATTGTTCGTTACCAGCGCACTCTTCACCGTCCTGTCTTCCAGTGAATCCCATTCGAGCTCCTTCGTCATATCAACCACTGGCCGCGTTTTGCTATAGTTTCCAGAGACAATTAACTAGCAGCCTTCCTTTGCAGGTTCTCCAACTCGTGTGTTTGATGCCGACAGTGTGGGTCCGTTACACTCGAGCAGTGGTATGACCAGAGGCTTGTGACCTAGTTCTGCCAGTACGCTGTCGAGGTTTGATGATGTGTTATTCCGCGACGCGTCGTTCTGGGTGTCGCGTTATTTTGTGTGGATTCGCCGCGCCGGGCCGCCCGCCCAGCGAGGCAACGAACTCGCATGCGGGCGGGCGGGACGAATGCCGAGCGGACTGCTCTGCTCTGTGCTCGGTTTTCTCGATGGCGTCCCGTTAGGCGGCTAATGGAACTGACGGCTTCTCGAATGAGGCTCCGCCCGCCAAGGTCGCGGTACAGCTGGGCCCTCGAGCTACCTAGTCAGCGCACCTGCATAACTCATCTCACACGACTTCCACTCCACCCCCCACCCTCACATCACTACCGTTCCGATATTTACACCCAAAAAAAAAAACATGCAAACATGATTAATATATTTTTCTCGGGCTTCCAGCCGTGTTAAGATCTTACATTTGTGGGACGTTTCGAAGGCGTCCTTCTCTGCCTTCATTCTCAACCAAATGCCAATGATTAACTGTTTGTTTATTCAGCCGCTGCTACGGAAACGGTGGAAGATAAAAACCAACACAACGCGATTACGTCATCCGCTCTTCTGCTCGTTACCGACGCGAAATTGTTTCAGAATTTTAATAGCCGGGTTCCAGGCCGCACTGAGTTGATAACCAGTGTCCCTGTTGACTGATAAATCAGTTAATCTTATTTCTACAGCCTCTGTAATAACGCTGGCCCAAAAATCTTTGACCCGGGCTAAAATTGTTGTTTTTTTTTCAAATTCAAAAGTGTGGCCGAACATAGTGTGGAAGAGGGTCACACTTTTGAATTTGAAAAAAAAAACTTTAGCCCGGGTCAAAGTTTTTTGGGCCATCGTTATTACAGAGGCTGTAGAAATAAGATGAACTGATTTATCAGTCAACAGGGACACTGGTTATCAACTCAGTGCGGCCTGGAACCCGGCTATTAAAATTCTGAAACAGTTTCGCGTCGGTAACGAGCAGAAGAGGGCATGATTGTCTTCCACCGTTTCCGTATTAGCGGCTGAATAAACAAACAGTTAATCATTGACATTTGGTTGAGAATGAAGGCAGAGATGGACGCCTTCGAAACGTCCCACAAATGTGACATCTTAACACGGCTGGAAGCCCGAGAAAAATATATTAATATTCAACGCCGTGAAAAATTACGATCATGCAAACATGATGTTAAAAATGTGTAAATATGACCAAAAATGACGAAATACGACCAAACATTTAAATTTACTATACACCATAACATGCTCAATTACACATCATTTATTTTATCTAGTAGTGTCGCTCTCACGTAGACAGCATAAGTTGCTTCTGTGCACTCGCTGCACCATTGGGAAATTAAATTTTAAATTGTTTTGTTGAATTCACTTTAATTTCAGATAATTTACAGAATAGAACTCTTTCATCTGTACTAAAATACTCCTCTCTAAATTCCCTTACGTAACTTCGCACTTTCAGGAAAATTTTACTTTTGGCATGGCGGTAGGTCTACTCACTGATCCACTGCAGATTTAACGATGACTGAGGATATTTCATTGAGATATTGATTGACGCGGATCGACACAGGCATGCTGCTGCTGCATTGTCGAGATTAAAAGGCGGGCGGAACATTACGTTTAGAGAGTGACAATAAAGTGTAACTTTGATTCTTGAGTGGTGAATTCTGACCACAGCGAAAATTAGTTCTCTCTCCCCTGCATAGCAGAAATACAGTTCTTTGAATAATTATCTTAATTTCTTCTCATCTATATCTAGTGAATTCCCTGTACTATTAAAAATCTACCAGATGTTTCCTCCAAGTATGACCATATAAATTATCGAAATATGACCAGAACTAGGAAAATGATCTCAATATGCATTTATATGCTATATAAAATACATGTAAATACAATCAGAAACATTGAATCAGTGTTTAATTCAGCATTTCAGCTCAAAAAGAAGGCAGGAAAAAATATGACTTGTCCTAAAGATCCGAACCCTACTCATCACACATTTTGAAATTTTGAATGTTGATCTCGGTTAAAACAGCGACTCCATAAAGTTTATAACCCCAGGTCCCAGTCGATTTTCTCAGCACAGGTCACGTGGATTGGCAGTCATTGTTTAGTGTCCAGCATCCACCAGTAGGTTTTCAGCGGCACTTAACAGAGTACCAACCAAACCTGTGCAGTATGGCTCAGTGATATACAAGTGGGTTACGAGATTGTGACTCATTTATTTATTTGCCATATGGCCAAGCAACCAACGTAATACATATAAATATACACAATATATAAAACGACAAGAAGGTTGGTAGCATTCACAAATTGATGTCCAGTTGTTGCAGCCGTGCTATGAAGGAAGTTGTACCACTGAAAACATCTTGAGATGGGACACCCAGAATGGTGGATGAGCGGTTAACGCTATGGCCTCGTATTCGAGAGGACGCCGGTTCGAATCCCCGTCCGGGCATCCAGATTTGGGTTTTCCATGGTTTCCCCAAATCACTCTAGGTGAATGCCGGGATGCTTCCTTCAAAAGGGCCGTGGCCGAATTTCTTCCCGTTCCTTGTCCCCAGTCCCATCCCGCCTCTAATGACCTCGACGTCGACGAGGCGTAAAGTAGTAAGAAAAATGAGATGGTCCGTCGTACTTCCTGAGAGCGCATTCCTTGGTGATGTGTTCCCCCCTCTGGAGAGGAGCTCCGCAGTCACAGACAGCAGAATCCTCAAGTCCCCACTACAGAGCATGGCGTTGCGTTTGACGTGGCCAGTTCTTAGGCGGTTTAGTGTCGCCCACTGGTCTCTCTCCAGATGGAAGTCCAGCTTTATGATCTTTAATATCACAGACGCAGAGTTGCAGCTCTCTCGCCATTTCTCATTGACATCGAAGTGATTGATGCACCACAACAGACGACCTGGCTTATTGTCACCGAGTTTAGTAACAGGGTGATCCGAGACTCACTGGGAAACTCTGCTAAAGCGTCTAGAACTGATACACAGTGGTTGAAACTGTGAATGTTAATTTCAGGTGCCTTGCTGTAGTATGGCACATTGTATTGCGTACTTTGCGATAAGCTAAATAAATTAGTACCACGTTGTTCCCTCTCATCCACCCCTAATTTACGATGGTTTCTAATAACAACGTAATACTGGACCGAGACCTGTGTCTGAGTCGCTAACGCCTGATCCTGGATTTCGGAAGGACGCAGGTTCGAATCCCCGTCCGACCATCCAGATATCTGTTTTTCACGGACCAAGAAATCATTGTGGGGGAATGACGGAATAGTTCCTTGAGAAGGTCATGGCCGGATTCCTTCTCTTTCCACGCCAACATCCTGTCGTGGAAGACTGTTTTGCTCCTTCGTGTCCAGTCGGACGACGTTTCTACACCTCGCTTTGCCGTCCTCGTCAGGTGCCGCATGGCTTGTGTTCGTTGGAAGGCTGCCGACACAAGCGCCGGAATCACTCCGCTCCCGCCGGGAGCTGATGAGAGGTGTGGAATGTTGTTCGCGGTCAGTGGACCGTGTCTCTCCTCTCGCGGGTAGCTCTGTTGCGACGGAACCGTTAACCTCTCTTTGTCGATCGAGTCTCGCCGAAAAAACCACTCCCACCGGCAGATGACAGGTCCCGCCAGACGGGTACAAAGATGGCGGACTTCCCGCCCGCGAGCTTACTGCGCAGCAGAAATACGAAACACTCAAATCAGGCCTTTTTAGTTGTAAGACGTGACTCTACAATCTCTTAGAAGTTTCGAATGTAGTCCTCTTGACTGAAGCGCTTCGCTGGTATTTATGCAGCGGCGGCTGTTTCATTCTGCAACTGACGTTTCGATCGGCAGCTGGCAAATTCTTCAGCGGAATTATCCACCTATCGATTCTGCAAGAAATTTTATTATTATTAATTTTAATTGCGAGAACGAAGGCTTTCACAGCGTATCGATGATATGAAATCTTGGCAGGTTCTCCGTCGTATGGTATTGAAGAAAAACAACGAGCTTTCGGCGGCTAGCTCTGCCGCCATCTTCAGCCCAGAAAGCTCGTTGGTTTTTTTCAACACCATACGACGGAGAACCCGCGAAGATTTCATATTAATTTTTATTGCGGTGCAGCTAACGGTCCGGTGGCAATTCCCCTTGTCGTCTAATAACCCCTTTATTTTATTTTTAATTTGTTTTATAATTGGACTGTTAAATTCATCCCCCATTTACTTTTCCGATTTTCAAATTTTAATGTTAAATTCCTTAAGCGTTTTTGGTAAATTATTCATCACTTCACTTACTAAGTTGTTCCAATCCCTGACACCCTTATCAACAAAAGAAAATTTACCCCTGCGCTTGAGTTTGAAATCGAGCGCCAGCTTGTGAACGTGCTCGCCTTTCCCCTTCTTCTTTGATCAATATCCCTCCAAGCTCCATCACCAACATATGCCCTGTACATTCCCTGCACTCTCTTCACCCTCCTCCTTTCCTCCAATGACTCCCAGTCCAGCTCCTTTATCATATCAGTTACTGACTGGGTCTTGCGATAATTTCCACTAACAAATCTAGCTGCTTTTCTTTGCACACCCTCCAACTCCTGTATTCGATAGCCAAAATGTGGCTCCCATAGTACACCACCATATTCAACCAATGGTCTGACCAAAGTTTAGTTACCCAATTCACTCATTTCTCTGGTACACCCTTTCGTCACCCTCTACAGTAAATGAAGAATTTTGTAATCTTTTCCTACCACCTGCCCAATGTGCCCTGCCCAGTTGAGTTTGTTATCAAATGTTAAGCCAAGGTATTTACACCTCAAGCCTTCAACAAGCAATTCTCACCCCATCCTATCATCATAACCAACCTTTAATTTTTTTATCTGTGTTGCTAATAAGCTGACTCTTCTTGGCACTTATTTTCATTCCATGCTGAGTCAACCCGTAACCCATACGCCACGTGACTCGATGCGATGCTTCATCTAGTGCTCGATTGTGCCAAAGTAACGAGTAACGAAACGATACGATAGTAACGAAGTCGTCCCGTACCCGACGCGACTCGATACAATGCTTCAGCTAGCACATGATTGTACCGAAAGTAACGAGTAACGATTCGATTGTAACGAATACTGATTGATTTACAACGAATACAAACGGGTTCACAATTTCTCGTATCTTTTACAACTCTGTCTCTGATAGCGCGGACAAAATAATGTCCTTTCGTGTGATCGACAGAGGTAGTTGCAAACCAGACCCGTCGTACAGTTAAATTAAACCGCGCCGCTCGCGTAGCCGCCTGATGGCATTCAGTGACCCAGTATTTCCGCCATGTTTTGCTGCCCGCTGCGAGTGCGTATCTGATTGATTAATGCGCGTTGCGTCACCAGCGGCAGATAGCCACTCGTATCTCTAATAGAAATCACTGCAGAAATATTCCCTTATCGCTGTCGGGAGCAGAGTGTAATCCGTGAGGTGGGAACCTGAGTAATGAGAGAGGCTCGGCATCTCATTAGCAGTGGAAACATTGCCGCCGCTTTCCAAATCGCAGCGTGGTCGGCGAAGCGGCCTTCCTGTACACTGCAGCTTCACGTGTCTACGCGGCCCAGTGCAGCGGCGATCTCAAGCAAATCCTATGCTCCGATTTCTAGGTCGTACCTCAAAACAGTGTACACCGGAAGTTAAATCGATTACATAAAAGTCACTAGTGCGTCCTCACTTAGAATACTGTTGTCCCGTATGGAGTCCCCATCAAAAGGGATTAATGGAGGCATTGTAGAAGGTCAAAAGAAGAATCGCCCGATTCGTGACAGGTATATATAGTTGGAGGGAAAGCGTAAGTGCGATGTTGAAGGAGTTAGGTTGGGAAGACCTGGAACACCGAAGGCGTTGCTCTCGACAGCAGCTAAGGGGACATCCATAAATTACGTGAGGTGAAATGGGGGAGGGGGGGGGTCCGGCGAAATCTCACCAGATCTCACCAGGGGGGAGGGGGGGGTCTACGGAAATCTCACGTCAGATTTTGCGAAAAATTTGGGGACAGTAGAGCAAAAAAAAAGTCTAAAATTTGCGCCAAAGTCGATTTTAGGAGGGTATTTCGTCAAAAAAGTTAGGGTGTGACCTAAAAAAAAAGGTCTACAAAAGTTTCCAGGGCGATTTGTAGGGGGGGTTCTCACGGACCAGATCTCACCAGAGGGGGGGGGGGGGGGTCCGGCCAGATCTCACGAAATCTCACCAGGGGGGAGGGGGGGTCCAAAAATCCGGAAAAACACCTCACGTAATTTGTGGATGCCCCCTAATTGAAAAATCCACGACTGAGCTATTTCGGAATGACAGCAAAGAAATATTACTACCAGCAACATTCACATCTAGGAATGACCATAAAAATAAGATAAGAGAAATCAGGGCCAGAACCGATTCATTTCTCTACTCATATTTTTCCACAAGCGATTAGGGAATGGAATAAAAAGGATTTACCGGGCGACTAAACATAAAATCCGACAGGAGTAGCCTTTGATAGAGCACTCCAGCCATCCTGATCTGGGTTTTCCATGGTTTTCCCGGATCACTCCAGGCGAATGCTGGGATGGTTCCTCACAATAGCCCATGGGCGCCTCCTACCATATCCCATATATTGCTTACAAACTATCACCCTTTCGGATAGGTGCAATGCACCCTCCGCCACACACTTTTAGTGAATCGCGGAGTATTAATAAGAATAATAAAAAGTGTTGATCTAAAAATCTCCAAAAACTGCCTGACTTCGGAGCAGTCGGTAGGTTTGCATATTTCTTGGCTGAAGGTAGCTTCATAGGACACGGTCACGTTATCTGATGTGACGCGAATGTCCCCAGTTTTGTCTTTGCACATTGCATACATTTGCTTTTCTTGCTCGTCACTGTATCGGCACAAAAAGTAGAATAATCAAAAACTGAAGTTCGTTTTTTTGCTTTTATTTTAATTCAAGGTGATCCCACTGAAAATTAATATCAGTTGACCGCATGCTCTGATAACAGTTTGATCGGCGTGTCTTTACTTTGTGATTGTGTTTGCTTAGCTTTGATTCGATGTTTGTTTGGATTAGGAATGCGAATGACTCAACATAATTCATGACACGGTATCCAATGCTGCATGCCCTCAAACTACTTGGCCTCCCAGCGTATTCCACCAGGCACCCAGCTTGACCCTGTGAGTTTATCACGTTGCTCAGTGTCGCGACCCGTTGAATTTCTCGCAACGCACTACAGTTTCTTGCCAATTTTGCCGAGTGTCGATTTTCGGTTTCTCTTACAGACTGGTGATAAGGTAAACTCTTGATACTTTCGTCCCTAAAAAAATTTCATTTTCCCGTTTACCACGTACAGTGTAGATATTTTGTCAACGAGTATTTGATGTGGTGATGAAGTGTTTGATATGGACGATACTAGACGAAGGCGATATTTAATTAGAACCTGCCGTGCTCTCGGCCGGACTCGAACCCGTGACCCTGGGTACGTAAGGCGAGCGGGCTAGCCACTATGCTGCCGGGGCCGCCTCATGCTGCCCTTCCTCGAGGTCTTCTGCCCTCATCCTTCCCTGGCTGGTCGATTTCTACAAGGGGTGATCAAATGAAAAGGTACGAAACAACGTAAACACGTAACAGTTAAATATTTGCATTTTCCGCCATGGGAGAACGTAGCGAGACATCTCGGGATGCGATTGGAGTCTCTGACTGGGATCGGAGCATGCGCAGTAGAGAGCAGAGGCTCTTATCAAAAGCGGCGTCCAAATGATGCGGCAGTCCGTATGAGGACAGGATGGCGTACAGGTGGGGGATGTGTACTGTGAGACACTCCGACGCCTACGCAGGTCCATCAAGAACAAAAGACCGGGGCTGCTCACGGAGGGTGTGGTTCTGCTCCATGATAACGCGCGTCCACACGTCTCCAGAGTCACACACATGGAACTGGCCAAGTTCAAGTGGGAGACGTTGGTCCATCCGCCCTACAGTCCGGACATGTCACCCTGCGATTTCCATGTGTTTAGTCCACTGAAGAAACACCTGAAAGGGAAGCGCTTCAACTCGGACGACGTACTCGAGGACGCTGTGAAGGACTGGGTCTCGTCACGGCCACAGGAATTCTGGGAACAAGGAATCCTGCGGCTTGTTCATCAGTGGGATCGTTGTACTCAGTCCTATGGTGTATATTTTGAATAAAGTCTACATTTGTACCCACCGTGTCGTTTCGTACCTTTTCATTTGATCACCCCTTGTATGAATGTTCACCATCTCTTCTTAATACATGTGCCAAGAACATTGCAGTCCTCAGACCACTTTCAGGTGAACACCCGACATGAATTTTTAGTGCGAAAAATTGTTTAAGACGCTTTTTTCCATTCCCTTAATTACAGATATTAAAAGATGCATTCAGAGTGACTGGAACGTACATCTTCGCCATCTTGCGTGGTATTCGTTCTGCGTACCCTTTTTTAGTTTCTTCAGTTTTCGTAATTATCTTACAATGATAGTTGCATAGCTTTGATCTTTATGTGGTAATTATAAAATGGAGTATGAATAAAATCTCACGCGAAAGGAAGCGGGAAAAGCTGTATACGGCCGCTTTAAGTCTCATTAGCGCTTTAGGCTGAATGTAACCTCTGTGGAAACCTGTGGGTTTTTTTTTTTTTTTTTTTTTTTTTGTAACAGTTTAACGTCCCTTTTTAACAACGTGGTCTTTAGAGACGGGAAAGGATGGGGGCAAGGAATGGGAAGGAATTCGGCCATGGCCTTTTGAAGGAAGCATCCCGGCATTCACCTGGAGTGATTTGGGGAAACCATGGAAAACCCAAATCTGGATGCCCGGACGGGGATACGAACCGCCGTACTCCCGAATGCGAGGCCAGAACGCTATCCGTTACACCACCACGCTCGGTGAAACCTGTGGGTCCAGTCTGGCATGAGTCATGTTGTTTATAAGTTTGCTGCTATCTTGCTTGCAGTGCTCACTTCAACACTTTCTTATGACTGCTTAATTTACAGCACACGAAATTCGTTTGTAGAAGCCTAGAGATATTTTAATTTAAAGTAATGTATTAAACTGCGATAGGGCGTAGGTTTGGGTAAAAGATGTCGATGTAACGAAATATCGATATTTTTCATAAAATAAAAATATCGACGATAAATATCGATTATTCTCGATATATCAAAAATCGTTATTTTTTGTAGTATCAATTTTAAGTGCAATTCGATATTTTTTGTGTGAACGAAATTCATTATCCAATTTAATAGGTTACGTTTATATTGGATAAATATACGTACATATCTTCTGAAAGCGTCTTAAAAAAAACGTGAATTCATCACAATTCAACAGTTTTTCATCAACAGTTGACAGGTTAAAAAATCTGTTAAATTTTAACAGGTTTACGTTAACGTCATATTTCTTCTTTTTTTCCAACATATTTTAATGTTAACTGTTAGGTTATTTTTATAGTTGAAGAACATTGACTAAGCATCCGTATTGCAACACTGAGGGTTGACGTAATTAACAGCTTCTGTTTTCAACTGGTTTTTTTCATTGATGTGTAACAGTTAATGCCTTGACGAAATACCTGATACGCTAAGCCTCTTCTGTGTCATCCTAAAGAATGGCTTGTGCAGTTATCTTTTGGCACCAGACAACAGGAGTAGATTGATGTCTACATCAGATGAATACTGGTTTGGTAGATTGTAAAAATAGATAAATTAATCAAATTTCCTGTAATTACTACAGGTCGCTTTAATTTTCTTAAGAGTGGAGGCTTTCTCGGTGTTGTACATGGATAGAATTTTCTCGGGAAAATAGCCGAGTGAGAACGTTTACAAAGCACGACTTTTTGGCGGCCATATCCTCTGCCGCCATTGTAAAGTGACTTGACAATGGCGACAGAGGATTTAACCGCCGAAATGGCGTGCTTTGTAAACGTTCTCACTCTGCTATTTTCCCGAGAACATTTTATCAATATTTTTTAGATAATTAGTGGCTTTACGCGAAAATATCGATATTTTTTCTCGATTTATATCGAAACTGTAAATATCGGTACGATATTTGTTGATATATTTTTTCATTTGCCCATCCCTAACAGGGCGCACACTCCGGTGACAAGTTCTCTAAACACACGTTTCCCGTCTTTCTTGTGCTCGCCTATTTTTGCTTTCTACAGATATTAATTTTAAATTCTGTCAGTCTTTTTATTAAATTATTCGTCCTTACAAATTTCATTCCTCCCAGCTGAAGATTTAGAGGCGGGCTACTGGGCGGTCTCTAAGACCCTCTTCAGCCGATCTAACCTAAAGGGAAAAGAAGGGGAGTGGAATGTCGGCCGTGGCCTTACAGAGGAACCATCACGGCCTATGCCTGGAGGGACTGTGGGGAACCACGGAGAACCACAATCAGGATGACCGGACTGGGTTTAACCCCGATCCTCCCGAATGTCAGGTAGGGGGGCAGTCTGGCCCTACTAACTAGGTCCCTTTTCGTCTTTATTTTTTTTTAAAACTATTTCATTCCTCAGGTGGGCTGCTGGAGGATCACGGAGATCCTTTTCAGCCAACTACACTACGGGGAGGGAGGGGGATAGAAGGTCGGCCGTAGCCTTGTAGGAAACCATCCCAGCATTCGTGTAGAGTGACTGAGGAAAACCACGGAAAACGTCAGACAGGATGGCCGAACCGGGTTTGACCCCGGTCCTCCCGAATGGCAAGTAGCAGTGCGAAATCGCACTGCCCAAGCCTCTGTTTTTTTGTCGTTGAAACCATTTCATTCCTCCCAGCAGAAGGCTGGGAGGCGGGCTGCTGGAGAGTCATAGGGGACTCTTTTCAGCCAATCTACTACTACGGGGAGGGAAGGGGGATGGAAGGTCGGCCGTGGCCTTCTAGGGAACCATCCCAGCATTCGCCTAATTGTCTGAGGGAAACCTCGGAAAACCTCAGACAGGATGGCCGAACCGAGTTTAACCCCGGTCCTCCCGAATGATAGGTAGGAGGCCAATATTGGCCTCCTCCCATCTCGGTGATTTTGTCGTTGTACTTGGATCTATACTTGAAGCATTTTGTAGTTGGAATCGACTGCGAGCGTCAGAGTTGTGCTTCGCTCATCCCGCATTGTGTTGTGAGTGCGAGGCATCTCTCACATTGCGTACCATGCCCGAGGCTGGTCGGTTAGGGGGCATCCATAAATTACGTGAGGTGTTTTTCCGGACCCCCTCCCCACCCCCTCTGGTGAGATCTGGTCCGCGGTGAGGACCCCCCCCTCCCCCCCTAGAAGTCGCTCTCGTACTTCTTGAGCCTTTTTTTTTTTTTTTTTTTTTTTTTTTTAAGGACTCACTCTTCCAAAGCCGGTTACACCCACAATAATTTCCAAAACTTCACGTGAGATTTCCTTTGACCCCCCCTCCCCTTTGGTGAGATTTCGCCGGACCCCCGCCCCCCCCTCTATTTCACCTCGCGTAGTTTATGGACGCCCCTTACTGTGCAGGTGCTCAACCTCCACGGTACCCCCCTTACCCAGGGAGACTGTATCCGTGCTAGGTGCGCGTGAGATCTGATGTTGTTGTGTGTTGTGGATGAGAGATGAGGGAAGGGACAGGGTGAACCGTGGTGCCGGCCCACTCGGGCCTACTCTTCCGAATGAAACCGTGCTTAACGTCCCAATCCGACGCACGGCTCAGTGCTATTATGCTCTCACTCTATATGAACTGCGGACACATGACATAATGTTACGTCATAGGATTAACACGTGACAAGACTGTGGACGGCTGCATGCTATCCTGGGCGGAGTATCCAGCTCGGTCGATCAACAGGTACACACATAAAAAACTAAAGACTGCTACAAATTATGCGGTAATGACAGAATTGCTTGTTGAAGACTCGAAGTGTAAATATCTTGACAGTACACTTGGTATAAACTCAACTGCGCAAGACACACTAGGCAGGTGGTAGGAAAGGTTTTCAAAATTCTTCATTTATTGGACAAGCTGATGACGAGATATACTAGAGAAGTGAGCAAATCGGATTACAAAACATTGGTCAGACTATTGCTTGAATGGTTTGGGCCCACATTTGTTGTGGCCATGAAATACAGAAGACGGGGGGAGGGGGTACAAAGAAGGGCCGCTAAATTTGTCTGTAGAAATTAACTGCGTAACACAATCAGTAACTGATATTATAAAGCAGCTGGAATGGGATCCATTGAAGAGGATCATGGGAGTGTACAAGGCGTATAGTGGTGATGAGGCGTGGAAAAATACTGGTGCATGTAAGGGAAAAGATTACCATGACCACAAGACTAAACTTGTTATCTTCGTATAGGAGTCGGGGTTTGGAAAAAATTACGAAGGAAACTCTGAACGATTTATCAGAAACAATTTAAAAGTGTAAATTTACGTCGGTGGTGAAACATGAAATGTCACCCCAAGAATATAAGGTTAAAAAAATACGAAATGGGAAGGGAGGTGTTCATTGAAATTGCTGCGGGATAAATGCTCCCAGCCTTTTAAATTAATATTCGAGTTAGCGGAGAACATACATAGTGTACATAGAATTGTAACAGCTGGTATCGTTGGAGATGCTCCCCGCTTTGGTTTGTTGATTTTGACCACTTTTTTTGTTTCTGTACTACTCTAGTTTTCCGTCGGCGATACATCATTCCTCCGTCGCGAGTCGACACATTTCCACTCTGGTTTCGTGCAGTCTTTGTGTGAATGCATTTGTTCGGACCTTGGCGAATCGGTGTCAAGGACACGGGTGCTACCTGTAATCAGCATGTTTAACGAACGTCGTCAAAGCTCCGAAGATACGATCACTGCTCAGAGACGATGATTAGGCTGCGGGGTAGAAGTAACTGAGGGCCATTTGCCTCGATCGCAGGTTGTTAATTATAAATATATAACAATAAATCATTGATTCCAATGCAATCCGTTTTCTCATTTACCGAATGCGTTACTCTATAATCTACAAGACATCTCCTCGAAATAAAGTGAAAAGTATTCGTCAAATAAAAATAAAATAAAAAAAAACGGAAAAAATATTTATATTTTTTTTAATGCCGTTCTGCCTTATTTCCATTATTTTCCCGCGCTAAAAATAGTCTCCAATCAATCCCTGTTTTGATTTTTCCTCAATACTTTTCAGCCCGTCTTCGGCGTGTCCATTTGGGTAGTAAGGACTATTTTTGAGGAGTAATTTGAAGGTCCTGTGAAGATTAGCCTGGGTGGTCAAGGAAACCAAGGGTCGCGTCCAGGAGCATCCTGACGTTTTCTTGCAGCGATTTCATTAGGAGAACCCTCCATATATTAGTGCAGTCGGATTCTGCCAACTTGAGTACGGTTTTTTAGGTGGCCTCTTCGAGTCATTTAGGAGATTTTTTTTAACGTCTTACTCTGATTTACTCGCCAAAACGATACGGCTAGGTTAATACAAAACATATGTGTTGTCTGACGGGAAACATTTCCTGTGTTCCTGTGTTGTTGACCCCTATCTCTTGCTGTATCGAGGTAATCACAGTAGAACCTGCTTCTCATATTGTACTCTGTTCTCCTTTACACTCTTTTCGTTCAACGGATACTTTCACTAACAAATTCCGCATGTGTTAAAATGTAACCCACCATCCTGTAACTTCTTTCTGTTATAATATTCCACACAGAGCTTTCGGGGCCCATCATTTTCAAAATACGTCCATTTCGTACTCTATCTGTCCGTTTAATTTTCCGCACCCACCTACAGCACCACATTTCGAATGCTTCGTTTTTCTTTGTTTGTAGTATCCCTACAGTCCTTTCTGTGCAGTAGTCCATAGATATAGTTAACAAGTCTGTTCTTGGTGCTAGACTGATATTTCAACATAAAAGATTTCTCTTTTTGAAGAAGGTTCTTTCCGGGGTGCTGTTGTGCTTTTAACGTCATTCCGGGGTGGGAGGTTTTTCTTAAATTTGGACTCCCTCTTCGTGAGATTTAATGAGATCCCGTGGGACACCCCCCCGCCTTCCCCTAGTGTGAGATTCACTCCTTAATTTTGAAGACTTTTTGTTCGCTCTGCTGCTCTTAAAGAGGCTATGACGTGAGGTCTTATGGACCGCCGCTCCCCCTTGCTGAGATCTGGTTAGATTTTTCCGGACAGCTCCCCCACCGTATTTTGAGTCCACGTGATTGATGGACGACCCTTCGTGCTTCTGTCATCAGTTGTGATTTAGCATCCTGAGTGACCTATTACTCACCGCGTTCCTAGACACCCCGCTTAGATAGTGGATATCTATACTATGTCCACAACACATACAGCCCGAATATTAATTTTTAATAATTTTAATTAATTAAAAAGTTGCAATGTAGCGCATGCTTCGGTGGCAATATCCCTACACACCCATCTTCCCCCTTCCCGGAACCCACCTACATTTGCCCTCTATAAATTTCAACTTTAAATTCTTTCAACGTTTTTGCTAAATCATTCATCATTTCTCTTGGTAATTTATTCCAATCCTTGGCAACCTTACGTAAAAAGAGAATCATCCCACACCCTTGTGCCTGAAATCGAGTGCCAGCTTGTGGTCATGGTCATCTGTTGCCTTCGATGCCTTACTTTCAATTGTTACACCAATATCTTTCCATGCCCCATCACCAGTATACGCCCTGTACACTCCCATGACCCTCTTCACCCTCCTCCTGTCTTCCAATGAGTCCCATTCCAGCTCTTTTATGATATCTGTTACTGATAGTGTTCTTCGATAATTTCCAGAAACAAATCTAGCAGCCCTTTTTTGCTCCCTCTCCAACTCCTGTATTTGATACTCAAAATGTGGTTCCCATACTACACTACCATATTCTGACGAAACTTTTGTAACCCAATTCCTTTAGTTCTCTCGTACATCCCCTCATCACTCTCTCCAACAAGTGCAGAATTTTGAAACCTTTTCCTTCTACCTGTCCAATGTGTCCTTTCCAGTTGGGCTGGTTATAATATTTAATGCCAAGATATTTACATTTAAAACGAATCCTCCCAATCTGACAGGCAACATCGAGTGTGTACTGGTTACATGCCAATGAACATTTGGCAACGTTTCGTCTCGTTTGGACAGCCCCTGCAGAGACCTCCGGAGAGATGGCCGAGTGGTTGACAATGGCGCTCGGGTTTGGGTGAGAAGCGTTGTGCAGTGGGCGTCCATTGTGAGGGCGAGGTCGCGGGCTGCGGGGGTGCTGGGTCCTCGGGGCGTTGCCCTACTCTCCCCTACACACCCCCGCCTCCCTCACTACATCCCCTCGCTCACCCATATTGTCATGTGCCACACAAGTTAGGGAAATGGGTTAAAAAACTTTGGTCAGACCATTGGTTGAATATCGTGGTGTAGTTTGGGACCCACATTATGAGTATCAAGTACAGGGGTTGGAGAGGGTGCAAAATAGGGTTGCTGGATTTGTTTGAGCACATCATTTCACGACCCAGTCAGTAACTAATATGATAAAGGAGCTGGGTTGGGAGTCATTGGAGGAAAGGAGGAGGGTGAAGAGAGTGCTGGGAATGTACAGGGCATATGTTGGTGATGGGGCTTGAACAAATATTGGTCAAAGAATTAGGAATGATGCATGGAAGGTGGAAAGGCGACCATGACCACAAGCTGGCGCTCGATTTCATGCGTAGGGGTGTTGGAAAATTTTCTTTTGTTGGTAAAGGTGTCAGGGATAGGAACAAATTACCAAATGAAGTGATGAATAATTTAACAAAAACGCTTAGGGAATTTAAAATTAAAATTTGTTAATCGAAAAAGTTAATGTGGAACGAATTTAACACTGCAACTATGAAAGAAAATTTAAAAAATAAAATTATGGGGTAGTTGGATGAGTAGGGGAATTGCCACTGGATCGTTAGCTCCATCGTAATTAAATTAATAAAGATAATTATAGTAAATAGAATCAAAACAGTGGTGATTTTTAAGTATCGTTCACTATGGGTTTTACGAGATTGTGTCAGGAGATCTGTACGAATAAACAAAAAAAAGTTAATTTGAAAACCACTTAGCCTAAGATCCGACTGCATTATTTCTACTTCGATCTGGTATTTGATTGAAATGCAGTTTTCATGTATAGACCGAGCGTGGTGGGTGAGCGGTTAACGCTCTGGCCTCGCATTCGGGAGGACAACAGTTCGAATCGCCGTCCGCGCCTGAAGATTTGGGTTTTCCATGGTTTCCCCAGATCACTCCAGGTGAATGGTTCCTTCAAAAGGCCGTGGCAGAATTTCTTCCTGTTCCTTGTCCCCATTCCCATCCCGCCTCTAATGACCTCGACGTCGACGAGGCGTAAAGCCACAAGTGAAGTGATTGGGCATGCTAGTATGGCTGCAGCGCTGGGTAGATGATTTGTTGTTGGCGTAAGACGTGACAATGTTTGTCTTATGGTCGGCTTATCGCAAGGACGATGCCGCGATTGCTGGGGAGCGAAGTGGCCACTCGGTGACGTCACGGCCGAGAAGGAGAGGTGATGACAATTGTAGGTGGTTCAGTGGGGTTGTGATGCTTTAATTTATATATACAATCCTCGTGGCTACCGCCAATCCGCCGACACTAAAACTTTGGCATTTTCAGATTCTATTCCATCGTTTGAAGACGCTTTTGCGAAAAACCATTGCTTCACCTCCCAATTTACAGATCGTAATTTTTTTTCAAAATTTGGAACTTTATTGCGGAACTATCGGGATTTTCTTGGAGTGTGTGCTTTCCACAAACTGACCGACTGACTAATTTTAAGAAACCAGATAGTGCAGCAGATACGTAATTAAAGTGTGTTGAGAGGAAGTGCATACGTATCATTGTAGAGAATTTCACGACCCCAATAATAAATACGTCGTGGACATACTTTTTTCAGACCCGCTACATTTATTTTTGATTTATATATACCATCTGAAAGACAATTTCCAAAACGATGTAATCCTATGTTGTTTTTTTCATTGCCGTTTCTAGGAATATATTTAAAAATAATTTTATCTTTTTTTTTAATTAAAAACTTGTGCTATTGTTATCGAGAGATCGTTCTTCTCTGTGCGGCACTCGAGGTGAATCCCGGGATGCTTCCTTCAAAAGACTAAGGCCGAATTCCTTCCTGTTCCTTGTACCCATCCCACCTCTATGACCTCGACGAGGCGTAAATCCGTAAGTAAAAAAATTAAAAATTCGCTGCGCGGTGTTAACCGTGGCAGTTGGACGCCTTGTGTCGCTCGCTGGTGCGGTCTGTGTTGTCCTTGCCGTTTTTTTCGTCGCTGATGTGTGTTTCTCCGTCAAGGTAGCAAAAATCTGCGGCCTGATAGTTTGTTGTTGTTAGCGTCATAACAAACGACGGAGGAGGCCTCGGCTGACAGACGGTTTGGGTCTGCGTGAGTTAACACTGTTGGCAGGGGTTGCCAGGATGTTTTGTGAGGCGTATTACTACTTGCGAAGCATCGGCCCGCCTCAGCAGTGGCTTCTCATCTTCCCGAGTGCACGCCATTCCCTGTATCCGCCGGCGAAACAAAGGAAGACACACCAGGTGGATCCACAAGCCCCGTCTCACGGACGAATCACTGTCAAGAGTGAGTGTCACGTACCGTCACTCCATACGCACTGCTGAGAGGTTTAGCTTTTTTTTCTTAAGGCTTTACTCCTCGCCGAGATCATTAGAGACTGGAAAGCAGCTGGGGACAAGGAACGGGAAGGAATTCGAACATACCCTTTTGAAGGAAACACCCCGGCATTCGTGTTGAGTGATTTGGGTAATCCCATGGATATCCCAAATCTGGATACCCGGACGGCGTTTGGAACCGGCATCCTCCCGAATGCGAGGCCAGAGAGAGGTTTAACCCAGGACTCTGGCGCGCAGTCTGGTGGTTAGGAATTGTGCACCACCACCTCTGCTACCCTGCCAGGACTGGAACCAGCTAAGGGGGCATCCATAATTTACGTGAGGTGAAATAGGGGGGGGGGGGGGCCGGCGAAATCTCAACAGATCTCACCACGTGAGATTTTTTAAAATTGGAAAGGACTGTAGAGCTAAAAAAAAAAAAAAAAAGGTCTACAATTGACGCGAAAGTCAATTTTTGGGGGTATTTGGCTGAAAAGTGTGGGTGAGACCTTAAAAAAAAAAGGTCTCAAAATGTTGTATAGACGATCTGTAGGTGGGGGGGGGGGGTCTCACGGGACCAGATCTCACCACGGGGGGGGGGAGGGGTCGGGCCACATCTCACCAAAATCTCACGAGAGGGCGGGGGGTTCCGAAAATCCAGAAAAACACCTAACGTATTTTATAGATGTCCCCTAACCCCGTGTCAGCGCCGGACACCATCACGGCGCCGCAACCAACTGAGGTCTTCCGTACAGTAGCTCCTGTTTAATAATTCGTGGTAATCTTGCAGGTTATTTGATGTACGGAGACTTGAGCAGGAAATTCCTGGATCAGTGTTGCATTTTGTTGCTTAGTTTCTATGGGTTGCGTATTTTAGAATGAAGAAAGCAGAACATAAGATAAACTCGGAGATACGCGATGACTACTCCGCTAAATCTAAGCCGAAAGGCGAAGGGCGGACAATGTTGAAAACAATGTTGAAAACACATTGTCTGCGTAACTGAACTCCGTTCACTAGTCTGAAGAGATCGAGAGTGAGGAGTCAGCATTCTGGGGAGCGCGGCTTCACATCCCCGCCCGGTTTCGGTTTTGCGTGGCTGGTTGGTTGGTTCCTTGCCACTCGTTGTCCTCAAAAGAAGGATGAAGACGATTACGAGTGAGTTGTCAGCATTCATTTAGGTAATCGCTGGGATACCGGGATCGGCTTTTCATACAGAGCCAAGGAACTGAAAAAGCAAAGCAGGATTTGTAAGACACGATCTTTAGAAAAAATTTATTTTGTGCAATAAGGGAAGGTAAAAAAATCAGGGAAGATTCACTCTCCACAACCCGAACTAATAAGATGCAAAGAAAGTTAAGCCACTGATCTTTACAATACTTCCCGCCAAATAGGTTTGTTATCAATTTAAGAAGTTATCAGCGGTGTTGATACTTGGATACCAAGCTCTAGGTCTAGCTGTGCAGTGTAATATTGGCGGCTGTGGAGCCCGTGAAAACGCAACGTTTCGACAGCTGGATGTGGCATCTTCATGAGATGTCGCGTGTCTTCTGTCGGATATAAGCCTGCTGTGACAGTCGAGGTATTAACGGCAGACTTTCAACCATCGCAAGCCACGAGAGACCTCGTGAAGACAGCGGACCCAGCTGTCGAAACGTTCTGCTTTCACTGGCCGTACACCCGCGAATATTACAGTCCAGACTGCAGCTGCCTGTTGAGGCTTCATCCCGCCTCCTCCTTGGTCTGCCGTCTTCTGCTTTCTAACGCGACTCTTCTTTACTCAATCTTTCACCATCCATTTTTGCAATTGCTCTCTCCGCCGCTGTTGGATGTTGTCATTTATGTTATTGACGACGCTTTGCGTGCTAAATATTAGCAGTTGCTGGAATGTGAGCAATTTCTAGTGGGAGGAACAAACTGTGCCAGTAATGAATCTACATCTCAGGTTGTGTGTTGTTTCTAATGAATCTGTATGTGTGTACATGCTGCCCTTATATGAAGATGAAACGTGTATGAGGTGACGGTGGAGCCAGAACATTCTAGTCTCTGACGTGATACAAAGTGTTTACCCTCAACCGAAAGCGGAGCCGGCCTTCGAGATAACTGGCCCCTGTGTTACCCCTTTGCTCTGTACTCCGTTGGCAACAGTTGGCACATATTCGAGCAGTGGTCTGACCAAACTTTTGTAACTCAATTCCCTCACTTCTCCTGTACATCCGCTCATCACTCTCTCTAGCAAATGAGAGAATAAAGATTATAGAATTGATAGGAATTTCATAGTAAGTATTTATCAGATATACGTTGTCAAATATGGTCAGTCACGATCGCTTGAAACAAGCAAATATTTTTTTTCCGAAATACGAGAACGCAAAACATACACAGGAAGATGCGATGAAGATAAATTAATTATCGAATGCCTGTCTTCTGAGAATGGGCTGATTGTTTATCTCGAGTTGTTATCTGCAAGCTAATAGCAGTGCCACGATATTATAAATGATGGCAGGGATTGCACAGATTCGTTGTAGATATATTTTTTTTTTACATTTTGTCACTAAACTTTACAGTCGCAGACAAAAAAAACTCGAATTTTTTTTTTTTTTAGTTATTACAAGTGCTCTATATGTGTTGGCTACCTGATCCTGCGCATATCAAGTAGATAATCGAGGTCTTGGCACACACTCTCCGTGTCATTGTGTCATTGTGTCATTGCTGCTGGTTCCAGCTCACAGGAGTCTCAGATACTGAATCTTTCACGTAAACCCACACAAAAAAATCGCATCAGGTTTCGTCATGATAGGAATTGCTGATCGTAAACCCTACAACGACCGCTCCATAGGGTTCTCCACTTCAGACTCTTACCGAGCGTGGTGGGTAAGCGGTTAACTCTCTGGCCTCGCTTTCGGGAGGAGGTGGGTGAATCCTCGTCCGGGCGTCCAGATTTGGGTTTTCCATGGTTTCCCCAAATCACTCCTGGCAAATACTGGGATAGTTTCTTCAAAAAGGCCATGGCCGAATTCCTTCACGTTCCTTGTCCTCATCCCGTCTCTAATGACGTCGACGAGGCGTAAAGCCATAAGTAAAAAAAAAAATATGTCCAAACTCCTGTTTACGAGTTCGTGGCAGAAATTGAAACGCGGCTGGAAAACTTGAGTTTTTCCATGTGGAAAGTATTATGAGAATATGTCGGATAATACAACTGCAGTGACTTTCTGAGGCGGCTCCAGTGTTTGATGATAGCCGTGTATGTGCTGAGCTGTGCAGTCGTTTCGGACACGCACGCCGCCTCACGTTGTGCGCGGACAAGGGTCGTTGTTCCGCTCTGTCCATATTTGCAGTCGCCGGACACAGTATTTGTCGTGTTTGATGGTTGCTTGCGTTAACTGTTTGGCGATGAGGAAATGAAATAGCCGGCCGCGTGCGGTTCTAGCCTCGGGGCTGAGTGCTGTAGTAGCTACCTCGCGTGAGGCAGGTCGCAAGGCACCACCAGTTAAAAGCATCAGTCGATAAAATTATATTAATCTTTTTTAAAGTTTTTTAAACTAACAACTTTCGCTTTTTACGCAACTTACAAACTGTATTAGAATCAAGCGTTTCTGCTATTCATCTACTAAGTGCAGCTTGTGGTCGATGTGGAACACAAATAATAATATCTTTGGTAAACTCGGTAACAAAAACGATTTAAAATCTAATCTCTTTGGTGGGCGATGACGAGAGAAAAAATGAAAAATATATTACTTCTGTATTTTAATTATCTCTAAGTGGAAAAAAAATATGATGTATATAGACATGCAGAGTTAATTTCAGACACGATGCACAAGAGAAGGCTGAATTATTATGCATACCTTATGAGAATAAGTGAGAGCAGGATGAGAAAAAGATTTTTCGACTGCATCACTATGTAAATTAAAGGTGACGACAATTGGGTTGAGGTGACTAGAAAAGATTCGGAGAAAGTTGGCGTCCATCACGGTGAGATAGAGAATTGGGGAGCGTTTCAAAAATAGAATTGATAAATTCGAGGGGCAAGGGCAAGACCACCTGGTCAGAAGAGAGGAGGAGAAAAGGCGAACCAGTAAACCACTTGTTGTTTGAACTAGTGCAAAATCGAAAGAACAATCAGAACAATATCATCTCAAATCCAGCATCCATTCCTTATATTCTGCGTTTTAATATATGTATATAGAAACAATGAGCAGGAAAATGCTTAGGTGATAAAACTAAGGAAGGATAGGGAAATACGACCCAACACTTACCACAGATGAGGGTGCTTGAGAATGATGAACATAAGAGAGAAGAACACAATAAATCTGAAAAATGAAGACACTGATGCTGAGAATGGAGCCAAAAGAAATACAATAGACCACAAAATGTAAGTAGATTATAAGTTAGATAATAATTCATTCCACTATACCAAACACAAACATAACCTGCTTACAACTTTTGTACATAATTAACAGAAAAAAAACTCTGAAGATGCTTCTGCAAAAGAAGTGAAACGCGTACAGGAGACCAATAAATACAGAAAAGTCAATTGCTTTGGCGTAATTTATTTATTAATATTATCAGCAATTGAGGAAAAACTGATCCACAACATCCAGATAGTATCCATACTATGTTCACCACCACCTTGCGCCTTGTGCTCTCCCAGCACCCTCTCCTGGTCCTGTGTTCGATACCAGTAATGTGCGTCCCTCACTATTCATGTGATAGTGCGGCCGAGCAGTGACTCCTGGCGGCGCGGCGGCTGTGTTCGCGACCCCTTTGCGGCTGGCATCACGCGACACCTGGTCGCGCTCCGCGGCCTCTGAATGCCTCATATGAGGTTACACCGCCAGCAGGCTGGGCAGGACGGGGGAGAATCCTTCCACGCGTCTTGTTTGGTCTCCCGGCCAGCCCTCTCCCACGGTGTCGCGCCGGCCCGAATAGAACCAGCTCCTGGTCAGCGTAAACAACCCACTGTAGTCCACACAATGGCATTCCCTCCCAATCCGTTGATACTCAGCCCATACCTGTGCGGACACAATTCTTTTTTTGCTGTCGTCGGTCTTTCGACTGGTTTGATGCAGTCCTCCATACCTTCCTATCTTGTGCTAACCTCTTCATCTCTACATACCCCTTACAACCCACGTCCTCAATTATCTGCTTCGTATATTCTAATCTCTGTCTTCCTCTACAGTACTTACCTTCGACTGTTCCCTCCACTAACAAATTAACCAATCCAGCATGTCTCAAAATATGACCCAACAGCCTCTCTCTTCTTTCTGTGAAACTCTTCAAGAAACTTGTTTCCTCACCCATCATTTTCGAAACTCGTCCGTTTCGTGTTTTATCCGTCCACTTAATTTTCAGCATCCTGAGGCATAACGAGCTTCTTAGAGAAATTATAAAACACTGAAGGTAACTCTGGGAGAAATTCGTAGCCATGGTAACGACCAGAGTAATAAGAGAGAGCGAAAGTTAGAGTGCGTTTTAGTTGATTACGGAGAGCAAAGGGGATCTGTATTCTTCGGATACCTATTAATGAAATGCAACTGGAATAAATGTCAATGAATCATATCAAATATTAGTATTTAAATAGAAAAGATTAAATCAATGAGATTGAAGGTTAAAGTTAAGAACGAGTTAAACGCGGGACATTTGTCACTGGCGACCGGTTTAAAAAATAATAATAATAATAATACGAAGTCCGAAACCTCTAAGACCGACAGTAAGGAGAAGATCGTTTTATAAACTCAACAATCCTTGTATAGCACCACACTTCAAATGCTTCAGTTTTCCTGAAGTCTATGCTGTGCTCCACAGATAGTTTTAAAAAGTTCTTTCCGACACAATACTGTAACTAATTCATAACCAAGCCTGACTATTAAAACCTCAGCAGGAAAAAACTTGACACACTATCAGATGTCTAGCGAAAGATGCTACTTCATGCTACAAGTTTCCTCACTCCTGACTAAATTAATTCAAAACCACTAAGTTCAAAAGTCCGCTATTACCAAAACCCAAACTTTAATCCGCTAAATTTTAATTTCTGTAAATATAAATTTGTAATGCTATATACAGCCAGTGGTTGCAAAAATATATGACGCAAAAAAACAAACTTCAGCGTTGATCGAACCAACGACCCTTAGCACGTTAACATGCGCCCAGCTTTTGGGGCGATATTTTCTAAATTTTTCTACTAGTGTCTCTCAGTATTATACGATTTTTGACCCTCGTTTTCTCATAAACTAAGACGAGCGGATTTAGACTGGAATGCCTTTGTGGGGACTGAAGACCTCTCAAACTTAAAAACCGGGTTATGTTTTGTGATTTTCCACCTTAAACTTTCTAAACGGCATGTGTAGTTTTTTTCTGTTAGTTAGAGCCATAGCTTTCAAGCTATGAAAATCCCAAGGACATCTGTGTAGTAGTTTTTAGCGATGTCGGAACAGACGGGCAACGCCACTGTTCAAATGTCTGGATTTATACATAATATGTATGAGTGATGTAATGTAGAAAATTCTGACATGTTAAAGTAAATAGAACGACGAGAGACAGGCAAAGCAACAATTAAAAAGGATGCCAGGGAAGGCCAACTATTATTCAGTTACTTTGTAAACAAAGCAATGAGAAACATGAAAGATAAATGTCTCGTAACGGTAGACTTCTACTACAAACAGTCGCTGTGCTGTGATTCTCTGAAGACATTGTCCTGTTAGCAGTAGAGTAGAGTGGAGTAGAGAAATTACCGAATGAACAAAATACTGGTAGTGTAATCTGGTCTGAATGTAAACCAATGTAAGACAAAAGTCATGATTTTTTTTTTTTTTAAATGGAGTAGACTATATATATAAATGTGTGTGGTAAGAGAGGAAGTAATATAATTCTGTATTTAGAAAGAAAACTGGTCGAATCGAGAACGATCTCAAAAGTAGAACACCACCAGTGAAAAGAAGAATCCTCTAGCCTCAAACAAGGGGAACAGAGAGAGACAGAATGTACACAGTGCAGTATTTGTTGGAAGTAAATCCTGGAATTTAGAAGTACATGAAAAATTGAAAACTGAAGCATTTGAAATGAGGACAGCATGGTGAGTGACATGCAGGATTTGTAGGTGGTCGAAACAGTGAAATGTGAGGAGTGTAGAGGAAGATTAGAATTTACGCAGTAGAAAATTCAGGATGAGCTGGAACGCGCGTTCACTGTGTATTTTGTTTTAAACGGTATTATCTTCTGACAGCGTAACGTCGACAAAGCTTAATGTGTTTGTTAGGTGAACTGGGTCGTAATATTAGTAAGGTTCAGTTGGAAAGGTTTCATTGCTGATTTACGATGCGAACAGCCAGCTTCGTGTTTCCTCCAACACCTTATCCTAGAGATATGTTGATTGAGAGCTAGCTTCCACTGCGTATTGTCGCTCCTTGATAGGGCTCCCAGCCGTGGCAACGTGCAGTTCTCTACCTCACCCGTGTGGCCGCTTTTATTTTGGCACTCTTTCTTCATTCATCCTGGTCTGTGCTCTTGCACCTGGTGGCAGAGGGGGGGAGGGTGGCCTGTAGGGGTGAACCTGTTGCAGCCTCTGTAGGATAGGCCCAGCAAGTCAGAGGGGGATGAACCTTCATAAAAAAGAAGTACGCAGATTTAAGTGTCCCGCTGAAGGAACTATCCATTCAATAGATAAAATTCTCTGGGGAAACAAGCCTAGTGAGTAGGTCTGTACAACACAACGTTTCGACGTTCATATTCTCTGCCGGCACAGAATATGAATTGATGTTGCGGGGATTTGAACCCGGGTCAGAAAATTATGAAGCTGACACCTTATCGCATAGACCACGCTGCGATTTGATAACATATGGCAATAATTTTTTATATTTACAAGAGATTTAGATTTTTCTGTTTCTTTACATACGAATATCTCGAAAACTTGGGCGCATTTGAAGAAACGACTTTACCAGAGACAGACATGTGTGGTGTGTACGCTTCGATATAAATACAGGAGACCGACATCCGTTGTTAACATGTCTGATGGTTCCCAAGTTAGACCTAATTCATTTCCGTGAAAAGAAGATAATGATGAATATTCCTAAAAGACGTAGCTTAATTGTATTCTGTTCCGAAACCGTTTTTTATTGATTTTATGCGTGATGTTTTGGAAATGATGGGTAAGGAAAGAAGTTTGTGGAATAAGTTTACAGAAAGAAGAGACAGGCTCGTAGGTCATATTTTGAGACATGCTGGATTGGTTAAAAAATGCGTGACGTTGATTGAACACGTTGTTCGTACCAAATGTTAGTAAGTCAGCGAGTAGAAGGAAAAAGGACGGATAGCTTCCTTGGTCTGCTAGGAAGAATTAACGGGAGAAAGCAATAGATCGTAATTACAGTTACATAACACTACATGACAGTTTGTTTGCTCTTTCGTATTTTACTGACCACTTTCGTTAATTGTCTTTATTCACGTTCGTCGTACGTGGGATATTAGGTTATTTAAAGTGGACTTCAGACGACATTTGTTACCGAATCGAGTATTCTGCCAATTCATTTATTCGGAGTTGCTTAACTGTTTAATAATCTGGAATCTGTATTAAGATCTCTGGCCATTACAGACACTATGACCATAGATTAGATTATTAATGTTTGCCCAGCCTCAATAAAAAAAAAAGTGATGCTTCCTAAGCAATTACCGAACGTGGTGGGTGAACGGTTAACGCATTCGGAATGACGCTGGTTTGAATCCCCCTCCGGACATCCAGATTTGGGTTTTCCACGGTTTCCCCAAATCACTCCAGGCGAATGCCGGAATGCTTCCTTCAAAAAGGCCATTACCGAATTCCTTCCCGTTCCTTGTCCCCAGCCCCTTCCCGCCTCTAATGACCTTAGCCGTCGACGTGGCGTAAAGCAATAAGTAAAAAAAAATTTAAGCAATTGTGCACTCCCTTTAAACAGAAATCCTTCAAATTTTGAGGAGTGAACTTTTAGGCGTAAATAAAAGTTTTTTTTCAGCAAGTTTTAATTATATATGTTTATTGCCATTTGGAAGTAGTTAGTCTACCAACCACGACAAGGTAATATCGATATTTATATCGATGCCAGGCTGATATAGATAATATCGACCGCATGATATCCATAATATCGATATTTTCCGATATTTGTATATATTATTTTAGAAATTAGAAATAATTATGTAAATCAATCAATGAATTTAAGGTAGTTCATTGAAAAAAATTATGTCTGCAAATATTAAGCGTCAACAGATCCTGAAAACGTAGTTTGCTTAACCTCTTCCCGTGAAGTCCATTCCTAGTTTGAGTGACAGTGGTTCCTGTCTGAAAAGACATTCAGAATGTTCCGAAGAGGTTACATTGAGTAAATGAATAATTGCAATTTTGAACATATCTTAATCCAACTAGTATACCAATCATGATTGATTTCAATTTAATTTTCCAGCAAAAAATGTACAGTCATCTCCAAATATTCGGTGTTATTCTATACGTAACAATAAAAATTGATTCGCACTTTTCAACCCCTCCTTCACAGCGTTCGAAATTTTTTCATATTTTTCATCAATTTTTGTGTTGATAGTTCCACGAGAACGGACTTTTTATAATGGTGTTAAGAGCTTCATTAAAACTTAAAACCTTTGCCTTCAACTTCATTAAAAGGTCTTTTATCAACACTGATAAAATGTCATATTTTTTAACCCCTTAGAATATTGTAATACGTCCCAGAGAGAAACAAGAACTAACGAATGCAAACGTAACGCAACATATTAAATAATAAAACGGTGAACGTAAATGAATGGGGAACCAAAAACGTGAACGAAACGGAGAGGAACCACAGAGTAGCAAAGGACTTTATCGAGCTAAATCACAGTTTAGCATAGTCAAGTTTGGTCCCTTTCACCCATACATTTGTTTGCAGGACTTTTTTTGCGAAAGGGTTTGTAGTTTTCGATATTTCACTGCATCTTATCGATGTTATCGTATCGACCATTTAAAAATATCTATATAAATATCGATATTTTTGGACCGATATTAGACGATAGCGGGATCGTCTCTGTCCGTGTTTTGTATGTCTGTTAACTCTTATCAGTTCTTCAAGCTCAAGAGATTATATTCACCCCAAGGACGAATTACGGGTGAAGTTCGTATTAGGTCATCCTGCGATAATATTTGTGGTTAGAACAATTCTAGTCTCCTGATGATACGCAAAAAACAGTCCCCGGCTCACTCTAGTACATCAATAATAAAAATTACATTACATGTATAATAACATACATTATACAGTAAAATACATTAATGTACATTCGAAATGAAAATTCCAACCTCTACCCCAGGCTTAAAGTTAAGTCGCTTGTTGTGGAATGCCTTTCGAATTCAGAGTGTTGACATTAGTTAGTCATTACAGCTGCTGCGAGACTCTCTATCTGCTGCATCTGGCTGTAGAGGCCGCTTGTTTCCCAGACTAAAAGCAGTCCGCTGTTACGAGAAGTCGGTCTCACCTCCGTGCGGGGATGGTGGACAGAAAAACCATATGACAACTACGACGTGTGGTAGCGCGGCTGAACACGCTTCATAGGGAGTGGCGGCAATGCGGGTGTGTTTGATTTTGATGTACAGTATAACTGCTGAAGACTTGAAAAGTAAATATTTTGGCATTACATTTGATAACAAGCTTAACTGGGCACAACACATTGGACAGGTTGTAGGAAAAGGTGTTTTTTTAAATGGCATTCGGCTACTAGGCCATACAGCCAGCTCAGTGTGATTTGTTGCTATCAAGTATTGTCACAAGGACACTACAACACGGACAAGACATTCACAGCCACAAGACTAAACACCCATGCCCTTGGCCGGACTCGAACCGGCGACCTTCGGTACGCGGAGCTAGCACTCTAGCGGTCTAGCCCCTACGCTACCGAGGCCGGCTTAGGAAAAGGTTTCAAAATCCTGCACTTGTTGGAGAGAGTGATGAGGGGATGCACGAGAGAAGTAAAGGAATTGGGTTACTAAACTTTGGTCAGACCATTGCTCGAATATGGTAGTGTAGTATGGGACCCACATTTTGAGTATCAAATACAGGAGTTGGAGAAGGTGCAAAGAAGGGCTGCTAGATTTGTTTCTGGAAATTATCGCAGAATGCAATCAGTGACAGATATGATAAAGGAGCTGGAATGGGATTCATTGCAAGACAGGAGGAGGATGAGGAGGGTCATGGGAGGGTACAGGGCGTATACTGGCGATGAGGCATGGAAAGATATTGCAGTAGGTATGAAAAGTAGTTCATGGATGGAAAAAGATGACCATGACCACAAACTGGCACTCGATTTCAGGCACAAGGGTGTGGGAAGATTTTCTTTTTTAGGTAAGGGTGTCAGGGATTGGAATGAGTTACAAAGGGGAATGATGAATAACTTACCGAAAATGTTAAAGAATTTAAAGTTCAAATTTGTAGAGGGCAAATGTAGATGGGTGCAGGATAGGGGGGAGTTGGGTGTGTAGGGTAATTGCCACCGTGCTCCATTGCAATTAAATTAAAAAAAATAAAATAAATTAAAAAAATGGTCCGTTTAAGGCAAATGAGCCGTATTGTAATATGTCGCCGTTTTGTGGTCGCCAGCTGAATATCCCACCGTAGGAGAGGTCCACGCTTTAATGGAACAAAAAAACAGAAATTCATTACGTTCTCAAAATCGTCGAATAATCGTTTCGAAGGAGGGTAAAAGAGCGATCAAGTATTTTATTAATGTTTGTTGTGTGTATTCCATGTTACAAATATTTCAGTGTGAATTTAACTTAAATTATGAATTCATCTTTGTAGGTTTCCTTTATGGATATCTGGTTTAAAACGTGCTACTAATTAGCAAATAATTTTTTAAAAAGTTTATTCAAGTCTTTTTGCTTGTTTGTCTGTTTCTTCGTTTCTGTGTTTGTATGTTTGTTTCTGTATTTTTATATTTGTTTCTCTATTTGTATGTTTGTTTCTGTATTTGTATGTTTGTTTCTGTATTCGTTTGTTTGTTTCTGCATTCGTTTGTTTGTTTCTGTATTCGTTTGTTTGTTTGTGTGTTTATTTTTTGTGCGTTTGTTTGTGTGTTTGTTCGTGCGTTTGTTTGTGTGTTTATTTGTGTTTTAGTTTGTGTGTGTGTGTGTGTGTGTGTGTGGACTAAAATATTGTAAAATTCGTCTGATAGTGCCTGAATCTGAAGACTGGCTTTTCCCTGGCGCTCTCTCCTGCTTGTTGTGAGGGTTCCGTTAGCCCACCCGCCGTCTGCAATCTGGGGAGGCAGCCCTCCGACCGCTTGACGAAGCCTCGGGCATAAATCAGCTGGGAACCCCCGCGGACACTACAGAGCCCACAGGCACCATACACTAACCCAAACGCTAATTGCTTCTGCGTGCTACTAACCAATATCAGGCACGACTACGGTCGTCGACTTTTGGACTGTTGGTTTTTCGGCACACCTCGTTGGTGGGAAGGTGAAGTTTTGGCTGATGGGACCTCCTAATCGTCTTCTTGACCACGAGTATAACCAGTGCTCTGAGAAGGAAACTGGATCCGTTTGATCCAAGTCGCACGCCTGCATTGTGAATGGCTGAGTGCTTCTTATTGAGACGCCGACTTGGCTCGGCCTTGCCGTTATCGCGTGCGAGAGGCCTGGGCGCCACCTGTCGCCCTTGCTGCCGGTGTCGTCTGTCCGGTTTCCCGGTAACTCGGCCGCTCTGATAGCACTGTGGGAACATCTGGCCTTCCGTCAACAACAAGCCACGCCGCTACCCTGCGCCTTCCCTCGTGTTTGTAATATCAAATTGCGACGGAGTGCACGCTCCCTACACACCCGTCTCTCTCCTTTCGTCTACACACCTACTTTTGGCCTCTACTAATTTTTAAGGTAAATTATTCATCATTTCTCTTGGCAATTAATTCCAATCCCGTACACCCTTTCCTACGAAAGAAAATTCTCCCACACCCTTGTGCCTGAAATCGAGTGCGAGCTTGTGGTGATGGTCATCTTTACCTTCCATGCACCTCTCTTTATTTTCCCACCAATATCTTTCCATGCTTCATCACCAGTATACGCCTTGTACACTCCCAAGGCTCTCTTCACCCTCCTCCTATCCTCCAATGAATCCCTCTCCAGCTCCTTTATCATATTAGTTAACAATTCTGTTTTACGTTAATTTTCAAAGACAAACATGGCAGCCATTGTCTGCACCCCTTCCAACTCCTGTATTTGATACACAAAATGTGGGTCCCATACTACACCACCATATCCCAGCTGTGGTCTGGCCAAAGTTTTGTAACCCAGTTCCCTTACTTCTCTAGTGCATCCCCTCTACACTCTTCCCAACAGGTGAAGCATTTTGGTCCCTTTCCATGCTAGCTGTCCAATGTGTCCTGCCCAGTTAAGTCTGCTATCAAATGTTATGGCAAGGTATTTACATTTCGAGTCTTCAATAAGTAGTTCCTTCCCCACGTTATAATGATAATCAACTTTCAGCTTTTTATCCGTGTACCTAATAAGCTGGCTCTTCTTTGCATTTATCTTCATCCTGGGTTGACTCGCCCAGCTACTTATCCTGTGCAGATCGCCCTGCAGCTGCTTACAGTCTTCTACCGTTTTGATCCTTTTATATAACATTATGTCATCTGCAAACAATCTAACTTCTAACAGTAAACCACCAACACAATCATTCATTGGAAAAACGAATAGCAATGGTGCCAATACGCTGCCTTGATCCCCAACAAACAACGTGCGTGCAAGTAGGCAATTCATCAAAGGGAACATAGAGCCCTCAGCAAACTCGCAAGCCACATCCGAAGGCCCTTTCGAGAGACTTACCACAGGGCAGGGGGTAGGTAAAGCTTTCCAAGTCCTTACTTTATTTGAAGAGACTGATGAGGCTATTGTACCAGAGAAGTGAGGGATTGGGTTACAAAACTTTGGTCTGATAATTGCTGTAATATGGTGATGTAGTATGGGACAGCATTGTCGATGACGCTTGGTTAAATAATTGTAGAAAAATTAAAATTAGAAATGGATCGGTTTTGGGAGTAGGGAATATTTTTGGGTAAGGAAGTCAAGGATTGGAACAAATTACCACGCGAACTGATGAACAAGCTAAACACATCGAAGGAATATAAAATTAAAAACCACAAACGACAAAAGTGGGTGAGTGGAGAAATCCATTCAAAGAATTTAAGATTTGCAAAAAAAAAAAAAAAAAAATGTTACGGCAAAGTAGGTGTGTACTGAAATTGGCATTTGCTAAATCCCAAAGAAATTATTGGTTCTTCAATATCGACGACTAAATTTGATCAAGATTTTCGTGCATCTGTGATTCCTGCCTGATACACAAACAAAACTGTTCAGTGGAGTTCCAATGCCTGAATGGATGCAGCGGTAGTGATATTGTGAACACACTTCCCGAATGATTGCTATATATATATATATATATATATATATATATATGAAAAAGACAGACGAAATACACCCAGCACTTACCAAAGTTGAAGGGAGAAGGGCAGCAGCAACACAAAACAACACAAAAACAAAGAAAATACAATATTTCGGACAAAACCGTTCTTCAAGTCAACAGATGTAAGTGGGTGGGCTTGCGCAAGACTTGCGTTCGACGGAGCCACTCATAGAATCAATCATCTGTTGACTTGAACAAGGGTTTTAACACCGCCAAGCATTAGAAATCGAACGAGAATTCTTAGGCCTCTAAGAATTTTGTAAGCCTTGAGGTCGGTGCAAAATTTAGACAATGAGGAAGTCATAAAGCAGAAAAAAATAGAATCGTTTGATGTTGTAGGCACATCTTGACAAGAAGTGTACGAAATTTACGTGTTCTGAAATAACGATTGAACCATAATCTTTGCAGCAGGAAGAGATAGCATTGTGAATCAGATTTTGGGTTAACGTATTCGTATGCTCTGTCCATTGACTATGGGCGTATCCAGCGAGGGGCAGAATAAAAATCAGGTTGCCTTCAGTACGGTTGGACGAGTGAAGAACTGGCTCAGGAGCACTATGGGAGAGGAAAGATTGACTGGATTATGCCTAATGAGTGTGCATCGAAATTTCTGAAAGAACACCGCGAGATATTAACAAAGTTATTGAAAAATTTTCTGAGAATCTGAGACAATCAACGTTTAACTATAACAGAGTTACGATCTTAATTAACTACATAGTAGGCCCTTAGATTAAGTGGTTGGATACTATATTAATCAATAATAAAAATAGTTTCCTCAATGGGTTTGGGTTTCATTTTGTAATAAATCGTCATGTTTCAGTCCCCCACCCCACTTCCTCGAAACCATGATGAGTCGCCCCCCCCCCTCCCCTCCCAACATCAAATCTGATTCTGGATACGCCCTTGCATTGCAGTAGGTTGTGGGGAAAAGAGAGAACATTTGAGGATTAGATTATAAAGGGTAGATCGATAGATTGCTTCTCGGCAGGCATAGAGATTGATTTAAGAGTCCCACTTAGAAGCAAGGTGGGCGAATATGTGGTGGTCGACTTGAGCAAGGTGACGAATCTTCAAACAATAGACATCTCTGATTTTGGGTTTTAATGTTCCGCCTACACAAATTAAACAGATCGTTCCGTAATCCAGGTAATCGTAAGCACAAACCGCGCACACATTTTCAGTCTCCAGCCACTAGCAGCGGTATTGCTGCGACCATATTGTTGTGAACACTTAGTGATTGCCCAACAGAGCCCGTGGGAACTGGGTGGCAGGTGGGAAAAACAGCCTCCTGCCTCGCTGGGGAGTGAGACTGTCGTCGCGCCACGCCGAGTGAAAATAGACGCAGAATCCACCATCCGCTGAGCTGAGATCCTGTCGTGATACCTGCCAGCTCGTAGGCACATTACTGCAGGCACCCACTCACGATCACCCAAGTTTTCAGATGGTTTTCTACTTTACCTTACGCTTCAAATCCTTTTATATTAAATAAATTGATTGCATCGGAATTTCATTTCAATCAGAAACTAAGATCACATATTCCTTAATCTAAAACCAACTGCGCCAAAAAGGGGAGAAATTCAGAAATGAATATGTAAGAAGAGAAATGAAGACGTGTGTGGCAGTGGAAGACAGCTATGTGGCGTTGTGGGTGACACTGGTTCGAATCCCCGTCCGCATATCGACATTTCGGGTTTCCTGAGATCACTCCAGGCGAATGCCGGGATGTTTCCTTGGAAATGCCGTGGCTGAATTCCTTCCCCCAGTCCTTTCTTGACTCTTAGGGGGCGTCCATAAACCACGTAGCTGCAATTCGGCCTCCTGTAAACCCCCCCCTCCCCCCACGTAGCACGTAGCTTGTTTCTCTATTTTCTACTGTTTTGTCTTGACAGACTGTCGTAAATTACATACGGAGATAGTTCAATGACGGAAATAAATATTCACGTGCTGTTGTGTGTCCTGTAGCTCATTTTAACTGTGACAAATAACCTGAATGGGTAGGTACGTGTCTGGCTCCCCCCCCCCCCCCCCCCACATAGCCCAGCGTAACTTTCCAGCCACTCCCCCCCCCTCCTAGACAAGCCACGTAGTTTATCGACGCTCCCTTATGCCCTCGAAGCCGACAAGGATGTGTCCGCGGTATTTTTATCACGCGTGCGGTTGGTTCTGCAGCTGTGTTTATATTATACGCCTGGTTTGCTGTTACACTGTCACTGAGTGTATAGACAGGCTGATCCTCAGTGGCTCTGCTACTTCAGTTACTTAGCTTACGCCGAGTGTTGTAAACTCAACCTGTGGTTTGCAGGCACAACAATAAAAATTCAGATACCTTAATCCTACTGCATAAGGCTAGATGCGAGTATAAGCTATAAGGCCATGATTAAGTCAAGGACCAACCAAAAAGTTGGTATTTCCGCTATATGAGTGCATTATTACTACAGTAAAATATGTTTCCAGATGACATCAAAGACAGCGGCGTTCTTTTAAGGATTAACCGTCCTGTTGGTTTATGGAATAAAAATTTGTTTGGTTGTTAACGTAAGAACGTTGGAATACATAACAAAAAAAGGTGTCGAATCTTCTTTCTTTTTATCTTATTTTGTGCATCCAGCCTACCGTAATATGACAGATGAAATATTCTAGGGCATCTAGCCTACTGAGTACGTTTATATAACACGACGTTTCGGCGGTCATATAAAATAGAACGTAGTGCTATACAGACGTTCACTCGGCTAGTTTTCCGAGAAAATTTCAACTATATACAACGCCGAGAAAGCCTCGACTCCTATATCGTAATATTACTAGTAATTAGTCTCGTCAACATATAATTCACTTTTAATAGTTTAGTTCCATTGTCGTAACTGTTTCCGTCGGAATTCAAAATATGATTTTAGCTTTATTATAATGGTAAGATACAGCATGTCCCGGATGTCAATAATACGAGACATAGGTCACAAGCACTTCCCCAACCCCCACCCCCTCTCTCTGATCATCGGGTTGGAAAACACTGGTGAAGATCCTCCAAAAGCCTGGAAAACTGTTATCAATGCCTCGTGCGAGCGAACATTACTTGGTTCGTATCTCTCTCGCTAATTTGAATTCATCTGCACTGACGGGATAGACCTATATACATCCTGTATATGGACTTTCACTTTTGAGGGCACAGTGGTAAGTATAAGAGGGTTACTGCGGAGGAAAGTATCAAATGCAATACGCCAGCTACATGTTTTAGCAGTGTTACCGGTCGGTGCCTTCCTTGCTGCTGGGGGGGCATATGTGAGGCGCCGAGCTCGCCTCGCTCGGCTTGAATGGGCAGCGGTATCGTGCGTTTTTCCGCGCGTATTAATATCTGTGTGCGACCGCGTGTGTCGACCCCCTCCACCGCCCCTGCGGCGGCAGGGTGGGGGGAGGCGGCGGGCGGATAGCGCAGTGTGTTGTGAGTCGCCCAGCCAGATAGACACGGCGCGACATGGGCCTCTTCACCAAGGCGCTGGGCGTGCTCTTCAGCCTGTGAGTATCCGCCTAGTCGAACACACCCTCGCTTCATATTCGCCGCAAGTACTTCCTCACATATATATATATAAATTGCGACCTGTATCTCCAAATTTGCCAACTGTTCTCGACAGTTTAAAAAGTGCGATTGTGTGGCAAACCAGTGCTTATTGCTGGAGACATTGGTGTTTCCGCAAGCAAAATAACCCCTGCTTCCATTCTAACCTAATGTTAAACACGCACAATTCGTTGGTAATACTGAAGTATATGATACCGGCGGACCTGCTTTCTTCCGCGCCAGTGCTTTTCGACATAGATATTGTAGTTATTCTACGTGACAGACAGCGCAGTAAATGAAAAAACATAAAGAGGAAGTTTTTCGTATCCAAATTCTTTTATTTTATAATAATTATTGGTCCAGAGATCTTATCAATATTATGGTTGTTGTTGTTATTATTATTAATTATGATGCATCTTAAGCCAGCCCCAGTGGCAATTACCAAACACACCTACAGTACTTACATTTCATATGTATTTCTACATTAAATTTCTTCGCAGTCAGATATAACTCCTTAGGTAGTATGTTTCTTTACCTCACTCACCTATGTTCAGATGTAAGCTTTCCCATTCTCTTATATCTGAAATGCACTACTAATATATTATGGTCCCGTCTTCCCTTCCACATGCTGCTTCTAAATCTTCCACCAATATTCATCCAGGCCTCATCGCCAGTGTGTGTTTTGTACATTCCAAAATTCCTTCTTCACTCACCTTTTGTTCTGCAATGACTCCTAGCCCAAATCTGATTGTGTTCTGTTGCAATTTCCACAGATAAATCTAGCTGATCCCCCCCCCCCCCAGTTCCAATATTTCATACCCGTAATATTATCCACTTTCCAGTTATGTTTTTTGCAGTTTTCGGGTCTACTGGAGATCGCGATACCGCTACAACAACGTTCAGTAATTACTTCATAACGCTGCTCTAGTCAGTCGCAAGACGTGTTATTTTTTAGCAGTAATTCCATTGTAATACACCCTGGAGCATTATTTTGAAGCAGAAATTAGGTTGAAATACACCCTGGACCAGCATGACACTGTTAAATGTACTTCAGTGAGTATTTCTAACGTGTCTTTCGTTTGACTACTGCAGTATTATGTCACCAACTCCTTGCAGAATCGCGTTCTCCAGTAATCCCCAGTTTTCAAGTTATTTCAGTTTCATCACTTGTTTTATAACCTAATTTTGTTAAAACAAATAAGCAAATGGTTTGCCAGTATTCTTTAGTTCAATAAAACCCAATTCGTTTGCCATATCTAATTTCCACAGATAAATCTAGCTGATCCCCTTTGCACCCCCCAATTCCAGTTTTCATACCCATAATATTTTTTGCAGTTTTTGGGTCTACTGGAGATCGTGATTCCACTACAACATTCACTAATTACATCGTAACACTGCCACAGTCAGTCACAAGACGTGTGTAGCGTCAGTGAATACAGCGTCCAGCTGATGTGATCCTGCACTATCTGCCCTCCAGCGTCTCACTAATTGATTGCTCGTGTCTGTTGTCTCACTCTTTCTCTGCTGATACAGTAATTTGATTGCTTTAGGAAATTTTCCAGCCATTTACAGCAGTTAAATTCTGGTGTTTACAATAAGAATGATTCAGATTTTGGCTTTTTATTTCTAGAACAGTTTCCTTTCATGGTGGTGTGCTAAGACAGCACCATATTCAGTGCAAAAAAGGCATGGTCTCTCCTTAAAGTGAGAATAGTTGTTATTTCTTGGAGAATATTAGTTGTGTTTTCAAAGCAAGAATTAAAGGAAGTAAACAAACCACTACATGTCTTTATTGCACACATATTCTTCCTTATTATTATAAAAAAGCATCACCAATATTAAGCCCAAATATATATATATTGTAGAATCAAGGTCAGAAGAAACAGAATTGTTTCTCTGCAACAACGGAGTAGGAAGAAATGCGAGACGATATTCACAACCCAACATCTACCAAACTTGAACGGAGAATGGCAGCAGCAAACAAAACAAAAACAAATTAATTTTTTGATTATATTTTTTGTTGCTCCTGCACCACCATTTCACAAAATATACAGTGCAGTGTAGTGCTAGTTTATTCGTGAAACAAATAACAAACAGAAAATGACCTGCTACTCGAAAAGTGAGCAAAAATATTTGAAGCTGAGAAATATAAATAGAAAATGAGAAACTGCTGAAACTGCTTCTATAAAAGAAGTGAAAGGCATTCAGAAAACAAATAAATGAAAACATTTCAATTGCTTTGACATTTTTTTATCAATATTATCTGAATTTGAGGAAAATGATCCACAGCTTTTAGATACAGTATCATAATTTCCTTCAAAGTGTTTCTATACAAGGCTGATATCAGATGTGAGTGAAACCAAAGGTGGAATTTTGATACTCCTTTCCTGTAGATAACTTCTAAGTAAACCAAAACAAAACAAAAGTTTGCCTATCCTCGATCTTCGTGTCCTTGTAAACACAGCTTGTAGCACTAACTTCAGGAATATTAGGTATGAAAACATTAAATATTTCACTGAAGAAAGACTCCCAGTCCATCTCCCTATAAATCAAATTATTTGAGAAGATGTATCAAACAAATTGCTTCATGCAAGGGGATTACTGGAGATCACAATTCTGGCTCGAAGTGGCGTCATAATATTGCAGTAGTCAAATGCAAGACACAGCTAGAAATACTTTCCGGTGTACGTTTAACAATGTAATGCTGATCCAGGGTGAATTACAACCCAATTTCTGCTTGAAGATATTACAACAGAATTACTGTTTAAAAATAATACGTATTGCGACTGACTACAACAGTGTTATGACGTGAGTAGTGGATTATATTGTAGTGGAATCGTGATCTCCAGTAGACCCCATGCAAAAAAGGACTGAAGTCTGTCTGGATGCATTTTAAGAAAAATGTACTGCCTCGTCCCGCAGACAGCAATGAAGTGGGATACAGTATGGATGTTCAGGTGTTGATGCCCAGTTTGATGAAACACCTTCAAAAACCTAAACTCTCAAACATTGACTTAAGACCCTTCTTTCATGAAGTAATTCAAATATTAATCATATAGTTTGAAAAAACTTGCCAGCAAGTGTTTTCTAACACATTAAAGCTCGGCACTGGATTTCAGTAATATTATGACAAGATTCTCTTTTTTAGGTAAGGGTGTCAGGGATTGGAATAAGTTACCAAGGGAAACTATGTGGGAACACTCCTCAAGCTACGTCACCCGATACAAGATACAAACACTCAAATGCCACAAAGTGCCGCACTTAACAAATATTTCCTGTTTGGCATATTTTTATAATCTCTGTCTTTTTATATGCACCGGCAGGTAAAGTTAATAGTCAGTTGTTATAAGGTGGCAGAGTAGCAAATACAAGAAATCAGAATGTAATTGACTGCCACTTCACAACTGTGAACTTTTAATCCAAAATTCTGTGTATGATAAAAACTCTCAAAAAAAATCCTGCCTCACCAGAGTGAGAGCAAGATACATCATTCCAAATGTAGACAGATTGACTCAAAACCATCAAGATTTATTGAAATTCAAAAATTAATTTTACAGTGCCTTCCCTGTTGTATTGTTCAAAGAAGTGGAAAAGAAAATTTTGCTAGTGGCACCGAACAGTAGATGGTATATACAATTAAAAAGGCTAGATATTTAATATGGCTAGGACCTTCCGTAGTTACACAATTACTTTTCCTCTCCTATATTGTCATTTTTTTATTTTCTTATGATTAATTCCTTTACAACATGTTACATTTCCACTGACACTGTCCCATTGTAACTGCCAAAAACAGCCATTCGTGTTGCTGTGTTGACAAAGCGTGGCTGTACAAGCTCGACCACATATCTCTTTCATGACTAAGGGTGGTGACTTTGTGTAATGTTTTTTGTCACTGTAGCATTGTTTCCTTCATCTTGATGCGTCTACTTTTCCTCTCTTTTTCCATATTACAATTATGTGAGGTAAGAATCTACCAGCAAACCACTAAATGTAACTAAACAATAAAAGACACTCTTACCTGTGGCCACAATTAAAATGGTCCAGCACATTATTGCATGCAGTGCTATGTTTTATGAAATATTATTCAATATGCACATTGCAAATCATAATTTGTGTTATTCATGTTGTCTTTTTTTAATATATTTTGTTAGAGTAGGCTTTCAACCCATCACTGAACTGGGAAAATACTGACTGTTTATCTATTGGTCAATTTGAATATGATATTCACTCGAGTTTTTGTATTTTTTCGTAGGTGTTAGCTTCATTTCAGAACATACTTATGAAGAATCTTCTTAGCTGATGTCTACACTTTAGAGTAGCGTGGTTGTATATACAATAGAGCAGGAAGAAATACTGTGATGTGACGATAATGTGGAGCTCCATACGTGGGAATTGCCCTAACAACACATTCTGGATATCAGACACACACAGGCCTCACACCTTCCTCTTTACCATCTCTCTCTTAGTCAAACAAACGAGTTGCACAAATAGGTTATTCATATTTATTTTTGATACTAAGCAAAAAGGAAGCATGGTAAGAATGGAGACTTTCCCAGCGTGTAATCGCAATGAAGTCTTCTCGGGTGTACTACTGGATGGTGTTGTGAAAACACAATATTTCAACCACTAGCTCTGTTGTCTTCCCATGTGCAAAAACATCTGTGGTTGAAATATCGTGTTTTCACAACTTAATCCAGAGGTATGCCCAAGAATATGAGTGTTTCCTCTAAGCTGCGATGTAGGTACCTACAAAAAACTTTGATGAATTTCATCTTTGCAGTAGTTCTGCCATTGTTTCCACAGTTTAAAAAAATTACAAATAAAAATAATAAGTGATGGGGTAAGTGAAGATTTTATTGTTGGTTAATGTCAGGTGGGTGTCTGGTGTCCTGGATATTCTGGTACGCACGCTGCCATCTTCGGAATTCTGATACAGTGATGGTTTCGGTGATAACTCTGATTGCTCTCACAGTAAAGGGATGTTGGATTCGTGGCTATTGGCGTGTTCTGGCACTGGAAGTTATAAGTTGTGGTTGTGGACTGTTTGTCTGTGGCCATTCATTCTGATCTCGAGTTGTTGTTGTTGTAGTGAGGCCTATATAGGAACTAGTGCAGTCTCGGCAGGTTAGCTGGTATATATGTGTTGTTGAGCATATAGCATGCCCAGTGATGAGGAAAGTTTCCACTGTGGTAGGGTTTGAATGTGTAGTGGTGGGTGGAAGCATGCTGCAGGTTTTACAACGAGGTCTAGGTAGATAGATAGATATGTTCACTTTGACCCCATGTGAGAATAATCTCGGGGATGTGGAACAGTACATATACTTATTAGTAATGTCAATATTACTATATAATTGATAATATTATTATATATTGACAAGTTAGCAACAACCCATTAGTATAACCAATATCTCCTGTAATCTACACATACAATCCAGAGTTAATTAATACTTATTATATGGAACAGTGTATACACTTTTTGCCAGCATCTAATAACCAGTTATTTTCTTACCAACCAGTTACCATGATAAGTTATTAACAATATCAATTATATTACCAACAACTCATAAGCTGTCAATTACTTAAAAACCTGTTAGTATGCTTATTTTTCACAGCAGTTTTTGAGTGCATGCTATCCCATGTTAGTTACTATATATGAGTGAAATTTTGTAAACAGTGTAATTACTTCATTTGTCAAAAGTTTCAACAGAATGAAAAAAAAAAAACATGTATCATTTTAGTAATTGTGGACAACTTTGTCACCTTCCCCTTCCATACACCATATATACTATTTTATCAGTCATTCTTAGTTACCAAATTCCAAGAGGAAAATTCTTTCACAGAGTAAAATGGGTTCTGAAGCAGAAACTCTTTCAGTTTGGACTTGAAGTAGTTGGGTTTTTGTAGATAACATTTAATTTCTGTTGGTAAGACATTGAATAAGGAAGCTCCAGTAAATGTTAACCCTTTCTGTACAATTGACAGTGATTTGTAATCCTTGTAAATATTATATTTATTCCTAGTATTATGGCTATGTATGTCAGCATTAAGATTGAAGTGTTCAGGATTTTCCACTACAAATTATAGTACGGAGTATACATACTGTGCGGGCATTGTCAGTACACCCAGGTTTTTAAATAGATTTCTGCACGACGTCTGTGGGCTTGCTCCACAAATAGTTCTTATAGCACGCTTTTGCAATTTAAATACCCTCTGTGCTTGTGACGAGTTTCCCCAGAATGAGATGCCATAAGTGAGCAGGGAATGAAAATATGCAAAATATACTAACTTTCTGGTATGAAAAAGATCCATATGATGTTTTTGGACCTTGGCAGAGGGTATTTGTGGACCAAGAAGTTCTTGATATCGGGCGGTCTGCTAAAACATGTATAGGGGGAAAGTAGGTAGCATTTTGGATAGAAGGGTGCGCATTTCTGGAAAGGGGTTAAGGTAGTCGTCAACTAATCATTTTCCAGCTAAAAAGAAACGGGAGGAACATTTTCAATTGCTGAGAGGAGGGATGGAGCAGATGCTGAAATCTGATATGAAATAAGTGGGAAACTCAGTCTGGGTATATCAATATCAAGCATGTTAATCCTGCTGCAAGCAACTGTGAGAAAACTGATTCCTTTTTCTCATTATTTAAACAATATTTTGTTGCTGTAGGAATTTATACATCTGGATTTCAGATATTTTTGCAAATGCATTTCTTTTTAAATAAGCTAAATGATTTGTTTTAAAGAGGGTAATATAGGACGTGTTGCATTTTGCTTGTTGCAGCCTGTTCGAGCAGGAGATCATGAGCTACGTCCCGGCGGTACCCGCGTCCACACGGTCTCCGAGAGGATCTCCGCAGCTGTCCCCACAGGCGTCTCCCGGACTCTCCAGGGCAAACGCACGCGCCCCGGCCCCCTACCGTCGAGACTTTGAGGCCAAACTGAGGAACTTCTACCGCAAGCTCGAATCCAAAGGCTACGGACAGGGTCCGGGAAAATTAAAGTAAGAATGATGAGCTTTTATATCAGATCAATAATAGTATTAAGGAAAAAGGAAATGACTTTAAGCCAGTATAAATAACAAATAATATGGAAAATGACTTGTCACACACCAAAGTTGAAGGCTGCGGTGAGTGAAAAACATATGAGACGAATAAAAACATATACAGTATTTTGGTTTTACACCTTTTTCATGTTATAGGGACTATAACAAGAGAAAGGTGTAAAGAAAAATTAATATAACATGATATAGGAATGATACAATTACTGTTGCCTTTCGGCCATCTGTGTTTGTCCTGCACATTCCTATCTCGTGTTCATATGGATAAGGTGAGAATCTGAAATATTTTGTATATTTTTGTTCATGCCAAATGTTAATCACTTGCCGCAGCCTTCAACTTTGGTGAATGTTGAGCCATTTTCCCCATCCTTTCTTATTTAATATCAGATCAGGGGATATATAATATTTGTGAATGGAAAAAATATTTTATACAAGATAATGTATTTCATCACTGATAGTTATAAAACACACATTTTTTTTATCATTAAAAATATCTTGATGAAAAAAATAATGCTTTAATACAGTATGAAAACAAGGTTTTGTAAAGTAATCCCATCCCTTACCAAAGTTGAAAGAAAGAGGACCAAAAAAATACGAACAGCATTCACAATATTTGGACAAATTCTTAATCGTGCAGGAGGATGTTTATACGCGTGGCCAGTCAGCAGATGTGCACGCGGTAACCGTTGGCATTCCTACACATTATTAGGAAACGGAGCCCTGACGTATATTTGATTTATGTAAGTTTGTCCACTTTTATACTTAACACCATGTAGTGTGATGTTTTTTGCTTTATTATTTAAATGTTAGGTGGTATTAAGACAGTTAAAACACCTAAAAGGGGCAGTATTTTTGTTTAGACAGAGACTACAATATAATATATAATTGATAAAACTGCAATGGAGCTCTCGCTCCAGTGTCAATCTCCCTACACACACCCCTTTCTCCTTTCCTCTTCGAACCTACTTTTGCCCTCTACTATTATTTATTTTAAATTCCTTCAATGTTTGCGGTAAATTATTCATTACTTCTCTTGGCAAATTATTCCAATTCCTCATACCCTTTCCAATGAAAGAAAATTATTCAATAATACAATAACACCAGGCAGAAGGGTATAGAATTCTGGAACTGCAAAAAAAGGGCTGCTTGATTTGTGTCTGGAAATTATCGCAGAATGCAATCAGTAACAGATACGATAAAAGAGCTGGAATGGAATTCATTGGAAGAGGGTGAAGAGGGTCATGGGAGTGTGCAAGGTATATATTGATGATGAGGCATGGAAAGATATTGGTGTAAGAATTAAAAGTTAAAAGTAATGCTTGCAAGGGAAAAGATGACCATGACCACATGTTGGCACAAGGGTGTAGGAAGATTCTCTTTTTTAGATAAATGTGTCAGGGATTGGAATACGTTGCCAAGAGAAATTATGAATAATTTGGACGCTATAATGAACAGAAGGTGGTTTTATTGCAACTTTGATTTTGGCTGGACGTAGTTGGCTCGAAGCGATGAATAATGTACCTTAAAGGCAGACAGAATTTAACATTAAAATTTGTAAATCACAAAAGTAGATGGTGGAGTAATTTAACACTCAATTATATAAGATAATTAAAAAATAAAATAGGAAAGGATTAATTAGTTGACATTGAATTGCCACCAAAGTGTATGCCCATCACAGTTAAATTTACAGTTAATTACAAGGGTCTGTTCTGTGAATGGTTATATTTCCTAGCAACTGAGAGAGGCAATCCCGAGTTGCATTTCGAAGACAGTCACGGCCTGTGACTACGGGCTAGAGGGACTTAGATTTAGTCATGTAGGCGCCAGATGTCACAGTTTGGCAGTCGCAGAAAATCGAGAAACTGGTAGTTCAGAAGATTTATTCAATGATTAGCCGAGCAAAAGTTGATGGAACAATTTGTTAAAAAACTGAAATAAAAGAAGTTACTACACAGACTGTGTATAAATAATACCCAATGCTCTGGTATCCTCTTGGAATCTTGTGAATTCAATAAATGAAAGTCACTGTGCAGAGAAGCTAGACATGTTTGATAACCCTTCCATGTGATTAAGGAAGGGTTCTTTATTGAATGATGTTTGCCTTGTTTCTTGATGTAGTTTTATAATAATCTTGAAATTATTTAATTTTGTGTAATTTACTTTTGTTTTCCTTCAGTTGTTGTCGCCATTTGTTTATTTTGTATCATGGTTCCCTAGTATTAAACAAAACATTATCATTATTTATTGTTTTGATTGCATTAAATTCAAAGTTTTTATTGCAGCTATGAGAACAGGCCTAAATTATACAAGCTGTAGCCAATTATTTAATATTTTAACAGTACTATAAAAGTACAATGTTTTACCATTGATGCATTTATTCCATTCATGACAATTTTAGTGCTTTGTATCACTTTCTTCAGCTAAAATGAGATAGTCAGTGAGATTTTTGGTGTGTTTAACATTAATTGTATGAGATAGAAACCAGACAGTAGAGTTTAGTTTTTTTTGTTTTGTGATTTTTAAGAAATTAATTATAACTTTTATTTGTTTAAATAATTAATATATTTCACAAATGTTTTTATGTTGCTAGGCTTCACATACGGCGTGAACATCTGTTAGAAGATGCTTTCAATAAAATTATGGCCGCATCCAAGAAGGATTTGCAAAAATGTAAATTGTATGTAACATTTGACCGAGAAGAAGGGCTGGATTACGGAGGGCCGTCCAGGGAGTTCTTTTTCTTACTCTCGAGGGAGCTTTTTAATCCGTACTACGGACTGTTTGAGTACTCGGCAAACGACACGTACACTGTTCAGGTGTCGCCCATGTCTGCCTTTGTTGACAACCATCATGAGTGGTAGGTGAAGAATTTTAAAATCAATGAAAACACTATAAAAATCAGTAGTAGTAGCTTGTGTGTTAACTGGTGATATAAAATATCACAGTGTGTAGTTTTATTAAAATGTGTCCACTAGTATTTGCATGATGTGTAGTCAGTCTAACAACCAGACTAAAATTCCAAATTTTATAGTTCTGGCATCTCTTAACATCAGTAGTTTACATTGCAATTACTCTTTTTGAAATAATTATTATGCGCATACGTTTTCTTCAATATTATTAATCCATTTACTACTTAACTCCTTTTATTTCCTGGTTAGTATATATATATATATATATATATATATATATATATATATATATATATGGAAACTGCTTAAAGGCAATAAAACTAAGGAAGGATAGGGAAATATGACCCAACAGTTACCACAGATGAAGGTGGCTGGGAAGATGAACACAAAAAAACAAACACAAGATGTGTAATATTTTGGCATACAGCCTCATTCGTGCAGAAGTGACAGACCAGGCAGAGTCAGATGTGTACACGGAGATGGCCATATGGTGAATTATATATATATGTATTGTGTTCAAAAAGTTTTGCACCAAAATTTATTTCTACGACACCAAGAATAGTAGGCGGCTGAAATTTTGAGGCATTCTAGCTTGAATGTTCTTCCTTTGATGTGGGAAGTTGCAAGGTTCTCCCACTGGGCAGGAGGCATTGTTGAGGACGGCGGCTGTTAGAGATGCACGTTACAAGCAGCACGCTGTGATCGAGTTTCTCGTTGCCGAGGGAGAATTCATCGGCATTTGTATAATGTGTACGGAAGTGTTGCGGTTGACCGCAGCGCTGCTACTCGACGGTTGTGACGAGTAAAGTCTGTGGGTGCACGGACCGACCTTGCCAACTTAACGCGAAGCACTCACCCCACCACAGCTGTGATTCCAGTGCTGGCACAGCGCACTGACGAACTGATTCGGCAGAATCGACGCGTTACTGTTCTACATTTGAGTGAAAAATTGTCCATCAGTGTCGTTAGTGGATACCATATCTTCCAAAAACTGGGATACTCCAGGTTGTGTGCATAATGGATTCCCAAAGAGCTAACATTTGACCAAAGCATAGCAAGGAAAAAGTTTTGTCTGAACTGTTGCAGTGCTACAAATGTGATGGGGATGTCTTCTCACTACTGACGAAACGTTCGTTCATCAGTTCAAATCTGAAATGAAGTGACATTCAATATAATGGCACCATACCCTATTGCCTGAAAGCAAGAGGTCAAATCCGTTCCATCGGCAGGAAAGTCTACAATCACTGTGTTTTGGGATATGCGAAGTGTCATTTTGTTGGATGTGATCGTTCAAGGATCCACCATTAACTCAGACTCCTATGTTGCTACACTGCAACGACTAAAGGAGCACTTCAAACTTCTTTGGCCGGAAAAGAACACGTGTGGCATGTTGCTTCAGTGCAAGACTCCACCACACAAGTTTGCCAACTCGTGAAGAGATTGCTAAACTTGGCTTCACTGCCTAACCTTTAGCCCCGACTTGGCAGTCAGACTTCCACGCGTTTGGCCCTCTCCGTGGGAATCTCAGGACAATGTTCTTTGCGCTGTGGTTTCGTAATCAGAAACTGTCACAGTGCTGCGAGGGTTTACACGCTCTTCCAGAACACTGGCATAAAATAATAAAAAAAAGAATGGATAGACTTCTTTAAAAATAGTCAGTATACCTGAACAATGTAGCAATGCACTTCCCGAGTTGTAAAGTTTTATCTCCCATACTTTCAGAGAAATAAATTTTTGTGCAATACTTTTTGACTGCTCTTAATAGAAGAGCGGGAAGCATCACAAGAACTTCCAATCATCCCAACCTATCCCATGGATGTCAATTTTTTTTAGAAAGTTGCTGTGGAAGGATAGCATCCTCCCTATCAATGACCAACAACTATCTAGCCAGACTTTGCGCTCACTTCGATTTTGACCTGACATTACTTCTATGTGCTCCTTTACATACCCTCACAAAACTCTGTTCTCAGTTATTGATCACCCTATTATACTATGAGCTGTTAAATTATTTAATTTCATATTGTACTGAATCTATTGCTTTTGAAGTACTGAATATTGTTTTAGTGCCGGTTTATAATTTTTTTTACGTTGTCACGTATTGTTTTAGGTTCAGATTCAGTGGGCGTGTCTTGGGTCTGGCTCTGGTGCACCAGTACCTGCTGGATGCCTTCTTCACCAGGCCATTCTACAAAGCTCTGCTCAGACTGTGAGTTGTAGTTTGTTACCGTATCTTTAACTAAAGAAATTAAAAATAATAATAATATAAAAAGAGGTAACCAGATGACTAAGGGAATTGCCACCAGAGCATTAGCTCCATTGCAATTAAAATTAATAATAGTAATGAGATCAGTATGGTCTTTAATACAGGAACGTGAGCAGAAAAATCAGAAAAGGAGCTTCTCCATCTAACTAAGGATATTATTGGCGCACGAAAACCACCGAATCAAGCATCTAGAAATTTCTACGGTTATATTAGAAAACTGAGGAGAAGGGAAGGTATTCAGACAATTGTAGATAAGAACGGAGTTGAAGTCACTGAGGATTTTAAAATTGCAGAGATATTGAGTGACTGGTTTAGTGAGACAACTAGGGACTATCATCCTGAGATGAGAGGGAATGAATCAAAGGAGAGTTATCTCTAAAAGTACAAACGAGGAAACTACAAAATTTGAAACAGATTCTCAGAAAATTATGAAGGAACTCGGAAAGCTAAAAAAAAATGTAAAGCGGTTGGTATAGAGGAATGGAGGAAGGTGAAGACAGTACTGGGAATGTCCAGGGCATATGTTGGTGATGGGGCTTGGAGAGATATTGGTCAAAGAAATTGGAATAGTGCATGGAAGGGGAAAGACGACCATGGTACACTAGTGAAGACTTCATTGCTAGCATTTAAGATTTGCAACTTACATTATTCTTGATTCTTGGTATGTAAAATGTACAGAACAGCAACTAGTTTGGATTAGGGGTAAAAATGACTTCCAGCAAAGTGGGATGGTCGGTAATGCAGAAGGCTATATGGGTCAGCAGGAATAAAAGGGGGAGCAGGCAAGAATTGGAGGTTGATAATATAAATATTATGCCATATTTGTCCTATTATTGTTTAAAATAGCTGTAAAACTTGGGTGATGAATATCAAAGCTGTGCATATAAAACTGTCTTACGTAAATTTAAAAAACTGTTAATTTTTTCCAGCATAGCTCAAAATCTTCAGATGCTCATTTGAAAGTGTGTTTTTTCTTCTAAAGAAAAGTTGACATAAGGAGTGCATTTATATGCTACAAATATCTCTAACTACATTAAAGCAAAGTAAAAACAAATAGAAAAGAATAAAAAAACAGTGCAAACACATATATGCAGTATTTTGAATGAATGAATAGTTACTCACATTTCAAGGTCACCAGGTTCACATGCTCTAAACCAGAGCAGCACTCACAATGATTTACATTAGTTGGTTTTGCTAGTCACTATTCTATTTTAAAATGAATAAAAATGTTTATTTCTTTCAAATTTTGTTTTGCCAACAAAATGTCTTGTGCTGGATTGATGATGAGTTGGAGTATGAGTACTGTGAGCCAGATTTATCGATAACACGAGCTTACATCTAGTACAAAGCATTCAAAACTGGCCAAAACTGACTGAATAGTTTCATCATTATGGTCAATGTCAGTTTCTCCAACTGATAAGTAATTGACAAAGTGAACACTCTGGCCTCGCATTCGGGAGGACGGCGGTTCGAATCCCCATCAGGGCATCTAGATTTGGGTTTCCCAAATCACTACAGGTGAGTGCTGGGATGCTTCCTTCAAAAGGCCATGGTCGAATTCCTCCCCATTCCTTGTCCTCAGTCCCATCCTGCCTCTAGTGACCTCTACATCGATGAGGCGTGAAGCAATAAATAAATTTAAAAAAAAATGCAAAGTGAAGAAGGCAGTGATCAAAAATCAAGGTGCGAGCTTGTGAGAGGTGATTCAGAATGTGAACGCATCTCACAAATCCGCTCACATGAGATGCATCGTAGCATGATGTTTTTAAAAAAGGGGGGGGGGAGTTTGCAATGTCATATTTTGTATTTTCCCTCACTACTACTTACGTCTTCGGTTCAGAGGATTCCAGGTCTATGTACTGCTCTGCACATTCTAATCCCTAACAGCACGAAAAACATATACAATCTGCTGAGAAATAAATTCTGAATCTACTCAGCTATTAAGTGTTCCTTCCCAGCAAATAATCAATGACACTAATGATAAATTTAGTTCGTAAGGTCACATTCAAGAGGACACCGGTTCGAATCCTTATCTATGCATCCAGAATTGGGATTTCCACGGCTTTCTCGGCAATTGCCGGGATGCGTAATTCAAAAGGCCATTGCTGAATTCCTCCCCATTCCTAGTTCCATTGCACCTTTAATGATCTCTGCTTGGAATTGCTTCTGGAGGGGCAAGCAGTCCAGCAATATCATCTGAACAATATGAGGCATTTACGAGAAAACATTTGCTGGAAAGGACTTGATTTGTGGAAGAACAAGTCTTGGATTTAGCACCATGATAAAGTACCATCCCAGATGTCAGCCCTGGAACTGAATAATCTGCTGATTGCTTTTTCATCATTCGTTGCAAAGCATTTTTTTAGAACCCTGCAATAAATGTAACGATAAGACAGTAAAGGATATAGTGTTCAATGATATTTATTTTTCAGGCCCGTATCTTTGAGCGATCTCGAATCACTTGATGCTGAATTCCATCAAAGCTTGCTCTGGATAAAGGAGAATGACATCACTAGTGACTCGCTGGACCTGACGTTTGCAGTCACCGAAGAAGTTTTCGGACAAGTTGTCGAGAAGGAGCTCAAACCCGGAGGGCGAAACATCAGTGTAACTGAGAAGAACAAAAAAGTAATTACACCGCTCCTAATTAATTAACATTAGTTCCAAAACAATTATTTTTTTAATTTTCTCCAATGTTAATTTTTCAGAAATTATTTTTTGGTGATATACTTGTTCTGTAGTGCACAATGCAATGAACTGCCTTATGTGGACCGCATTCTGTGCCTCCATTTAACAGGAATACTTGGAACGGATCGTGCGGTGGCGGTTAGAACGTGGAGTCGCCGAACAGACGGAGTCGCTGGTCAGAGGATTCTACGAAGTCGTGGACCCGCGCCTCGTGTCCGTTTTCGACGCTCGTGAACTTGAGCTCGTTATAGCGGGCACGGCAGAAATTGATCTCGTCGATTGGCGGAAAAATACTGAATATAGATCTGGTAAGATTTTTCACACACAATTTTACGAGTATTACTGATCCTAAATCTCCATTACACCTGTATCATATATTTTTCTTCATAGTAATGTTAAAGCATGGTTTTCATATATTGTTCCTGTTTTCTGTAAGTTTAAATAAAATTATAAGATATTCCTAACAAAACTTTTGTTTCCAGGATATCACGATACTCATCCGGTGATGCAGTGGTTCTGGACAGCAATAGAGAAATTCTCAAATGAACAGAGGCTACGGCTGCTGCAGTTCGTTACCGGGACATCGAGTATCCCATACGAAGGTTTTTCGGCACTGAGGGGCAGTACGGGACCTCGGAAATTTTGTATAGAGAAGTGGGGCAAACCGAATTCACTTCCAAGGTACCGAGATGGAATTAATTGTTATTATTTGATTTTACTGTAATAAGTGACCAGAGGATTTTACCATTAATTCAAAAGAATTTTAGGAAAAAACTTTACTTGTGTAAAAGAAAAATACCTGATTCAAATGTAATTTCTCAAATGTTTCTGAATTTAGCAGCCACAACTTATGCACAAGAAATAAATTTTAATTTTATGCAAATGTAACTACCAAAATGTATTGTCTATTATGTAGCAAGCAAATGGTGATTAGCTTGTTTTGTTGAAGAGAAATGAGGAGACACCTCTTACCATACCCTCCATACAGCATGACAAAAGAAAGTAAAATGTTCCGTGAAGGCTCTTGGTTTTGAGGAATAGATTGCTTTTGAACTTCAGTTTCTATAATAGTAACTGGATTTTGCAGTAATGCTGTGTTATTTATTTGACAGTCTAAGCTTTTGGCTGCCATTCTAAGGGTCGAACACGCGAGGCTGCTGTGAGAGAGAAGCAATGGTGGCCTTGACGAGTGAAGGAGGGCAGCAGAAACTTTAAAGAATACCAATAACTACAGTGAAGACAGCGATATATTACTCTTCGATGTTTGGCATTTGTGGCTACGTTAATATAAATGGTATCTCTGATGAGGGCTGTGAAATGACAGCTGTCAAATACATAATGCGACATTCCTGCAAAATCCAGCTTTTATTAACAAAGATGATCGTGGAAGCCTGGGAATTCATTCAGTCCTTATACTCTGCTGTATATTTTGCAAACACCCACTTTCGCGTTCTCTGGCATCCACCAGAAATTTCAGCAGTTTTGATTTGCACTCCGACACAAAGCTCATACACGCAGTCATTGCCATGATGTGTGTGTGTGTGTGTTTGTATCTGTTTGTGTATCACCTTTATTTTACTGTCGAATGTGGTGGCTTATGGAATCCTCTATCCTAATTTTTATCTGAATTTGGTATCCAGCAAATTTGTTTCATTTAAATCTGTATGTATATTAGTTTTTATGTATTTCTGTGATAGTTTCGTTCTGTTCATTATTATGTTTAGTACTTTATCATGTTCTTATTGTTAGCAGTGAAGAAATTCGTGCGTTTCTTCGATACCCTTCATCAATTCAAAAATAAACATTAAAGAACCTTGCTTGGTTTGTTTTAATCTCCTTTAATTAACTGTTTTTACGTACAGCCACAAGCCACAGCTTTCTTAACAATCCCAACCGCGCACACTTATTTTCATTTGTCCGTACTCGCTTGTGTTTCTTTCTTTTTTACTCTCTGACAAAGATATTCTTTCTACACTCACATTCACTGTTCAGAAACTATCATATGCGCTGCCATGGAAATAACTCTGATCCAACTCAAATAATTAGCAAAATAATTATACAGAAAATATTACACTAACAATGAAACAACATAAAAGGAAAAAAGACATTAATCAGTAATTCTTTAAGTGTTAGGAGACTGTGTTTCCTTAAAACAATAAGAACTGTATCTACATTGTAATACTCTTCTTTAGCTTGTAGGTAAGTGGAAACGATTCCTGCTCGGGCCTAACAGTTGTCCTGACAGTAGTTTTCCATAATGACTTACACAAATGATGGGGTGGACCATAATTTCTGACTCACATAAAACAATTAAAAATACACTTTATATTCAGATTTTAACAAAGGAAAAAAGGAAACTGCTTTAGGCAATATAAATTACAAGGAAAGGGAAAATGACTCATCACTCGCCAAAGTTGAAGGCAGCGATGGGAGAACAACATATATCACCAACACAAAAAAATATACACAATATTTCGGTCTTAAACCTTATTCATCCTAAAGAGAATGAGTCGTGTGGCTCGGGAGGTGCGCACACGCCGAAGAATCCTACATGACTGAGTGGATTATCAATATGGCGGTGGGACTGAGATGTTATATATAAATATGTATATCGCTGAAGGTGAGAGAAACATTAATATACCACAAGGGTAAGAAATGTAGAGACAAAAACAAAAATTGAGGAAATAAATATAGATAGATAAATTTTGAAAAGGAATAACTAAATAAAATGTAATTAGTTAAATGACAATAATGCTAGTACTGATAATAATGAGTGATGCGTCAAAGAAAGGATTTTTTTCGGTGGTTGAGGCCGTGTGGGTGTTCTTTTCAAAATTTATCTATCTCTATTTATTTCCCTAATTTTTGTTTTTGTTTCTAAATTCCATACCCTTTTGGTATATTACTATTTCTCTCACCTTCTGCGATATACATATTTATATATAACATCTCAGTCCCACCGCCATATTGATAATCTACTCAGTCATGTTGGATTCTTTGGCGTGTGCGCACCTCCCGAGCCACATGACTCATTCTCTTTAGCATGAAGAAGGTTTAAAACCGAAATATTGTGTATTTTTGTGTTTGTGATATACGTTCTTCTCCCGTCGCTGCCTTCAACTTTGGTGAGTGATGAGTCATTTTCCCTTTCCTTGTAATTTATATACAGATTTTAACATTTAACAATAAAAAAAACAACAGCTTCTGTTAGTTTCTCATGTTACTTGAAAAATTGAACACTAGTTAATTTAAAAAATAATTTCAACTAAAGATTATTAGTAAAATACATTAGAACCAATCTATGGATTGTTGATTTCTTGTAAATTTCAACGTGTGTGAATACTGAATTTATGTTTCAGAGCTCACACGTGCTTTAATCGGCTGGACCTCCCACCCTATCCGACTCCAGAAATTTTGTACGAGAAGTTGTTGTTAGCCGTCGAAGAGACGAACACGTTTGGCATAGAGTGAAAAAATTGAAGTGAGACGTTGGAACCTTGCTTAAATTTCCACGAAAGGGATAACCAAAGAATGTCACCGGGAACAGTCTTCCGATCAGAAGATGCGGTGCAACGCTGGAGCTACGTTGTTTCCGTTCAGTTCGGTGTGAGACAGACGATAGATAGTACTGGAAGTTCCTCAGGAATGATCAATCAATTATAGTGTGTATTAGTCATTACGAATATGAAGCATTTACTCTAAACGGCAGAAGTTAAGGAGTCTAGTGCGTACGTGCGTATACGTCATTCTGTGGCCAGTACCATCCTGCTTCGGAGTAATGTTGCCTTTCCTATTATTCATAGCTGAGACCAGATGAAGGTTATATAGCAAGTTACCAAAGCTGTAAGAGGTTTAATAGTGATATGTCGCCAAGTAGGTTTTTAATTTGACCTACATTACTATTACTGCATTGCACTGTCTTGCCCTAAAGAAGTTAGCAAACAATCTCATTGTTAATTGAGTTTCCACAATTCTTAATGGATTAGTTGCTTTTACTCAAAATGGTGATTAACAATTGAGTAGTTCGTGTACTCAATTTAACTGGATACACGACTTTTTATTGTAAACTTTACCTCTGTTTAAATTATTGAGTGGGAATTAGTGCTATGCTTCATTTTATAAATGAGCGCTGTGAAATGTCTCAGATTTCAACATTTCAAACAAAAAGCCTGCTATTTTAATATGTATTTAGACACAGTTTGTATGTTGATTTCAAACTGCATATTTTAAATAAGATCTATTGCCTGCCTCAAAATTGTTCTGGATGGTTCAGGTAATTCAATACTGGTCATACTTCAAGATCAAGTTTATTTCGATTTGTAATAATTGCTGTAATAATCAATTTTAACAATGCAGCAGTTATTTTTGTAAGCATCTTTAAAGTCAGACTGAGATGTTTATAATTCTTTATAGCAGCAGGTGTTAAAGCTGATAAAAACAACTAGCATCTAAAAGGAGAACACTTTCAGAAAGCTAGTTAGTATCACAAATATTCTGTTAGTAAGAATTATTTGAAATAGTCGGATTACCCTCGGCAAGTAGTGTAATATCTTTACGATAGTTCCATAATACACAAATAAATTTTTTCTTTAAAGTTTAATGCTGTTGCTCCTGATTTATAACTGAGAAATTTTTAAATGTAATGTAGCCATTTTCACATAGAATTTTCTGCATTTATTTGGAAAACAAATTTAAATAATCTTGGATAGTTTGTAAAATGTGAGATTAGAAAGTTGAAATCACATTTGCTAAGCCAATACACAATTTGCTAAGCATTCCGGCCAACCAGTGCTTGCCTTGAATTATATATGTAGATTTAAAAAGTATTTAAGAAATCAAGAAAAACGAAGTTAGGAGTTTTAAGAAGTGGGTTCTAATTTATTGTCATTCTTCTCAGCCTTTTAATGACCGATTTTCCATAACTACCATTTTACCCCAATTTTTTCCTATTATTCTAGTAGAATCTTTTATTTACCAGTCCAGTAAAAACTGTAGATTATTGTCTTTACTTCCTGTAATGGTTTGAATTTTTATAAGCAGTACCTACCTTTACGGTTAAATACAATTTTTTTAGATAATTACATTAAAAAAAAAAATTACCGACTTCACAAATATATCCTCTGATGTTTGCCGACTTCGATCACTTTTCACTCTTTACTTTCAGATAATGGCCTGTTTTTATATAAGTGTAAAGCATAAACACTTCCTTTTGTGAGAACTCACTTCTTGAAATTCTTGTAACAAAATTCTAATATAATCAGGTGAAATCTTATTATGAAAAAAAAATCATCTTTGGTTCAATTTTTACATTACTTACGATTAGCATATAATATTTTTATATATTTCACATTTGTGTAGGTATCTACTTCTTTGCATTAAATAACCATTCCATTCAGTAGTTTATAAATTCTCTGTACAGCTTATTTGTGCAAAACTAGAACTGGTACCTTTTTTGTACATCAGTATCAAAATTTTGTGAGGTTTGTTTGACTGTTGGAGAAATTACATTTTGTTTAGTGTGTGATTTTCTGTTTTACAATTCTCACTTGCCTGTAAAATCATCAAGAAGTTGCACAATTCTTGACAGTATTTTATTATTATTATTATTTTTATTACAAATAATATATATTCTTAGGAAGAAATAAGTTTCTAAAGTCTGGCCATTTGGTTGTGGCAGTTGAATGAAACTTGGTGTAGTAGCATATATTTTGTACCTCTGTATCTGGGTAGAGTGCACAAATTTTGTCGGATTAGGAGAAGCTAAGAGATAGGTATGGAACTCCGGACTGGAACAAACTACCGAGGGAAGTGATGAATAATTTTCCAAAAATGTTGAAAGAATTTAAAATTTGTTGTGGGGCAAAAGTAGGTGGGATCAAGAAAGGGATAAAATGGGTGTTACTTCAATAGCATTGGACTCCATAGCAATTAAATTAATATTTTTATACATGATTGGAATCAAAAACAAAATTTTGTGTCCAACAAATTATAATTTAGTGTGAACAGATTAAATGCTATTAAATGTTAAATAGTGATATGTCTGCTATGTCTAAAGAAGTCATCAGCTCTGAGGTGAATATGAGCAGGACATCCCAAGACGTCATCCATAGTGAAAGTGTTTAGGTTCAATTATGCATAATTATTAGACTTGCAATGAATAGTATAATCGGCCGTACGCCAAATATGGAATATTCTGCAGACTTCCAGGCCGAATAGCCAAATATTTGGCAAAAGTATTTGGCCGGCTTGTTGCCGAAATCCGCGCTTGTCTCTCGCCCACGTGCCACCTCCCACCACTACGTGCGTGTTTTGACTTGTTTGAAGTAAGACTTTAGGTATCACATTGAGTTATTTGTGACAGATTCCTTTTATTTTTTCTTAAGAATATCTGTTATTTGCACTAAAATTCTTTCCTTGAAGTGTGAAGAAGGAAAACCTTCCTTGTGATAGATCATAATACAGATGACCAACAACTATATCTTTCTAAAGCCCAAACTGCTGATCGCGCTCTCTGAACTGCTTGTCGCAGTATGATATGCCGTTCTTCAACACTTTCATATGGATCGATAACCGATTGTGGTATTTCTATAGTCAAAACGTCCTTGAAACTCGTTTTTAAGTCTGTAAGAAGGGCATTTGGACTAAATATTGAATACAAAGCAAAATGTCATCATCCTCGACATTTGTCAGTGATAAGTTGGGCAACTGGGAAAGTTCATGCCTTCAATGTTTTGCTTGAATATATTAATTTTGGAAAGAAAAGCTTAAATTATGGCCTTCATTTTATTAAATTCAGTCTACCACCTTGTAACTAGTACCACTGCCTGACAATGCCAGAAAAATTACTTTTTCCAAATCACAGTCTTCCACTCCTAAAATGTAATTATTTAATATTTTTGTTAGTTTTGCTTCGATAATGTGGATATTGATTATACACAATTATTTTTGTAACCATAAGTAAAATACATCATCATTAAATCATTTTATTTCAGGCAATTATGAAAATTCAACAACAAAAAATCCTAAGTATTTGGTATTCCCCTTAATAGTACCCAGATATTCGCTATTTGGCTGAATAGGTTAAAAGTGGCTGAATATACCAAATATTGAATAGTTACCGAATATGTGTTGCAAGCCTAATAATTATACATGATACTTAAACATTTTAGAGTTAAATTGAGTGAATTAGCTAAGAAACAGAATAAAAATAGGGATATATCCCTGTAACAAACTTTTAGCCTTTTTGTTGGGTTATTTTTTGTCCCCCATGCAGTGCTTGAAAACATGTTGGAAAACAAATCTGTTATCCATAAATACTGTTTGGAATTTGCTCTCATTAGAGGGTTATAGATGTTTTATTCAGTATTAATAATAGTTTTTGCTCTTGCATATTTAAAAAAATACTATTGCTGTTAAAGTGGCATGCCACCCTGAAGCTTATTCCTTAAGTAACAATTACTGTGATTAATGTTGTAAAAGATTTCAGAAAAACAAAAGTGTACGAAAAGAAATCTAACAAACCTGACAAAATTTTGAAGCTTTAGTATTAAAGATGTAGCTGTAAATGAGGCTTTAAACATTTAACAGCACTTTTTTGATGTCCATTATACGTCTCATGCACTAAACCTGCATGCAGCACTGCAAGTTTTTAAGCATTTTTAATAAGCTAAGAATTATACATCCTCAAACAAATTGTTGTTGTTGTTATACAAGAGTAAAATATGTAGAATGCATACATAGCATGTGTGGAATATATTTTGTATTCCAAGCTAATTTAACTATACCATATTTGTACACAATATGAATTGTGAACATTTTGAAAACAACTGAGCTAAATTTTTATCATTCACTATTGATGTTACAATTTAATTACAGTTTAAAATATTTATGAAGAAACGTTTATCAGGAAGTCGCACAGTGGCATCTACCTTATTTTCACACTTAAATAGCTAACTGTTGATTTGATAACTTATTGTTGCCACTTCATATTTATTAGTATTGTGTGAACAGGTTGTCACATCATTTATGAACAAGTCAGGAGCAAACGTAAAGATATGTAAATATCTGTGTATTTGTGGTTTAAATACGGCATTGCATTCACTTCACATACATCTGCTATCATTGTGTTTGTATGGTAAAGTTATTAGTCTCTCTTTAAATGGTAAAATAATGATTCTTAATGATAAATTGCCATCTTTAATTTTATTTGAATGTATCCTATGCTGTTTGTATTGACGTTATTTTTAACATAGTAGCCTATATACTTTTTGAATCTCCTCATTTCAATTATTTATTTTCACTCACCGACACTGCAGAATTATGTTTGAAAAGTCTTGTTTTCATATGAAATTTGTTCTTTAAGCCAATGGCAAGGGTCTCGGTTGCATTTCAGTTTGACATTCCTTTATTTCAAATGCAAGTAATATGGTATAAAAGTAATTAAGTATGTTGTAGGAACAATTTGTTAAGTGTATGTAGGCTTAAAATGTTTGTGGTGATCACTCTATACTAGTCAAGTAAGATTATTTATGATTAATATATGCATATGTGCTTGTATTATTTGAATGCGAATTATGTATGTGAAATTTTTGTACAGTTGTGTAGATGGGTTTTCTTTTGTGTATCTGTGTCGATATACTTGTCCTATAATGTGTTGTAGAATGTTGTTATTTATTTGAATTATTGTGTAAAAAATGGCCAGATGTCACTTTTAAAAAAAAATATTAAAATATTTCATCAAATTATTTTGTTTTTTTAATTATTTATAATTCAATTACCAGAATAATGAAAATGAAAATTCCTTGGCAATGAAAATAAGGAATGATAGGGAAAGTAAACCTGTTACCTATCACAAATGATGGCAGGAAAACACTAATGATGAATATATTTTAAACATATTTCCGTATGAATCTTCATTCATGCATAGAAACATGGAAAATGGGTTGCACCACATGACTAAAGCCCGAATCGGGGTGAGGTAGTGGTGGTATGGTTGTTGTTGTTGGGATTTAAGGGCGCGTCGACGGCGGGGTCATTAGCGCCTGGTGGTATGAGTGAGAATATGAAGCAGGTAATTGATAACTATGGGAAAGTATTAGCGCTGAAATTGAGGGTACATGATAATATTAACTAAAATAGTAAAAAAATATTAGGAGGGATATAGTAACTAAATGGTGAAAATGAATTGTAAATTGGTATCAGGTAATGCACCACTGCTTACCTGAGATGATAGCGGGGTGACGTAGAGATCTCACTTGTCAGGTCTCGGCTCTGGAATGAGGAGGGGTGTGAGTGCTGTAGGCTGCGACCACTGAGCACTTCACTGGTGGAATTAGATAGAATACCCGATTGTGTGTGGGCATACAAAAAGACCGAGCGCGGTGAGTGAGCGGTTACTCTCTGGCCTCAAATCCAGGAGGATGCAGGACCGAATCCCCGTCTGACCGTCCAGATTTGGGTTTTCTGTGGTTTCCCCAAATCACTCCAGGCGAATTCCGAGATGATTCCTTCAAAAGGCCGTGGCTTCTTGTTCCTTGCCACCATTCCTTTCCCGCCTGTAATGACCATGACAAGGCTAAAGATATAAGCAAAAAATAAAAGAGAGAGAGATAAAATAAATAAACGTTGACTGTGAATCATGAATATATGAAATTAAATATCGCCTCTGGTTAGCTGTGGCTCAGGTTTGGTAGTATGGCTTCATATTCTCACCCATACCACCGCTACCTCACCCCAGTTCGGGCTTTAGTCATGTGGGGCAACTCATTTTCCACATTTCTATGCACGAATGAAGATTCATACGGAAATATGTTTATGTAGTAGGGTAGTAGGCTGCCCAACCAGCAGCAACACCAGTCTAGAATATGCTGGCTCAAAAACCTCTGCAAACGTATCACTGATTGTTTTTACTTTTTGATTATAATGGGGAAAATAAACCTTTTGAAAGGTCTTATTGATACGTTTTACTGGTTGATTGTAATTAAACTGTGTTATTTATACCTTTGTTACATTGTAATATCTACCGTAACTATAGACAAGTATTATATAGCCCAGAGGCTAACTTAGAATCAAAATTGTCGCCCATCTCCAAAATTGGTTGGGCAGCCTTGGGGGTAGATGATAGGAGAGAAAGAAATGAAAGTTGAAGCAGTCACAGGGTATCATCTTGAGATTCCAAAATCACTCCAGACGAATATTACGATGGCTACTTCAAGAAAGGCCGTGACATAATTCCTTCCTGTACCTTGCCCCCATTCCTTTCCCGCCTTTAATCACACCTACAATGTGTAAAGCCATAAGCAAAAAAAATCTTCACACCAAGGTGATTGCCTGTTGTCCACATGTGCCAACATTATGAGTTGAGAAGGGCTGCTGCTGTTTGGGATGACTGTGAATCAAAAATTAAAATTATTAGACTCTCTGTGGCCATTCATTCTCTCAGACAATTTTTAAGGTACATAGTCCTTACTGGAAATTATGGTTTGTGTTGTATATGTATCTGAAATGTAGTGAGGTCACAAGTATATTTTTAACTTTAATAATTTAGTTTAAAGGTCAAAGACGCCCAAAAGACAGTGCAGAGTACCTTTGAAAAACAGATGAAGGGACGAGACAAAAAAGAAGTTGATTCGATGAAAGCATGAACGGAATATAAAGTAAATGAAAGAGGATGTTTCGAAGGTGAAACTCTCAATGAAGTTGTATTTTGACAAATCGTGTGTAAATGTAATGTGCACACTTTATCATTATTCTTGGCCGCTGCTGAAAAATTCTGCCACTCTTATCTTGCACAATCCTGCATCAATGTCATCCTAAGAAACAGTAACGCAATACTGGCTCATCAGTATTGCGTTACTGTTTCCTGCGTGGCCAAGAATAATGATAAAGTGTGTACGTAGAAATGAAAGAGAATTAATGTATTGTTTGTAAGACATTGTGTAATAATAGAAAGGAATTTATCGTGAAAATAACTGAACATAAGTATTAATTGTATATTTTCTTGTTAATTTCAATTACTGCAATACATTATATGCTTAGTGATTTAAGGAATTATTCGAGAAAGTAAAATAATGAATAAAAACTTCAGTGACATTAAAGTAAAGATATTTCAGAAGTTTTGGATTGAACCAGATATTTAAAGCCGGCAAGAAGCAATTCAAATAACAGTAAATATCTGGTAAGTAAAATAAAGAAGAAACGTGATGCTGTGTACAGACATACTGCGACGTATGCTGCTACTAAAGGAGGGGATTAGAGGAAATAGTACGATGCACGAGTAGCGACACCTCACAAGTTGAGTGGTGGTGAAACCTACGCAGCAGCTGGACAATACTCTCAGCTGGAATACTGCGTGAGAGGTTTCACAGGTGGCACACCATACGACGGGAAAGTTAGCACTAAGACTGTGGCAATGAGGAAAATTTGTGTATCAATTGTTACAAGGATGGGATCGGTGGGAAGTGGTGTAGGCACAGAGGTGAGACTGTCCTGTATCCTTGATACTGGGGTTTACTGTCTGGTCTGGCCATAGATGTTCTTCCATCGAGGTAAAGATGTGTTCTATAGGTCTATAAACAGTGACTATGGGGCATCCGGGGTACATTGTTTATGAATTGTGGGGAGGAGTTATAGAGTAGGGATATGAAGAATTGTGGTTGTCAGTATTCAGACTGACTGTGATGTGAGAACTTGGAGGAGCCTGCTAAACTGTAAACAATTCTTCAGACTTTGTTAACAGCAGGTGTGGGACCAGGGATGGGAGGGCACAGTCACAAAGTCACTACGGTTCATAATAGTGTGGTTGAGACCTTGGATGCTGGAAGGATTGTGAGGTCTGGTTGGTAGACTGTTGTTTCCTGGCTGTGTTTCGGCTGGACTAAGGTTGCTGATGTTGGATAGGAAACTGGGTGAAGCCAAACTGGTGGATAAGAAATCCAGAATTTTTTGAAGAGCATGGTTACGGGGAACAGATGGTGCATCAAGTATGGATGGTGGCTTGACTGGGTATCACTGATGAGGCACAGTGGAGTGTTGAGCAGTTTGGTGGCTCAGTGGTTAAGGCAGATTCGACAGTGATTCAAAAGGTACCCTTATCACGTCAGTTTAAGCGATTGTGATAGGGGGGGAAAGCGCAGTCAATAAGAAACTCCTGCCAGCAGGTCATTTAAGTCATACGAGTGTTCGACAGAATGAAAAAGAATTGCTGACTTGGTTGGTAGGGTAAAATGTAGGGGTAGGCATAAATATATATTAAACACTTGGATAGTAGAAAAATCACCGCTTACTATAGAAGATGATTCCTGCAGTGTCAAGACATGGAAAAGCCTTTGGACCTTCTTCAGTAGTATAGTGAGATTGCTGCATGATGGAGGCTGGCAGCCAACTGAGTTAGCCTACATGGCGGTAACTTATGGTGGGGAGAAAAAACGACATGGAGGGTAGTAAGGGTGAGGATAAAAAGGCATAAACCAGAAAATAATAATAAACTTGTCCACAGGAGCCCGATGTGAAAGTGCAGTAGATGTCAGTTGATTATCCTAAATTGCCTTTTACACAAATATATTACAAGTTTAGAGAGTACCGAGAGTTGGAATTGTGATAAAGGAGAAAAGGATAGGTTGACAACTGAAGGTGGACTGAAATGAAATAAGATGAAATTGAAAGTGGTAAAAGGATGCAATGGACATAAATTTTTCAAATGTTGTGCTGGTGAAAATAGAAACGTTTGCAGCAAAATAATGGTGGGAATATCGTCAAAGAAAGTCAAACACTTGCAGATGAAACCAAACAGAAAATTGGGTTGGCTGCTAGGAACATTTTTTTAGATACAGGAAAACATTATTTTGATTAGAAGAGTCAAAGTTGAGAAAATTGTGTCTCCAAGTGGTACGAGAGCATATTCTTAGCAGAAATGAGAATGTTTCAACAAATGTGTTGAGGTCACGTGATATGAAATTGTAACTAAGGACTGCAATCCCGCAGTGTTTTCAATCCCGCGGGATCCGCACGGGATTTGCGCCAATCCCGCGGGATCCGTGCGGGATTGGTACAAACAGTTTTTTAACGCATATATTTAAAACATAGTTACTTAAAACGTTAATAAATCAAATAATAATTAAATTAATAAATAATTTTTAATGTTAAATGATAAAAAATAACACTTAACAATATTTTGATTGGCAAAATGACATTAAAACTTTTTAGCGTGTCTAGTGTGTATTTCGAGGTTTTACATTTTTGTTTTTTAATCTAAACCAATTTTTAAATAAATAATAAAAATGTAAAATATTGAGTCTTAGGTCATATTATGTGCTTTACAATACATCACATAAGTTTAAAAATATGGTTTGCTTAGTGGCCAAGTTACCAGAGTTTTTTTTAAAAAAAAAAAATCTAAATAAACGTTCCATAACATCGAGAAAAGCATTCCATTTCACAAAGTGAAGTTGAATATACTCTGTAAAGTGTAGACTTGGTTCAGAACAAGATCTCATAACTTTTTGTTACTGCACAAGCACGAGACTTGGCCTTTTTTTGCGTGATTCATTATTATATCTCCTGATTCCTTGATTGATATTACAGTTGATTCAATGTTATTAAAAGAAACTACTCATCAACACGTAAACTGTCAAATATTTCAGATTTACTTATGTGGCGTAACGACGTTTTTAGAGTGGAAATTATTATTTTTTAGTAAGAAAGGAGGCTTTCTCGGCGAATGATTGCAGTGAAGCCCTCATAGGTTGTATCTCCGGATTTCATTGCAAACGCACGAAATTACACACGTGAGGTAGACGGTGGAGGCAGCCGTCGAAGTATAGTGCTCCTACAACACAATTCGTCGATACAGCCATCAAAATTTCATTATAACTTTTTTTACCTTTAGTCGAAACAATAACAAGGAGAAGAGGGATTAGTCGAAAGCCTGAGCGGCACATGTAAGCAGGTGGCTTTCGTCAAAGAAACGCATTGAGGCAGCGGCCAAAACAACAATAAGTCAAAGGATATACAATTTTCTTTTGATACCTATTAAATAAATAGGTACGCGATCGTTAAAATCATGATAACATTAGTTTCATATCAAGGAATAATCAAATTTTCAGCCGCAAATTAGGAAATTGTCACAATTACTTTATCTGCAAATACAGAAAATGGGAATAATGAAACCGTGAATAAAAAGACGTAACCGTGTAGTTCAGATAACGTGTGCGACACTTAAAAAATAATTATATAGTTAGAAAATCGTACTAAATAAGCAACATAACTCAAATTACAGAAATGTGTATTCAAAACAAACGTAAGTTTTGATGAATACGTAAAAGTGTATTTATTTACTTACGAATGACGAAGGTTGACAAAAACAAACGCTTGTTCACATGAGTCAAATGCCAACTGGAAGGGTACAGGCAAACAGTGCAAAATATCCGACAGAGACCGAGTGGGGCAGCGAGTCACGCAGACTAAAACGCGTTTCCGCCGGATTTTGCGGATTGCGGATCCGCTTAATTTTGTGCGGGATCCGCCAGACTGTCTAATTATGCGGGATCCCGCTTTGCTGGATTGCAATCCCTAATTGTAACTCATGAATGAAACGGGGATAAAATACAAACATGAGACAATTCTAAGCACAAACTAAAAAAAAAAAAGGATAAATGAACATTCGGGATGAAACAGAAGATTTCCTAGGCGGCAAGATGGTTGCAAGGAACACTTAAAATTGAAATATAATGACTAATTAGCATTGGGAAATGGAGCACCGCTTTTTCACATGATGAATGGGTGGTGTGGACACTCATATATAGACAGGAAACACTGAAATTTTTGGGTTTTGTTCCTTCATGAACGAGTAATTCTACTAACAAAATGCCATTGGCTGTAATTCCTTTCCTGCTGAATCCCAGATGACTGGGAAGAGTTTGTGTGGTCAGACGAGACACGATCCCAGTTCGTTGGCTCGGACCCAGCTTGTCGGCGAGGCTACGCGCAGGTGGTGGCAGTGTGGGCTGGGAACTATAGTCTAACTGACTGGAAATGGTTACGTTCACCTATCTGAAGAGCATTTGTAGTCATTCATTGTCTTCATATTCCCAGACAAAGGAGGACTTTTACAGGACAAGAATGTGACATTCCACTGGCCCAAAAGAGTTCGCAAATGATTTGAGGAACATTTTACATTTTTGTAAATTATTTCAACGTTTTTGGTAAATTTATTCATCATTTCTCTAGGTAACTTATTACAATCCCTAACACTCTTACCCAAAAAAGAGAATCTTCCCACTCCCTTGTACCTGAAATCGAGTGCCAGCTTGTGGTCATGGTTATCTTCTCGATGCATCGTCTCCAATATACACCTTGTACACTCCCATGACCCTCTCTGTTTCTCCCTCTCCCATGTACCTGCTTTCCAATTGTTTTCTATTATTAGGGTTTATGGAACAAAGGGTAAAGTGGACCTGTCTCCTAGAGGAGTTGGACGAATGGAGGCTGAGGCTTAAAAAAATCACAATGAACACTATATTCCCGACTTAGTCGATACTCATTATTGCAGACTGATAGCACACAAAGAGAGCAATTTCTCGGCTTTGTTGATCACTGCACATAGTCGGAGCTCTTCCCGCACCTTGGGATACCCCTACAGTGTGCTTCATTGGATTTGAACAGAGTTTTTACACCGGCAAAAAAAAAATTTTGTTCAAGCCTTGACACCATTCCTGCTGATTCTTATGTAAGATCACCTCCTGGATCCAAATATGACCCTCGTTATCCCCCCTCCCCAATCACCCACAATTTTTGGGGGACACACCCCTATTTTTTAAAATCAATTTTCAACAATTTGGAGGGATGAAAAGGATTATTTTAGCCTTTACATTTCTTCTGAGGCGCTAGAGAGGTGAAAAATGCTAAAATATTAACATTTGCAGCAAGGAGGTAAATTTGGGGTGGGCTTGAACCTTTAAATTGTTTAAAAAAAAAAAGATCAATTGTTACTGGTTTTTTCACAAATTTTTTCTAGATATTCCAGGCTGCCTCATCCTCCCCCGAACACCCTCAAAAATATATAGCAACAATAAATATAATTACCCAGCTAGAGTTCAGAAGATTCACTGTATCATGCTGTCACTTTCAAAACCTCGCGCTCAGGTTTGCATAGGTATAAACCATGCTTTCTTTTCATGTTCTTCTCTATTAACTCTATGGTTACAGCTAACTTGATTACAATTTCAACCACGTTGGCTGTAGTAATAGAGCAATTCATCTTTGCCCTGACTCATCATATCCGTTTCTGGTTCTAGATTGTACGTTCATCGGAGCATTGGGATTGGCAAAGATTCAATGTGAGGAACTGGTCCTAGAGCTGAAGGGATATTATTTTATGCTTACTTCTGCTAGAGAACCAAACAGTGGAAGCATACAAAAATAATCGCAGTAAGGTTCATGCCAAACCATGGGAACAGCATATGTCACTGATTCACGGGAAACTTTGAGCTATTTGGTCAAGCTACTGTAACAAGTAGTGCAGAAAACTGTTACAGCCCAAACCTTGTCCTGATTTCCAACTTCGCAATCAAAGTAAAATTCATAAGCAGTTTTAAGAAGAAAATCTTTTAAAGTCAATTCCCAGCAAACATAGCAGAAGCTATCGGGTTTGTTTTTACAATAACGTGCCATAATTAAATGGAAAATAAATAATTTGATACTAATCACAACTCACACTAACGTACTGTAACTCACTTGCAAAAAGCTGGAGTAAAAAAATTTCTGCCGTTTTTCACAAGAATTGGAAGAACAAACGCTTGAAAATTCCTACACAACCCTGAGGACGCGACTTGCTGTATATTTGAATTAATTGTTGTTATATATTTTTAGGGGAGGATAAGGGGGGCAAAAAGCTTGGAATGTGTAGAAAATAAGTGAAAAAATTGCGAAAAATCTTAAACAATTAATAATTTTAATTTTTTTTTTAATTTTTTTAAATCAATTTAAGGGGACAAATCCCATTAAATATACCTCCTTTTCACAAATGTTTATGCCTCAGAAGAAATGTAAAGGCTAAAATAATCCTTTTCATCCCTCCAAATGATCGAAAATCGATAAAAGTAGGTGGGGGGCGTCCCTCCAAAACTGTGGGGTGATGGGGGGAAAACGGGGGTCATATTCGGATTCAGGAGGTCATTTTACATAATCAGCAGGAATGGTGTCAGGGCCAATTTTCATGCAGACCTGTGTTAACAGGGACTTCTCTTAATTGTGACAGAACTTGAGGCACGGTGGAAATTTCTTTTCACGGCCATTTCCACATTAGGGACATCCATAAATCAGATCATTCGTTAATAGGAGGGGGTTGTGGGTTGCAACGTGCGACATGGCGTGACAAGGTGACTGGTGGAAGGGGGTCATAAGCTTCGTGAAGTCCCGTTGTAAGTGCTGTTTGAATCATATTTTGCATTTAAAATTGCGAAATATGTGATACCACAACGGGGAGAAGGTTTACAAAGAGGGGAGTGGCGTAGCAGGGAGGAAACGAAGTTAAAAAAAACATGAAATTGGTTAACCTAATCTACGGATCGTGCCTAACACTCGCATTTTTACTTTAAATTCTTTTACTTCCTGAGAGATATTGCTAGACAGTCATGATCCTCTCTTCCACACCCTACCCCATGCCTACACCTAAGTATTCATCCAATATCCAGACCTCACCACCAACGACACTGTTTACTGTCCCAGTGATTCACAGGATTGCTTCTAGGGGGGTGCACCAGGGCTGCATTGGTGCCCCCCCCCCATCGGCCCAAAAATTTCCGCGGGCTGGGCGCTGGGCGACCTTTTTTTTTTTTTTTGGTGTTCCCCATCCCCTATCGACCCAAATTTCCGGGCGACCCGGGATGTCAGGGGGGTGCAAGTGCACCCCCCTCCCGGCGCCCATGCCTGACTATGATTCCGCAGCACAGTTCTCTTCTGTATATCTTCTCTAACGAATGTAGAAGTTGAAGTTTGAATATTTTCCCCATCACCTTCTCAATGTGAACTTATGATCAAATTGCATGCCACGGTAGTTGTTACATTTAATACCTTCAACCTAAAATTACCCCTGCATCCAATAATAATTATCCTATAAAACATTTATCTTTCAATCTGTGTTCTTAATAAGCTGATTGTTTTTATGAGTCTCTTTTCACTAGACATCATTTTAATCATTTGTACGAACAATCTGACAAATTATTCCTATTTTGAGGTGTAAAATTTGATGATTTATTTTAGTACTTTTTTTTGCGGAAACGCGCGAAATACAAAAATGGCACAACGTCAGATGCATTTGTTTTACTCAACCTTCCTGCGATGTTATTTTCATATGGCAACAAACAATACTTGATTCTATATGAAAAAGAAAGTTCTCATTCAAATGATCTTTATAATCGTATCATCTGCAGCGTCGAAGAGCTCGAAAAAGTATTAATCAGAAATAAAGAATCCAGAACTAATAGGCTTTAAACTTCAATAGTTATTACATTTTAAAAAAAATATGTCTTTGCCACTGTAAAACTGAAAGGTTGAAGAGGTTATTATTTATGTTGTGTTGAGTACGAAATGTCAGACGAAGAAGAAGATGTGATTGCTGAGGACGAAGAACCTGCAGAAGAAGAGGGTGAAGAAGCTAAACCGGAAGAAGAAGGAACTGAAGCAACAGACGAGGAACGGTTAGTTTTAAATTTGCTGCGTATTTTTCTCCATTGTGGTTTACTCCTTCAGTTTTTTATGAACATTAATAATTCAACAGATCGCATTTCATTGGAACTGCTTAATGCAATCGAAGTAATGGGCGTTGGCAACATGGCGCCCATAAAAGAAACTTATATTAAAAGCAAATACCGAAGTTCTAATACCTTAGGTTGTGTGACCTGATCCAGGTATTGCAAGACATGTAGCACTGCTTTCATTCGCCTGTAGTAATGACTTCAGGAACATGGTGATCATCGAAGAAACGTAAATTTAAAAGGCATTAAGGTCCTTGACCTTATGATATACTACAGAACATCAATTGTTGTTATGGTCCGGTGCATTACGATCTAACTATAACCTTCATTACTATTGCTACTTGAAAACAGGAACTTCAGCAATACTAAGAAAAGTTTGTAATAAAATTTCAAACCGATATCGACGTCTGAGACATAACAATATCAGGTGTAGATCGCGATACAGTAAATGCATTAATGTGCGGTGCGTGTGATGGAAGTTTTGATTTCGAGCGGTAATATTAGCGGAGTCTGCGATTATGTCTAACTGCAGACAACCAGATTACCATTTGGGGATTCTACGATAACCGTGGCGCCGCAAATCGATGATGGATATTATGTAACTCGTCGAGACAAATTGAAAGAATAAAAGATTTTGATATCTCGCTTAGTTCTCGAGATATTGAATCTCAAAATTGACGTGATTAGGTTGAAATGCGACTTGGACCAAGATAAACATTTCGCCCTACCCAAATTTGATGATGAATTCGTATATAACTAGAGATAAATCTAAAATAAAGATTTTTTTGGCATCAAGCTTTCTAAAGATATTGTATCTCAAAAGTGAGGAGGCTAGGATGAGATCCGGCCTGGACCAGAAAAAAATCATCAAAACCAATAACGGTGTTTTATTTTCTTCCTAGTGCTTGTTGTTAGGTTGAAATACGGCCGGGACTAGAAGAAACGTCACCAAAAGCACAAGGAACTATTACTGATTTTTAACATGCTATATCTCGAAACCTTAGCGAGATATCAAAATATTTCATTCTTTATTTTCGATTTGTTTCGTCGAGTTCTACAGAATTCATCATCAGATGGTGGCGCCAAGGTAATCATAGAACTGCCTGCCAATTTACTGTACACACCTTGTTGCAGCATAAGGCACGAGAAATTTAGATTCGTTCGTAAATGAAGCTGCTTTCAAGAACGACATGTTACTGACGTCAACATTGATGCGGATGAAAGTAGTTCCGTCTTTATTACGCTCAGTACAGCCTGGGCCGGAACTAAAACTAATGTTACGAGGTATAGCATAAGGTATTAGTATTAATACAGTAATTTTTTTCAGTGCCGCTATTTTACAATCACCATGTAAGTAATACCAGCTGCATCGCGATGTAAACTACTATCCAACATGGCTTCTACCGAAAAGTCAGCCATTACTGTGCATGGAGGAAGGACAACTTCAGTGTCGAATTATTCCTACGCTGTCCGCTCTTTAACATCACATAATACGTCCTAAGGAACGTGTGTACTTGATTTCAGACCAATAGTACATTTTCTTCTTACGACCAATACAGATGCAATTACTTACATGCAGAAAAATTAATGATGTCAGTAATACGGCACCAGTGGACGCTAAGAAAATTAAAAATAAATATTGAAATTCCAACAGCATTCGCTATTAATTACACGTCGGTGGCAATTTTCCTACTCACGTTTTTTCCTTACTTGTACTCGAACGATTTTACCCTTCATAAATTTTAATTTTAAATTCTTTCAGCGTTTCTAGCAACTCGTTCTCTTTCATTCGTGATTTATTCCAATCCCTCACTACCTTCTACATCTACATCTACATCCATACTCTGCAAATCACAAACATTGTGGGTGGAAGAGGGGGCTAAGCACCAATCCTAAACCCGCCCATTCCAATCCCGAATAGTGCGAGGAAAGAAGGAATACATATAAGTATCAGTACGGCATCTTATTTCTCTAACCTTATCCCTCCGGTCATTGCGACCTAAATAGGTTGGCGGAAGAAGTATTTCATTGCACTCGAAATTTAAATGTTTTCGCATATTCTCCAATAAATTAGAACGCAAGCTACGTCGTCTGTCTTCCAAACTATCCCAACCCAATCTATGTATCAATTCTGTGACGCTTTCATAAGGGCTGTAACAAGACACGAATCTAGCGGCTCTCCTCTGCACCCTCTCCACTGAGTCAATCAAAAGAACATTTTCCCGCTCCCTAATGCCAGCTTATGGTTATGATCATTTTTTCCTTCCATGCTCCTCTCCTAATTCTTCCACCAATATCTTTCTGAGCCTCATCACTAATATTACTAGTAGGAATAGTGCATGGAAGGGGAAAGGCGACCATGACCACAAGCTGGCACTCGATTTCATGCATGAGGGAGTGGTAAAATTTTCTTTTGTTGATAAGGACGTCAGGAATTGGAACAAATTACCAAGTGAATTGATGAATAATTTACAAAAACGCTGAAGGAATTTAAAATTAAAATTTGCAAATTGTAATAGTAAATGAGGGAGGAATTTAATACTCCAATTATAAAAGATTTAAAAAAAATATATTTATATAAAAAGGGGTTATTAGATGACTAGGGGCTTTGCCACCGGAGCGTTAGCTCTGTTGCAATTAAATTAATAATAATATTCGTGTTATACAATGTTAGGACTTTCTTTACCGTCCTTCTGTCTTCCATTGATTCCCAATCATCATTGCAGTTACTAATGTGTTCTGCGGCAATTTCCAAAAACAAATCTATCTACCCCCCGTTGTGCCCCTGTATTTGATAACGGAAATGTGAATCCAACACTGTACAAAAGTTTTATGCCTCTCACTGTTAGTTAAAATTCTACTCCAGGCTGTATACTTCGCTATACATTTGAAACTATATATTGTCTAAAATAACAAAAACAATCAACCATTTTTACTATACATGAATATAATTTCCAGATACGCTCATTAAACAGTTTTAAAGTATTGTTCACCTTTCCGTGGATAATCAAGGACTCTCCCCTTTCCTTAACCAAAAGCATATTTACTTTCAGAGTTCTTTTCAGATTTTTTTTTTTTTTTTTTTTTTTTTTTTTTTTTTTTTTTTTTTTTTTTTTTTTTTTTTTTTTTTTTTTTTTTGCTGTCTTCAGTCTCTCGACTAGTTTGATGCAATCCTCCATCCCTTCCTATCTTGTGCTAACCACTTCATTTCTACATACTCTTACAACCCACGTCCTCAATTATCTCCTTCAAATATTCATGTCTCTGTCTTCCTCTGCAGTTCTTAAGAACTTATTTCCTCGCCCACCATTTCCAAAACTAGTTCGTTTCGTACTTGATCCGTCCACATAATTTTCAGCATCCTTCTATAGAGCCAAATTTAAAATGCTTCAATTTTGCTTCGTTCTGGTATTCTTAAGTCGATGCTTCGTTGCCATAAAGTGCTGTGCTCCACACACAGAGTTTTAAAAAGTTCTTTCTAAATCGTAGATCAATATTTGAGACTGAAAGATTTCTCTTTTCATTGAAGGCTCTTTTCGCTACTGCTATTCTGCTTTTAACATCATTCCTGCTTCAGCCATCGGTTTTAATTTTATTTCTCAAGTAGCAGAATTCACTTACTTCTCCTACTGCATCCGATCCTATTTTTATATTTAATCCACTTGTATTGGTATCATTTCTGCTACATTTCATCAGTTTCGTCTTGCTTTGATTTATATTTAATCCAAAATCTTCCTACAGTATTTTGTTCATGATATTCAGTAACTTCTCAATATCCTCAGCCTGTCCTGCTAACAAGACAGTGTCATCAGCAAATCGTAGAAAACTGATTTTTTCTCATTAAACACTTTTGTCACTTTCAAATTTTTCTTTCACTTCATTTATTGCTTCTTCTAGATATAAGTTGAATATTTGTCTCACGCCTTTTTTAACTGAAATGTGCCTCTCATGATTCTCTACTTTTATTATAGCTACTTGATTCTTGTAAAGATTATAAAGTATTCTTCTATCTCGGTATTTCAGACCCGACGTCTTTAAAGTTTTCAGTTACCGAATTCCTCCCTACCCCAAAATAAATACTTCCACAGAGTAAAATTCGTTCTGAAGCAGGAGTTGTTTGATTTCGAAGGTGATATTTTGTGCGTGTCAGGCTGACGGAGCCGGAGGTAGAGCCGGAGCTGGTACTGACCCGTGAGGAGGCGGGCCAGGCGCTGTGCCTGCTGGGCAAGACGGCGCTGGGGCTGCAGTACGCCTACCTCAAGCTCAAGCTCGACGACAGGGGACTCACTGACATCTCCGCCGCCGTGCACTTCCAGCACGTGCTCTTCCTCGACGTCTCCAAGAACAGGTCCGTCAACGAGCCAAAATATACCATTACGATAACCGTAGCGTCGTAAGGGGGCCTCCATTAATTACGTGTTATGCAATGCGGGGGGGGGGGGGGACCCGTAATGTAAGCCATTCGCTTGGCGCAAGTCAAATTATCGTTATGTGGAACTTGTATTTTTATGTTCAGTGTTTAGGAGCCTGTTACAATACAGCATAGGCGTGTAAATATTTATTCAAGGAACTGTGTTGGATAAATTCATTTGGAGGCATGTTTATCGTTTCTTTGATTAACAATAATACCTCTGATTTGTTTAGCGTTCATAGGTGATTAACTAATTTCAATTAAAACATAAGTGAGCATTCAGCTAGCATGTGTTCGCAAGCGAAATTGGGCCTTTTTCATTCAAAAAGCGCTGTTACCCCTATTGGTGTGGAAATGGCAATAAGTTACATAATTCGTCAGAGGCTGTTTGGTGTTTGGTAACTTTCGGCATCTAATACATCCAACCGGACGGAACCAACAACTGTGCAAAGAGAATCACACCCCTCACACACAAAAATACACTACACTATTTGGATAATCTTATATAATATATAATTTAATTTAATTTAATTGCAATGGAGCACACGCTCCGGTGGCAATTTCCCTACACACCCAACTTCCCGCTTGTGTGTCTCTATATTTCATTCTGCAGCTACCAGTACCTAACGCATACCACTGATGTTTGTGTGTGGTAGTAGCATAGAGATTCCCATCGTGTACAACGTTGGCCAAATGACGGTAACTGTACGGGTGAGGGAGATAAGGGTGTACATAGTGATCGATCTAGGACGTTTTCATATTTCAACTAAAAACATGTGTGTCCTTATATTTCTCTTTACTGCCACAACTACATCACGTAGACCATTGGTGTTTGTTTGTGGTAATAGCATCGAGTCTCCCATCGTGCACCTTAGTGGTAGCATGTTGGTAGCTATGGGGACGAGGGGGATATGGTGGTTGAAAGGGGTTGACCTCGGGCACTTTCATATTTTGACCAAAGATGTGTGTATCCCTATACGTATTACACTTTCCAGGCAAAAATACTTAGCGCTGATCACTGGTGTTTTGTATGTAGTAGTTGCGCGGAGTCACCAATCGTGCACAAGTTTGGCCGAATGCCGGTAGCTGTGGGGATGCACATTTTAGTGCTTGAAAGTGGTTGATGAGGGACATTTTCGCATTTCAACCAACGACATGTGTTTCCGTATAATTCAGTTTGCTGCGTCAACTACATAGCGCAGATCATTGATGTTTATATATGGTAGTGGCTTCGAGTCTCTCATCGTGCACTATGGTTGTTAGATGTTTTTAGCTATGGTGGTTGAAAGTGGTCGACCAAAGGCATTTTGCCATTTGTAGCAAAGATGTGTGTGTTCCTATATTTCATCATGCAGCAAGAACTACCAAGCGCAGACCACTGGCATTTGTGTGTGGTATTAGCCTCGAGTCTCGCATCGTGCACTATCGTGGTTGCATAGTCGGTAGCTATCAATCAAAATTCTTTACAAACGCGAACGAAGTCGTGGGCATTAGCTAGTATATTATATTAATTACCCATATTTTATGACAGGTGACATCACGCTGTTCGAAGAGGTAAGAATTGCTCCTAATACTTGCATTTATATCCACGTATTTTAGTGGCTGTAGTAAAAAATAATTTTGAAGTACAGATAGTACTAATATACTCCTATACACAGACATGAGAGTACCTGACCAAATTAGCTTCTTTTGATCCTCGCCAGTAACTGTATAGCCCTTTAATTATTGAAATTATGAACTGAGTGCAGTGCCGGATCTAGGGCAGGTCAAACCGGAGCCCTTGCCCAGGGCTGAAATTTCAGGGGGTGGCAAAATCATGTTTGAAGGGGTGGTAAATGGCAAATTCGTGTGGCGGTGACCGTTTCTTAGCTCTACTGCCTGGAGCTGCAATCATCAGGAGGGTGGAAAAATCGAAGAACAGTCTTTATAGAGTGAGCTGCATTGTGATGGTTGTTGTGGCCGCAGGCTGGCGGACGGGAGCCTACACGTGCTGTGCAGACTGCCGCACCTGGTGCTGCTGAACGCCGCGGACAACAGGCTGCGGTCGAGCGCGCTGTGCTCGCTGCCGTTCCTGCAGGTGCTGGTGCTGAGCGGCAACCAGATCGAGCAGGTGGAGGGCGTCGACCACCCGCTGCTAGAGTGCCTCGAGCTGGCCCGCAACCGCATCGCCGACCTGTCGACGCTCGACGCCGACCCCCTGGGCCGCCTGCGCACGCTCGACCTGCACGGCAACCGCCTCGAGAGCGTCGAACCACTCGGCAGGCTCATCTCGCTGGAGACGCTCTACCTGGCCGGCAACAAGCTAAGAGGTGAGTGAACCACCGTCTCTACTGGCAGGGACGGCGCGCACTTATCCATCAACAAGTTGGTAAACATCAAACGCCCAGGTAGCTGAAATGACACTAAGCAACGTGGTGAGGAGGTGGCGATGGCTAGGCTGTGGCGTGTGCTCATCCGTGCAATTGGACTGCATTGGACCATACAACACAGACAACTACCCAACTGAAGTTCGGCTGATCAAGGTGGTCAGGAGAGCGCAGCTGCCACGTGGTTGGGTGGCTCGATGGGGTTAACGGGTAATGGCACGCATCGTGAACTTTTAAACAGCTTTCCTGATTCCCGCGTTTGAGAATCTCTAGCACCTCCTTTTCCCGCCTCGAAAAAGGCAGAAACTATTAACTGCGGACGACTGGGAAGGAAATCAACCATGAAGAAACTGTATCAGCATGGGCCGAAATCTAGAAGGCCTCACGAAGGATCCGAACATGGGTTCTCCCGAGTGCCAGAACTAGTCGTTAACTGCTTGCGACACAGATTCGCTTCAGTTTTCCGTAAACACATAGCGAATGCCGCAGCGGTCCCTAACGTCGAGCTTAAAAACTGCGCACTACACACAAACAAATTAACTCGTAACACGCAGACGGTGAAAATCACGTTCCTCACAGGAAATCTGTCGGTGAGATATAAAGTGGATGCAGTGAGACGTTACGCCACACCGTCCACAAAGAACACAGGCCTTAGCGCCACGTCCTGTTATAAAATTATGTCGTTTTGGTCGACATGGTTTGACCTTCTCACGTTGTGATGTGTTCACCACGATTTTCCACAACAATTCCTCATCTGGATAATGGATGCGCTTATAACATAGATGACCTAATAACTTCGACGACCTATTAATCTGTATAACGAGTGGCACCCCTTGCTGCGAAGAGAACAACTCACCGAGCCTCCCAAGCATAAGCCAAGTAACAGTTGCCTCCTCTAGAACGCTGAACGTCCCTTACGGGTAGTTGGGTTACGTAAGGTGAGCGGAAAACGTCGCAGGTAAGTTGTACCCCAGAAGAATAAGAAGCAAGTCGGCCGAAACATAACGATTTTTGTACACTATGACGCGGCAGCAGTGGCCTTGGCCAGCTAGTTGTGCATCGAGTTTTAATTTGGAAAGGTATTGCGTTTCATTACGATCTCACCCCTATATCAGCATACCTAAAGTTACACACGAATTCTTGAGGTATAAAAATTCACCTGCATAGATCAAGTTGTCTCTTGATTCGATGATTTTCATCGAATCAACAAACAGTGAGGAATAGTTTAAATACTGGCAGCATAAGTCAGATCTATAGAATAAGGACTTTTTACTTGATTTCTATCCCTTGAGGGTTGGAATAGTTTATTCCTAATATTAGTCTTACTTTAAGATATACTAGATAATGTTTAGTATACGATAAAACTGAAGCCGTAAACTTTGTAGCAAACCAACTCTTTCATTTTCGTGGTCAACCACCAGCTCCTACCCACAGTTTCCAGTGTGGAATTCACATTGTATAATAGTAAATTTCTCACATAGTTATATATCACATGTTGAAATACCTGCTGGAAGCACGTGTAAAAACGATTTTGAGGAACGTTTTTCCTGCGTCTGTTTTCAGTCTTACCGGAAGGTGTGGTTCTTATCTCAGACTCTAAAGTGAGTTATTTCGAGCTTGAATACTTGCTGGCTCTCATTTGCTGACGGAACCAACAGACCCTTAATTCAAGCCTCGCCGCCAGTATATGCCTTGTGCACTCCCAGCACCCTCTCCACCATCCTCCTGTCTTCTGAAGACTCCCAATCCCAGTTCTTTTATGATATCAGCTATTCATCGTGTTCTGAGCCAATTTCCAGAAAGATCTGCTGTCCTTTATACCTCCTCCAACTACTGAAATCGATACTCAAAATGTGGATCCCACATTACACCACCATATTCAAGACTGGACTGACCAAAGTCTTGTAACCTTATTTCCTCATAACTATGGTCTATCGCCTCGTCACACTTGTAACCGACTGTTATGGTGAATCTAGCCGGTTGTAGAGAGGGATGGTCGGTGGCAGTGATGGTGGTTACACTTGCTTGATGAAGACTTACTTCTCCTCACTGCCTCCTCCGACTCGTTCGTTCCGTCCTCCGCGTCTTGCGTAATTTATTACTTAAAGCTCTGTATTCACATTTAACATTGCAAGTGGTTACGAGATAAGATCAAAAAGTTCCTAGAATTGTTGTGTATAGTCAAGCCGTTATTTGCGAAAGTGAAATTTTTGTTTCGGAGGTTGGCAACACTACTGAGAAAGGTGCTGTGCTCTGCATCAGATAGTTGTAGTCAGTTTCGTGCGTGCAGTGCATGGTATTTTAGACGTAGCTTCTTTCTTTCGTCGTCTTTAGAGCAGCTTGGCAATTCTGTGTATTGCTAGAGAAATCGCCCTCAGAGGTACTTGAGATGCTGAAGAAAGCATACAGAAACTATGCGATGGAGAAAACGGCAGCAGAAGAGGTTTCACGACGGTCGCACAACAACTGAAGATGACGCACGGACCGGGCGGCCTTCAACCTCCTCGGCAGATGACAATGTTAGGCGCGTTCGACAAGTTGTGCGTGCGGACAGGCGAACAACCATCGATATTATTGCCTCAGAAGTTGGTATTTTACATGGGGTTGTTCACAGCATTCTTCATAATGATTTTAACATGTATCGTGTTTGCTTGCAAATGGTTCCGAAAATGTTATCCCCTGAGCAAAAAGAAATGAGAGTGACCATATGCAGGGACTTGATTGAAATGGCAGATGCAGATAACAGCTGCCTGCGCAAAATTGTAATAGGTGATGAGACGTTTCTTTACGATCCTCAAACGAAACGACGTTCTACTGAATGGAAGTCAAACAAGAAAACAAAAATTTCGCTTGGACAGAAGCCGGGGTAAAGTAATGTCGAAGGTGTTTTTTGATTACCGGGGCTTGATTCATTATGAATTCATTCCTGAAGGGAAAACAATCATCAAAGAATTGAAGACAGAGATCTTAAAACGGTTACAAGACGCAATTCGTAGAAAATGACCTGAAGAATGCGCAGGGAATGATTCGGTTTTGTTGCATGACAATGCCCCTTCACATCGATTTGTAATGGTGAAAAAATATCTTGCCAGAAACAATGTTACCAGTCCGAAACACCCTCCATATTCTTCTGATTTTGCACCACCGGATTTTCGCCTGTTTCGATGGCTGAAAATGACATTAAAGGGACGACATTTTGCTGATTCGTCAGGGATGATTTAAAATGCGACGAATCACCTGAAAGAACTTTCGAAAAACGGCTTTCAGGAGTGTTTCCAACAATTGTATGAACGGTGGAATAAGTGTGTAGAAGCAGGAGGATAGCATTTTGAAGAAACCTAAGGTAAAAATGTTATAAATACTTTCAATAATTTTTTATTAACCAATTCCGGGAACTTTGTGACCCTACCTCGTACATGAATGAAAGAAGCCAAACGGTGTTACCTATTTATTCCATCAGAAGTACAGAGGATACACAACCCTAGGCGTTCCCTGGAGCTAGGATCCAGGCACGTGAAGCGTTCCCAAAGACAGACTAACAGTCACTTACAATAATGTAGCTCCTGATCTCCTATGGCTGTTTAGACGGACATAGTGACGGCGTTGATCGATTTTACTCAATGAGGCCGAGGAAGCTTCCTGCCCAGCCTCTTATAGTTGCTAATTACTCCCTTTTGTGCGTGACTCGGTCGAAATATCTCTGTTATCTGTTGAGTCGACATAATGGTCAGGCATCGACCCAAATGTTCGATGCGCCTTCTAGAATACTTTCCCGCTCTTCCATTCCCAAGAGGAATGGTTATATGTGGGTAGGAATTTCTGTCATGTGATCATATAATAACCCATTGCTTTCCTTAATACCTTTGTTACGGCCAGGTCAGTTACCCTTGCGACTAATGTTAGAGCTTGCGTTCCCGCGTGATCCATCACTAATTCTAACTTTGCCGAAGCTGGTTCCTTGCTACCTGCATTAATGGTGGTGCTGGCAGCTGGTCATGGCGTAGGCTGCTTCCCTCTTCGGCTGCCGCTGCGACCGCTACCAGGCTCGACTCTGAGACCTCCAGTTGCTCCCTGCCAGACAGACCCTCTTCACTCTCTGCAGTCCAGTTTTGATCATTACTCCCCCCACTCCATAGTACCTGGTGCGGAGGATGCGCAGAACGACGTGTGATTCGCAAGCGATTGCTTACTCGGGTGTCCCACTCCGGCGATCGCTGCCCCCTAGTCTTCACATTCCTTGTGTTGCAGCTGTTTGCCATTGCTGTCGCAACTGACCTAGCTGGCTGTGGTGCGTTGTGAAATCTTATATACTCCCTTAATTATCTAAAAATAACCTTGGGTCACTACATCGTATCTCCTATATTTTCTTAAAATGATAATTTATTTCTTAAAATATTCTCTCCAATTAATGAAACGTATTGAAATCATTTCCTATCACCCATCCAATGTTTCCCACCCGGTCCAGTTTACTATTAAATGTTATTACAAGATAATATACACTTCAAGCGTCGAAGAAACAATTCCTTCGTCATGCTATAACCTTATAACCAGTATCCTTATCACATGTAACACAAAAAAAAATTGATGCTAGTTAGTTTATATGATTGTCAGTCGTGTTTCTGCAGTTAGAAATCCAAAAAGAGACCCTACCAGCTGCCTATTTAGGTTTACTATGCCAAGATATTTACAGCACTCATTGGCTGGCGGAACCAATAAGCTCTTAATTTTTCTACCAATATCTACTCAAGCCTCGTTGTCAGTGTATGTCTCGTGCACTGCCAGCATCCTCTTCACCCTCCTCCTCTTCTAATGACTCCAAACCAGCTCTTTATCGTATGAAATATTCATCGTGTTCTGCGCTAATTTCCACAAAGATAACTTCTTCCCTTTATACATACCAACTACTCAATTTAATACAAAAAGTGTGGATTCCACACTACTACACCATATTTAAGATTGGTCTGACCAAAGTCTTGTAACCCAATTTCCTCACATGAATGGTACATCCCCTCGTCACCCTGTCCAGTAAATGAAACATTTTCAAATCTCTCAGTATCACCCATCCAATGTTTCTTGCCCAGTCGAGTTTACTGTTAAATGTTATGCCAAAGTATTTAAACCTTAAGTCTCCCAGAAGCAAATCCTTCGTGACCCTGTAACCAGAATCCTTATCACATGTAATGCAGAAAATTTGTAAGTTAATTAATACATCACGTATGTACGTAAGACTGGAGGTTTTCTTGGCGTTGGAAATGAATAAAACCCTCTCGGGTGACTAGCCGAGTTAGTCCACCGGTAAAACACGACGTTTCGGCGGTCATAACCCTGCCGCCCTTGTCAAGACACTTGAAAATGGCGGTAGAGGCTATGACTGCCGATACGTCGTGTTTTACCGGTGGACTAACTCTGTTAGTTACCCTAGAGGATTTTATGTGATTGTGAGTCGTATTTGCTGCTCTCGTCTCTGAGAAGCGCGTGCTCGCTGTGCCGACAGACGTGAGGGGGCTGGGGTCGCTGGTGTTCCTGCAGAGCCTGCACCTGCGCGACAACCCGCTGGAGTCGCTGGCGGACCTGGGCGCGGGGAACCTGTCGCTGAGCTACCTGAACGCGCGCGCCTGCCTGCTGGCGGAGCTGCCCGCCCTGGCTCGTCTGGCGGCGCTGCCCCGCCTCGACACGCTCGTGGTCGCAGACAACCCCGTCGCCGAGGACCTGGGCGACGACTTCCGCGTGGAGCTGCTCTCCTACCTGCCGCGACTCGCCAGGCTCGACAAGGAGGCCGTCGACGAGGAGGAGCTCATGGCCGCCGACGAGATGCGCAGCGCCCGCGAGACGGACGCCGACGAGGGCGACGAGGCCGACGAGTGACGTCACTGCGTTACCCTGGCTACGGTCGCCAATAAAAGCACTCGGATATGCAAACATACTTCATCATTAATGACTCCATATTGTGGGCCATTTCCTCAATTGCAAATTAATCAATTTCTTATAAAGGTGAATAACACGCCAATGCAATTGAATTTTGTTTTATTTTGGTGTCGTACGCGTTTCGCTCTATTTCAAGAGCATCATCAGCGACATCTGTTTGGTATTTATTCATTTAGTTAGTTACATTTGGTTTACAAAACAATACAAAGTTGAGGTGAAATTAAATTTACTTAAATGTTACTTTTTTACTTTTTTCTCATGATCAGGGTTAGCTTCTCTGTGTAGGTTTTGTAGAATTTTCTGAAGGTACGAAGCACTACACTGCACCGACCAAATTTCACATTAACACTATTATTTACCGTTTTCAAAACATGAGAGAGTAAACACCAAGCCATGTTTTCACAGGTCCATAGAGTGTGTGTTTGTTTATGTTTCAGGTTTCATTGTGGTTAGAGATCCTTGGTTTTTACAGTCTGCTTTGTATTATCTTTGATGATAGTTGGGGATTTGAAATGGTTGAAGTTTTGTGAATATTTATTTCTTTTTTAATATGGCATATAATGCTTTCAGGAAAATTATTACATCCAAAAAGCACTAGTTCAAGGAAAGCAGATCATAAATGATTATACAAACTTGACTAATGAAACACTATATGCCATATGTTTCAACGTTAAATAATGTAGGAGCATTAAATGAAATTCTGAACGTATGGTGAGAAATTCCACAGGAGGAATCACTAGATGCCGCATACTCCGCACTAAACACACAACACAATGTCTCTGAACATAGCCTTTAATTAAAGCAATAAGATAACTTATAGTAATAACTATTTTGCACACTAAACAAAACTTTCTTTTAATTTGATATATTCAATTTTTAAAAGCCATAGCTTGAAGTATTCTTTCCTTTAATTCGGGATATCAATTTTTAAATGACATAGATAGCCATAAAAACAACAGAGATTTTCTTTAAGCACGATCTTTGGACAATATCTCTGGCCTTCAGCATTAGTCTTCTGTTTACGATAATATTATTCCGGATTCACTTTTGATATTTTATCTGCAGAGTTAAAGGATCTGGCGTTTCGAGCCATAAGTATATCCATTCACTTCGCAATTGAATCAAACGTGAGTCTTTAATATAATCTAGGGTTGTTCAGTTATGTAGTAATGAAATTTCTTAACTAAATTGTCTAAGCTTGATATACGTGAATCTTTTCGGACGAATGAAAATAGTATACATACAAATAAACTTCAGCCCACCAGATTCTTGCTAGGGGGCGGTTGAATGTAAGTTTGCTTTAATTCCGAAAAAGTTGGTGCGTATTTTATGAAACTTTGTACAAATGTTTTGCAGGAATAAAAATAGGGTACGGTTAAATCTACGCCAACTATACCGGGGAACTCCGATATATATATATATATATATATATATATATATATAGTTTGTGCTCGAGGTACGCGAGAGCGACGAGGCGGTGACACAGTAGGAGACATTCGATAGCGCAGAGTGAACAAGCAAAGTATACGTACAGAGACGAGTCGGTTGTATTCTGGAAAGTAAGCAGTGGATCTGCTCGTGATGAGAGCTCGCTCTAGGCGGGAGCTAGGCATCTCAGGAAATAAAAGGCTGTAGCGTAACTCGTCGAAATTATTAATGAAATAAATAGCCTCTCTGCAAACCAATGGGTTAACAGTTCACCAACGCCTGTTATGGAACATCGTGACTCGTTCCAAGCTCGACATAGCAGTGGCTACCTGTGACTAGAGAATAGCCACAAGAAATTACTTAACATGGCAAACGTGGGACAGGACTCATAAAAGCATCAGAGACTGGTCCAGATGATATCTGACAAACTCGAAACTCTGTCACCAAGTCACATGACCAAGCGAATTTACTTTACCGGCACCGCCTATTCCTTCGGTATGAAGCCACTATCCTGTTCCCCAGGAAGAGAACCCCTCTCCATCCAGCTTCGACCGCTCGAACGTGTCTGGTTGGCGACTGTGGCTCCCGTAACTTCTTTCTCGTCAGTCTCTTACTGTCTCAATCGTTGCCATTAGTCAACTTCCAAACAGATGCTGTGACCGTTGTTATCGGACCAAATGTTCCGAAAAGCTCCAAAAACGGGAACCACTATCCACTACAACCAGGGCCGACGTTAGGAGGGGTAGGGTAGAGGAGCAATAGTACCCCGGACCTGCAGTCTAGTTTTCCTTACTGATTAGAAATAAAACATTAAGAAAACTTTCTTAAAAATGGCATTAATTGATTTTTTTGCATTAAAATTTCCTGATTTTTGTACACAAAAAAAAGTTTAATATAAAAAAATTGTCAGGACGGGGGGCCCAAGAACGCTTACACGCGGCTCGAAAATCCTAGCGCCGGCCCAGTCTGCAACCCTCTCCTTCCGCTCGGCTAGCTGCCTCCTAACTCGGACACCACAGGAGACCGACGTTACCTAGAGTAAAAGTTGGCAAACACCAATTATTCAAATATACACAACAGCATTGTTCTCTTGCAAAGGACAGCTAACATTCTTTCCAATATCAGCTGATGCATTCAGGTTACTTAGATTTGAATCCATCCATACTTGGCTACAAATTAAAAAAGTATGGTGAGTCACTGCTTGCGTCATCGCTACGAGAAGCAAGATAAGCTATCGGGATGGAAGATTATGAGTACACTACACAATGGCTCTAATCTAAAGCCCATGGCAAAAGAAGGAACAAATGGAGAAACAGGTTGCACGAGGGAATCAGGAAACTTCGACAGCTCGTGACGTCATCTCCTGGACTGCGTACCCAAGAGCGAGTGCCTTCTCTCTCTCCCTCTTTTCATCAATAGGAAATATTTATATATATTATCAGCTACCAGAAAGCCACCACATATACTACCACTACTCACTCTTAGCGTTGTGAATAATTCTACTCAATGAACGCGTCATGGGTCATAGAAAGTCCCACGAAATTCCTCAGCTCAACACTGGATCAACACAGTTCAACGATCAGGGTCCTTCCTGGACTAAGCCAGGAGAGCCGTCACTACCACCCCAGCTGGTTGATTGATTAAAACTACATCGTACCTAAAAAGCAACGTCTCACTGACATCACTATGTAGACTGCTTGAAACGAGATATTACGGTGAGACTTTAAGATTAGCTAACACTGAGGCGATACGCAATGGTTTTGTATCTGAATCTCGAGAACCATCGAACGAAATGTGATGCAGTGTTCGGTGTTGCCTAGTGATTTCTCGAGAGAGCTTTATGTCTATTGAACACTGAACATATCACCTGAGGGACCAAAACAGTAACAACTATAGTTAATCAAGACTCCGATAAATTTGGTATCCGCCCTCTTTCCGCACAATTCCTTAAAGATGCGTATAACAATTTTCGCGACATAGCTGGTTGTGGTGGTTTCGTTATATTGCCGACTTCGCGCAGAACATTCACGTTACTTCTAAAATGTTTTACTACTGCAGAAAGTTCTTTCCAAAATTCGGTTGCTAATTCAAAAGTCTGTGCTTTCAAAAAAAAGTTATCTAAATATTTTAAGCATGGACAAAGTCGTTAATAAATACAATGATCACTCAGAAATATGTTTCCCCCCCCCCCTCATTTTTACTTTAGACATTTTCAACAGATTTATACAAATTTATAAAACAAACTCAAACAAATTTATTGAAATTTGGACAGGACAAAGTATGTCGGGTCAAATAGTTTAAAAAGAAAAAAAAAAAAATACTTGTTAAGTATTTAACTTTTTCTTCATAGTGTTTACACTTCCGGTTCAGCTAAGATTTATTTTTGATATCTGTTTCCGTATAACTCTTCCGTTACATCACTGATTCTTAACCCAGCACCTCTGCACCGATAGGCGCGCGGCGCACGTGACTGTGACGTCACCGGCAACCGTTGCCCGACACTTCGCCGGAAGATGGAGTCAAAGACGGGCTTCGAAACGTCGCTTCAAACTGACGCACTCCGTCGGTGGGAAGCCCGAGAGTTCTTTATACAGTTTATTCAATGTTAGATGAAGTAGGAAAATCAAGAGATCTTCAATGTGAATTCTCCAAACAACAGAAACACTGTAAACGTGTTAGAAAGTGAAGTACAGTCATTATCTAAAATACTGATACCAACTTCAAAGACATGCAGGCAAGAACATCTACGACTTATTCCGTAACTTAAGACTCAGGAAGGAAGATGGAGCCGATACCAGCCCGCAGCAAACCAACGGAGCTTCATTGCACTTACACGAAGGGAAATTTTTTTCTACTTTTTTTGCCATTACTGTCAAAGAGTTCAAGGAACAAGGAAACATTCAACAAAGTCAGTATACATTATTATTAATTTAATTGCGATGGAGCACCCGCTCCGGTGGCAATTCACTTGGTCATCTAATTATCCTTTATTTATTTTTAAAATTATCTTACATAATTTGAAAGTTAAATTCCTCCACCATCTACTTTTGCGAAGGCAAAACTAGGTGGACATAACAAAGGGGTAAAATGTGGGTATTTAAAAAGCTACCAGACCGTATGCTGCATCACAAATAAGATAAATTAAACATGCCTTGTACACTACCACACCTCTCTTCACCCTGCCCTTGTACACTCCCATGAACCTCTTCACCCTCCTTCTGTCTTCCAATGAATCCCATTCCAGCTCCTTTATCATATCAGTTATTGATTGTGTTCTGCGGTAATTTACAGAAACAAATCTAGCAGCCCTTCTTTGCACTTTTTTTTACCTATGGCTTTACGCCTCATCGGCGTCGAGGTCATTGGAGGCTGGATTGGACTGGGGACCAGGAGCGGAAAGGAATTCGGCCATGGCCTTTTAAAGGAAGCTTTCCAGCATTCGCCTGGAGTGATCTGGGGAAACCATGGAAAACACAAATCTGGATGCCCGGACGGGGATTCGAACCGGCGTCCTCCGGAATGCGAGGCCAGAGCGAGAGCGTTGACCGCTCACCCACCACGCTCGGTCCTTCTTTGCACCCTCTCCAACACCTGTATTTGATTCCCAAAATGTGGCGCCCACACTACACAACCATATTCAAGCAATGGTCCGACCAAAGTTTTTTAATCCAGTTCCCTTTCTTCTTTGGTAGAACCGCTCATCAGTCTCTCCAGTAAGTGAGGGAATCTGAATCCTTTTCCTACCACATGCGAGCTAGGTATGTCCTGCCCCGTTGAATTTATTACCAGATGTTATGTCATAGTATTTAGTATATTTCAATTCTCGAACAAGTAATTTATTACCTTCTCCGTAATCATAATCAACCTTCAGATTCTTATCTGTGTGCCTAATAAGGTCACACTTATTTGCATTTATCTTCATCCCATGCTGACCTACCCACCTAGACACCCTGTACAGAACACCCAGCAGCTGTTCACACTATTCTGCGATTTTCATTCTCTTATATAACATTACATCATCTGCAAACAATCTAACTTCTGATAGTAAACAATCAACACAATCATTCATTAGAATAATAAATAGCAATGGTACCAATATGCTACCCTGTGGCACTCCCATTATTACTTCCACTTCTTTTGATACTGCATTTCCTAACCTAACGTTTTGTTTTCTACCTTTTCAGAATTCTACCGAGAAAATCACTATTTCATCCACTTCAATAGGTTTTACCTTATTTACCACCATTTTATGGCTCACTCTGTCAAAAGCCTTTGAAAGATCTAGTGCTACATTATAAATTTGACCTCTCCCGTCAGTGTAATCCGAAAAATCTTGCATATAATCAATTAACTGAGATTCGTATGAATATCTTGTCTAAAGCCATGTTGCCAACTTGAAAACAACTTACATGCCTCACAGATACCTCTGATGTGGTTGCATATCAATCTCTTCATTAATTTACGTACCACCGATGTTAAACTGATTGGCCCTATTTGTCACTCTGCCTTTATGAACCGGTACTACTATCGCACTTTTCCAGTCCTCGTGTGTTTAACACAAAGACTTCGGTTCCAGCATTAGGTTGGGAAGACCTGGAACACCGAAGGCGTTGCTCTCGACAGAAGCTAATTGAAAAACTCACGGCTGACATATTTCGGAATAACAGAAAACAAATATTGCTACCAGCAACATTCATATCTCGAAATGACCGCGAAAATAAGATAAGAGAAATCAGGGCCAGAACCGATTCTTTTCTGTATTCATTTTTTTCACGGGCAATTAGGAAATGGAATAAAAACGATTTACAGGACGAGTAAACTTAAAATCTGACAGGAGTAGCTTTCGATAAAGCACTCCGACCATCCTGATCTGGGTTTTCCCAGATCACTCCACGCGAATGCGGGGATGGTTCCTCACAACAGCCCATGGGCGCCTCCTGCCACATCCCGTATGTCCCTTCCAAACTATTACCTTTCGGATAGGTGCAATGCACCCTCCGCCACACACTTTTAGTGAATCGCGGAGTAATAGTAAATCAAGTTTTCCGTCAGGTAGGTTACTTGTTGTCATGGAATTAACTTTTTCAGCAGATCTATACTGACGGCCCTCCTCGGAGCAAAAGAATTGACACTCCTGAGTATTTTGATGTTTCAACAAAACTGACGTATTTGGTATCTCTCTTCACACTACTACTAATGAATTTTTCTTTCGCCTTGCCAAATACTGTTTAAACATCGCATAACAGCTGACGTATGAATCTAATTGATTCCAAAAGTGTTTTCTAGCTGTCCACCTCTGTTTGGAATGAATTAAAAAATTGTTTTCAAACTCTGCGGTTTGTTAGCAAATCTCGACAGTTTTCAAGTCTTCAATCGAGGAAAGTGGCTGACACTTTCCGATCGCCACTTCGGTCGACACTAGCACATTCCTGCGCTACTGACAGGAAACACCTGTACTAACTTACATGACAGTTGATTCCTTACTAGTACTCGTATCTCATCAGATTGTTGCTTTAACTGAGGGATGGATTAAGACAGCGCGGGGCCCTTGATTTTGACGTCCTGGGGAAAATTGTAGAGCTAAAAAAAAAAAAGATCGCCCATCTAGACTAGGTGCGGGGGCCCCCCTAGGAAGCGCGAGGCCCCCTAGCAGGCGCGAGGGCCCCCTTAGAAGGCGCGAGGCCCCCTAGCAGGCGCGAGGCCCCTAAGATAAGCGAGGCCCATAGCATTTGCTACCTCCTGCTACGTGGTTAATCCGGTACTGCTTTAACTTTCCATAATCCCAAATTGCTTCCTCCGAATTGGTTTTATTTGCTCCTGCCCTTACAGCTGCGAATTTCGCGTTCATTTGTCCACTTATTCATGGCAACATAATCGGAATTTTGTTTGACATATTTAAACATATTATACCGCATCAGAACTTTTTTAAAAAAAAAAATGATGAAGAAGAAAGAAAAAAATTAATTTTTAATTTAATTTAATTGCAATGGAGCACAGGCTCCGGTGGCAATTTCCCTACACCCCCATATTCCCCCTATCCTGCACCCACCTACATTTGCCCTTTACAAATTTTATCTTTAAATTCTTTCAACGTTTTCAGTAAATTATTCATCATTTCTCTTGGTAATTCATTCCAATCCCTCATCCACATCAGAAACAAAACAAATGGCATCTACATCAAGAAAATAATCTGAAGACATCGGAAACAGGATAAAATGACTTTATGTCGATAGCAATGCATCAGTGAACGATTTCCACAATCTACGTCACAGATTTACATCTCAATTGACCAACATCAGAGCAGAAAGGGAGCCCATTTCTGTGATGATGGGGTCAGGACTGTGCCTTTTTTAGGTTAGGGGCTGCTGGTGAAGGGATCGAGATAGATGATCAAAGTGATACTAAAATTAGATCCACAATCACAGATGTTAAAGAAACAGATTAAGTTGCTGAAACAATAATAAACTGGGTTAGAACTGGGAAGGAGGAGGTAAATGCTAAAAATATACAGCCGGTAATAAGGGTGTTATTCGTGAATTGTAGAAGTATAGTGAACAAAGTAATCGTATTTGCAAACTTAATTTAAATACACAGTTGGTTAAAAGAAGAAATACTAGACAGAGAGATTTTTCCCGATAGTTACACAGTGTATCACACAGATAGGAGTTTTCATACTAGTTAACAAAACCTACCACAGTTCACTGGCGTTCATAGATCATGACCATGAGTTACTTGGGGTAGATTTCTGGGGTAAGAAAAAAGAAAAAAACAGGGTGCTGGCTGCTTACCGCAGTGGAAGAATGAAAGAAGAAAATGAGGCTCTTGGGGAGAAATTAAATTCATACTCAGATTTCAGAGGTCAGAATAGAATGATTATTATTAGTGGAGATTTAAATTTACCAGGTGTAAATTGGGTAGGAAATAAGATTAATATCACAAGGGAACAAAGATTTACAAATACTCTAATAAGGGAAGGAGGATTTACACAAGTGGTAGAGCAAAACACTAGGGGGCAAAATATTTTGGAAATATTCCTAATAAAGCCTGATGATAAACTTGTAGGGTGTCAAGTAACTCAAGGAATAAGTGATCATGAAGCAGTTCTGATGGATATTAGAGGATTCAGTGAACCAGCAACCAAAATTGAAGGGGGAAATAGGTACAATTATAAAAAGGCACAAATTTCACATTTGAAGAGATATTTGAGAGAATTTTTCAGCAAATGGAAGGAAGGCACAAGTACAGTAAAGTCAAGTTGGGAAGAGTTCAAGGAGATAATAAGAATAGAGGAAGAAAAATTTATTCCAAAACAGAAAATAAAAAGAAGTAGAGAGCCTGTGTACTATAACAGGGAAGTGAGGAGGTTAAAGAGGTTGGTACAAAGAGAACATAACAGAGTTAAGAGGCAGCAGGGTAGCAGGGAATATTTAAAACAACTAAACAAGGACTTAATAATAGCTAAGAAGATTGCTAAAGATGGATTTAAGAAGAGTATTGTCAGTACAGGGGGACCATTGACTGATGCATCTAGAAATTTCTATAACTATGTCAGAAAACTGAGAGGAAGGGAGGGTGTTGAGGCACTTTTAGATAAGGATGGACAAGACATTATGGAGGATTTGAAAAAGGCAGAGATTTTAAGTAATTGGTTTAGAAACAGGTGGTTCTGAATCGGATAACGAGCTTAACAAAACAATTAGAAATGAGCAGTCCATAAAATTTGAAATTTATCCTGAGGACATCAAGAAGGAACTAATAAAGCTGAAAATACATAAAGGGGCTGGTGTAGATAAAATTACTACAGATGTCTTAAAAATAGCAGGTTGTGACATTGTACCTTATCTTGAAATATTATTTAAATCAAGTCTTGATACTTGTTGCTTACCAGAGGATTGGAAAAGTATGATAGTAGCGCTGGTACATAAAGGAGGGGTGAGAAATAGAGTCGAAAATTATAGGTCAATTAGCTGGAGGTAAGTGGTGAGTAAATTAATGGAGAGATTGATATGCAACCACATCAGAAATATATGTGAGGAGCATATGTGATTTTCAAGTAGGCAACATGGGTTCAGGCAAGGATATTCATGTGAATTTCAGTTGGTGGCAGATGACATAATGCTATATAAAAGGATAAAAATGGTAGAGGACTGTAAACAGTTGCAGGGTGATCTGGACAGGATATCCAGTTGGGTTGGTAAACATGGGATCAAGATAAATGCAAAGAAGAGTCAGCTTATTAGTATACAAATAAAAAACTAAAAGTTTATTATGATTATAAGGTGGGGAAAGAATTGCTTGCTGAAGACTAGAAATGTAAATATCTTGGCATTACATTTGATAACAAGCTTAACTGGGCAGGACACATTGGACAGGTGGTAGGAAAAGGTTTCAAAATTCTGCATTTGTTGGAGAGAGTGATGAGGGGATGCACGAGAGAAGTAAAGGAATTTGGTTATAAAACTTTGTCCAGACGATGGTAGTGTAGTATGGGTCCACATTTTGAGTATCAAATACAGGACTTGAAGAAGGTGCAAAGAAGGGCTGCTAGATTTGTTTGCAGAAATTATCGCAGAACGCAATCAGTAACAGATATGATAAAAGAGCTGGAATGGGACTCATTGGAAGACAGAAGGAGGGTGAAGAGGTTCATGGGAGTGTACAAGGCATAAATTTGTGAAACGCATGGAAAGATATTGGTGTAAGAATTGAAAGTAGTGCATGGAAGGGAAAAGATGACCATGACTACAAGCTGGCACTCGATTTCAGGCACAAGGGTGTGGGAAGATTTTCTTTTTTAGGTAAGGGTGCAGGGATTGGTATAAGTTACCAAGAGAAATGATGAATAATTTGTCAAAAATGTTGAAAGAATTTAAAGTTATAATTTGTGAAGGGTAAGTGTAGGTGGATGCAGAATAGGGGGAACATGGATGTTTAGGGAAATTGCCACCAGAGCATGCTCTCCATTGCAATTTAATTTAAAAAAAAAAAGCATAATAGACAAACAATAGAATATCAAATCAAAATTTTCAACACATTGAGATTAAAAGCAACAGAAAATCACTACCTCAATATTTTTACCGACAGATACGGTCAAACACTGAAGCCAAAAGAACAACAGAACACAAGCATTATCACATGAAATATTCACCACACATATTAAATAATTATACACTACTGAGAAAACAAAACATAGTTCTCTTATCTACACTATCAACAATCCAAATTTCAGATAGTAAAAATTTTTCTGTGAAGTACTCTTCAAAGCTGCTGGATTGCGAACATACACAAAATAACAATATTAAATTATGCAATGCGTTATTATATCACACTAGGTGCACTGCTATTGTCACTGTGATAAATCTGAAAACATATGGAAAAAACATTTAACAAAATTATAAAACTCATTAGCAACAATTCAATTCCAGTATTGCTTTGTAATTCATAACTTCGATAATACCACGCAAATGGGTGTCATTTTGTACCGATTACTTATTATTTTATTTGATTTTGCTTTATGCCTCGTCAATGTAGAGGTCATTAGAGGTGGGATGGGACTGGGACAAGTAATAGGAAGGAATTCACTCATGGCCTTATTGAAGGAAACATCCCGGCATTAGTCTGGAGTGATTTGAGGAAACCATGGAAAACCGAAATCTGGATGCCTGGACGGGGATTCGAACAGGCGTCCTCCCAAACACGAGGCCAGAGCGTTACCACTCACCCACCATGCTCGGTTGACTGCTTAGTGGATATTACTTTTTGATCATGCTATGCTAGGTGGCATTACTGCTAGAAGATCATTTTGTATAAATTTCGATCTATGCAGCTGTCAAATGCATTTAACATTACTAACAGAATTATATAGACTGGTTGAATAAAATTGAACTTGCAATATTTTATTATGAATGGAGATAATTTATAACCAATGAATTTACTGATAAGCAAAAATGAAACTTTCTCAGTGAAACCTTTACAATAAACAAACATTGGGAGCAAGTGAGCTTTCTGGGTCACACTCAGGGTTTTGAGAAGATAAAATTTAATTTCATTGCAATGGAGTGCATGCTCTGGTGGCAATTCCCTAAACACCCATTTTTACCCCTTCCAGTACCCAATTACATATGCCCTCTACAAATTTAAACGTTAAATTCTTTCTTTCAACGTTTTTGGTAAATTATTCATCATTTCACTTGGTAACTTATTCCAATCCCTGACCCCCTTACCTATGAAAGAACCAAGAAACTGGCCAAGGATGAGTTTATAAAGAATGTTATTGGTACAGTGGGACCTCCGAATGATGCATCTAGAAACTTATATATAGTTATGTCAGAAAGAGGAAGAGAGGGTATTGAGACAATTATACAGGGTGTTACAAAAAGGTACGGCCAAACTTTCAGGAAACATTCCTCACACACAAACAAAGAAAATATGCTATGTGGACATGTGTCCGGAAACGCTTACTTTCCATGTTAGAGCTCATTTTATTACTTCTCTTCAAATCACATTAAACATGGAATGGAAACACACAACAACAGAACGTACCAGTGTGACTTCAAACTTTTTGTTACAGGAAATGTTCAAAAAGACCTCCGTTAGCGAGGATACATGCATCCACCCTCCGTCGCATGGAATCCCTGATGCGCTGATGCAGCCCTGGAGAATGGTGTATTGTATCACAGCCGTCCACAATACGAGCACGAAGAGTCTCTACCTTCCTGCAATTGGGCCAACTGGCGGTGAATCGAGGAAGTACAGTACATACTACCGAAACTAAAATGAGCTCTAACATGGAAAGTAAGCGTTTCCGGACACATAACATATTTTCTTTGTTTGTCTGTGAGGAATGTTTCCTGAAAGTTTGGCCGTACCTTTTTGTAACACCCTGTAAATAAGGATGGAGAAGAAGTAACTGAGGATTTAAAAAAGGCAGAGTTATTAACTAACTGGTTCAGTGAGACCATTAGGGACAATAATTCAGGGTTCCTCAGACTTCCACGGCCATCTTTGTTCATGATTAATTGACTTTCGGGTATTGCCGCATTGTTTATTTCCTTACCTAAGCTTTCGGCTGGTATCCTCCAGCCTTCTTCAGAGATACTGTTTATGTTGACATAGCAACGAGCGCCAAGCATCGCAGAGTAAGAGGCCGCTATCTTCGTTGATGTTGTTGGTGTTTCTTAAAATTTCTGCTGCCTCTTTCACCCGTCGGGGCCACCACTGGTCTTCTCTCCACAGTAGCCTCGTTTCTTGAAATTTTACTTCATGCCCGGTATTAATAGCATGGCGGACTACGGCGGATTTGTCGCTGTTGTTATATTTGTAGTGGCGGATATGTTCTTTAAGTCTCTCCGCCACAGTGCGACCAGTCTCGCCGATATAAACACTGCCACAACTGCAGGGGATTTCGTAAACACCCATAAGCTGGTGTGGGTGTAATTTGTCTTTTACCTTTGTCAGTGACTGACCAAGTTTGCAGTTAGCCTTATATACTATTCGCACCTCCACCCGCTTTAACAATTTCCCAATCCGGTCTGTGATACCCTGTATATGGGAGACAGGCGAATTTTGTTGGCACATTAATATCTTGGGATAAGTTGACGTCCCCCATAGGTGTTTTGGGTCTTAAAACCCTCCTGATCTCAGATTCACTATAGCCGTTGGCTTGGAATATTTTTGTAAGTGTCTCCATTTCTTCATTCAGACTTTCCGAGTAACATACTGTCTTAGCTCTTAAGTTGAGTGATGTCAATACGCCTCTCTTCGTTGCCGGATGATGGTGCGACATGGCGTGCAGATACCTATTAGTGTGGGAGTTTGCAAGAGTTCTTAAACCACCTGAATAGTGCCCACCCAAGAATTCAGTTCACTATGGTTGTGGAAGAAAATGGACAACTGCCATTTCTCGATGTCCTTGTTCACAAGCGAGGTGATGGAAGTTTGGGTCACACTGTGTATCGCACGGCGACCCACACTAATAGGTATCTGCACGCCATGTCGCACCATCTTCCGGCAACGAAGAGAGGCGTATTGACATCACTCAACTTAAGAGCTAAGACAGTATGTGACTCGGAAAGTCTGAATGAAGAAATGGAGACACTTACAAAAATATTCCAAGCCAACGGCTATAGTGAATCTGAGATCAGGAGGGTTTTAAGACCCAAAACACCTATGGGGGACATCAACTTATCCCATGATATTAATGTGCCAACAAAATTCGCCTGTCTCCCATACATACAGGGTATCACAGACCGGATTGGGAAATTGTTAAAGCGGGTGGAGGTGCGAATAGTATATAAGGCTAACTGCAAACTTGATCAGTCACTGACAAAGGTAAAAGACAAATTACACCCACACCAGCTTATGGGTGTTTACGAAATCCCCTGCAGTTGTGGCAGTGTTTATATCGGCGAGACTGGTCGCACTGTGGCGGAGAGACTTAAAGAACATATCCGCCACTACAAATATAACAACAGCGACAAATCCGCCGTAGTCCGCCATGCTATTAATACCGGACATGAAGTAAAATTTCAAGAAACGAGGCTACTGTGGAGAGAAGACCAGTGGTGGCCCCGACGGGTGAAAGAGGCAGCAGAAATTTTAAAAAACACCAACAACATCAACGAAGATAGCGGCCTCTTACTCTGCGATGCTTGGCGCTCGTTGCTATGTCAACATAAACAGTATCTCTGACGAAGGCTGGAGGATACCAGCCGAAAGCTTAGGTAAGGAAATAAACAACGCGGCAATACCCGAAAGTCAATTAATCATGAATAATTCAGGGGTTATATCTGGAAACGGGCCTATCTGCACAGTTGGAGGGAAGCAGATTAGAAAATTTGAAATTAAATATGAAGATATCATGAAGGAATCTAAAAAAGCGTAAAGGGGTGAGTGTTGATAACATTACTACAGACGTCTTAAAGATAGTGGGATGAGACACTGTACCTTACCTCGAAACATTATTTAAATTGAGATGATTGGAAAAGTGTGATAGTAGTTCTGGTCCATAATGGACAGGTGACAAACAGGGTTGAAAACTATAGGCCAATCAGCTTGACATCAGTGGTAGGTAAATTAATGGAGAGATTAATATGCAACCATATCAGAAATATATGCGAGGAACGTAATTGGTATTCAAGTCGGCAACATGGCTTTAGACAAGGATATTCATGTGAATCTCAGTTGGTGGGATATATGCAAGACATTTCTGACAAAATGGACAGGTGAGGTCAAAAGGTAAAAACTATTGGAGGTGATAAAAATTCGATTTTCTGGGTAGAAGAATTCCTAAAAGGTAGAAAGCAAAATGTCATAGTAGGAATTGCAATATCTAAAGAAGTAGGAGTGAACACGAGAGTCCCACAGGGTAGTGTATTGGGACCATTGCCATTCGTTATTCTAATGAACGATTGTGTTAATGGTTTATTGTTAGAAGTTAGATTGTTTGCACATGTTATACAAGAGGATCAAAACATTATAATACTGGTTGACCTTTATAGTTTAACTAGCTGAGTGAGCCAACATGGAATAGAATGATCATCATCGGTGGGGATTTAAATTTACCAGGTGTAAACTGGGAAGGAAATAAGATAAATAACACAAAGGAACAAAGATTTGCAAATATCTTAATAAGGGAAGGAGGACTTACACAAGTGGTTGAGCAAAACACTAGGGGACAAAATATTTTGGATATATTTCTAATTAAGCCCGATGAAAACCTTTTGAGGTATCAAGTAACTGAAGGAATAAGTGATCATGAAGCAGTTCTGATGGATATTAGAGGATTCTGTAAACCAACAGCCAAAATTGAAGGGGGAAATATGTACAATTATAGAAAGGCACAGGTTTCAAATTTGAGGAGATATTTCAGAGAACAATTCACCAAATGAAAGGAAGGCTCAAGTACAGTAGAGTCAAGGTGGGAAGAGTTCAAGGAGATAATAAGAAAGGGGGAAGAAAAAATTATTCCAAGGCAGAAAATAAAGAGAAGTAGAGAACCTATGTACTATAATAGGGAAGTGAGGAGGTTAAAGAGGTTGGTAAGAAAAGAACATAACAGAGTTAAGAGACAGCAGGGTAGTAGGGAATATTTAAAATAACTAAACAAGGACTTAATAACAGCAAAGAAAATGGCTAAAGATGGGTTTATGAAGAGTATTGTCAGTGCAGGAGGACCATTGACTGATGCATCTAGAAATTTCTATGGCTATATGAGGAAACTGAGGGGAAGGGAGGATGTAGAGACACTTATAGATAAGGATGGAGAAGTAGTTACTGAGGATTTGAAAAAGGCAGAGATTTTAAGTAACTGGTTCACTGAAAGCATTAGGGGCAATGAATTAGAATCAGGAGAGTCTAATTCGGAAAACGAGTTTAACAACACAATTAGAAATTACGATAGTAAAAAATTTGATATTCATCCTGAGGAAATCATGAAGGAAATAAGAAAAATGAAAAAACATAAAGGGGCTGGTGAAGATAATATTGCTACAGATATCTTAAAGATAGCCGGATGTGACATTGTACCTTACCTTGAAATATTATTTGCTGCTAACCACGGGACTGGAAAAGTGCAATAGTAGTACCGGTACATAAAAGAGGGGTGAGAAATAGATTCCAAAATTACAGGCCAATCAGTTTGACATCAGTGGTAGGTAAATTAATGGAAGGATTGATATGCAATAACATCAGAAATATATATGAGGAACGTAAGTGGTTTTCAACATGGGCAACATGGGTTCAGGCAAGGATATTCATGCGAATCTCAGTTGGTGGGATATATGCAAGATATTTCAGATGAAATGGACAAGGGAAGCCAAATTGATAGAGTAGCACTAGATCTGTCAAAGGCGTTTGACAGAGTAAGCCATAAAATGGTAGTAAATAAGGTAAAAACCATTGGAGTGGATGAGAATGTGATTTGCTGAGTAGAAGAATTTTTAGAAGGTAGAAAACAGAAAGTTAGGTTAGGAAATGTAGTATCAAAAGAAGTGGAAGAAAATATGGGAGTGCCACAGGGTAGCGTATTGGGACCATTGCTATTCATTATTCTAATGAATAATTGTGTTGATTGTTTACTATCTGAAATTAGATTGTTTGCAGATGACATAATGCTGTATAAAAGAATCAAAACGATAGAGGATTGTAAACAGTTGCAGGGTGATCTGGACAGGATATCTAATTGGGTTGGTAAACATGGAATGAAGATAAATGCAAAGAAGAGTCAGCTTATTAGATACACAAATAAAAAACAAAAGGTTAATTATGAATATAAGGTGGGGAAAGAATTGTTGATTGTTTACTATCTGAAATTAGATTGTTTGCAGATGAAATAATGCTGTATAAAAGAATCAAAACGATAGAGGATTGTAAACAGTTGCAGGGTGATCTGGACAGGATATCTAATTGGGTTGGTAAACATGGAATGAAGATAAATGCAAAGAAGGGCCAGCTTATTAGATACACAAATAAAAAACAAAAGGTTAATTATGAATATAAGGTGGGGAAAGAATTGCTTGCTGAAGACTTGAAATGTAAATATCTTGGCATTACTTTTGATAACAAGCTTAACTGGGCAGGACACATTGGACAGGTGGTAGGAAAAGGTTTCAAAGTTCTGCACTTGTTCGAGAGAGTGATGAGGGGATGCACGAGAGAAGTAAAGGAATTAGGTTACAAAACTTTGGTCAGACCATTGCTCGAATATGGTAGTTTAGTATGGGACCCACATTTTGAGTATCAAATACAGGAGTTGGAGTAGGTGCAAAGAAGGGCTGCTAGATTGGTTTCTGGAAACTATCGCAGAATGCAATCAGTGGCGCATATGATAAAGGAGCTGGAATGGGATTCATTGCAAGACAGGAGGAGGGTGAAGAGGGTCATGGGAGTGTACAGGGCATATACTGGCGATGAGGCATGGAAAGATATTGCAATAGGTATGAAAAGTAGTGCATGGAAGGGAAAAGATGACCATGACCACAAGCTGGGACTCGATTTCAGGCACAAGTGTTTGGGAAGATTTTCTTCATTAGGTAATGGTGTCAGGGATTAGAATGAGATACCAAGAGAAATGAAGAATAATTTACCGAAAACTTTGAAAGAATTTAAAGATAAAATTTGTAGAGGGCAAATGTAGGTGGGTGCAGGATAGGGGGAAGATGGGTGTGTAGGGATATTGCCACCGGAGCCTGTGCTCCATTGCAATTAAATTAAATTAATTAAATTAAAATCACAGTAGAAAAGTCTGTGAGTAACGTAAGTGGTTTTCAAGTCACCACATCACTCTAGGCAATAATATTCATGCGAATAACAGGTATTAGGCTATATGCAGGATATTTCAAACAAAATGGACAAGGGAGGCAAAATTGATAGTGTAGCATTAGATCTTTCAATGGCTTTTAACAGAGTGAGCCGCAAAATGATGCTAAATAAGACAAATCAGCAGTGGCGGAACATAGTTTAACAGAAGGACATGGTTTTGATTTCGAAGCGACTAAGGTGTTGACACATGCGAGAGGCTTCTGGGACAGCGTCATTAAAGAAGCATTTGAAATTCGCCTCGCGTCTGATTTGGTAAACAGAGATTGTGGATTCCAGATAAGTGATGCATGGATTCCTGTAATTGAGGCTGCTCATCACCAACGCTCTGCTTTTTGTGTTCCGCGGGCGTCTAATGACATCTGAGATGCTGCTAGGCAACATAACAACATCTGTCGTTGCCATGCCAGTTTACAAACAACACGCTCAAGGTTGACTTCAAGGCAGACTTCAAGACTTGCAACTGCACCTGAAGATGGCGACGGAGATTAAAATCGCCGAAATATTGTGCTTTAATAACAATATAACTCGGCTTGTTTCCCGAGAAACGTTTATAAATAAACAACGCCGAGAGAAATTACATTCATTTATAAGATAAAAACTACTGGAGTGGATGAAAAGTGCTTTTCTGGGTGGAGAAACCCTTAAATAGTAGAAAGCAAATGGAGGGGTAGGAAATTCAGTATCAAAAGAAGTGAAAATGGGAGTGCCACAGGGTAGTGTAGTGAGAGCATTATTCTAATGAATGATGTTCTACTATCAGAAGTTAGATTGTTTGCAGTTGACAGAATGCTATATAACAGGATCAAAATGGTAGAAGACTGCAAACAACTGCAGGGTGATCTAGACAGGGTATCTAACTGGGTAAGTCAACATTGGATCAAGATGAATGCAAAGAGTCAGCTAATACATACACAGATAAAAAAAACAACGAAAGATTGATTATGATTATAAATTGGGGGAATAACTACTTGTTGAAGAAATGGTGAAACATCTGATAACAAGCTTAACTGGACAGGACACACTGAACAGGTAGTAGGGAAAGGTGTCAAAATCCTTCACCTGTTGGAGAGAGTGATGGGGGGATGTATGAGAGAAGTAAGAGAATTTGTAAGAACGAAGCCTTTCTCGGCATTGAGAATATAGGAAATGCTCTCGGGTGACTAGCCGAGTCACCCAAGAGCATGTCATATAAGAGAATTTGGTTACAAACTTTGGTCAGATCATTGTTTGAATATGGTGGTGCAGCATAGGATGCACATTTTGGGTATCAAATACGGGAGTTGGAAGGGGTACAAAGAAGAGCTGCTATATTTGTATCTGGAAATTACTGCAGAATGTAATCAGTAACAGATATGATAAAAGAGCTGGAACTGGATTCATTGGAAGCCATTAGGAGGGTGAAGAGAGTCATGGGAATGTATAAGGCATATATTGGTGCTGAGGCGTGGAACAATATTGGTAGAAGAATCAGGAATGGTGAGTGGAAGGGAAAAAAATGGCCATGACCACAAACTGGTGCTCGATTTCAGAAATGGTGTGGGAAGGAGGTCAGGGACTGGAATAAGTTACCAGTAGAAGTGATGAATAATCAATTGAAAATGCTAACATTATTTAAACTTGAAATTAGTTGAGGGCAAAGATAGATGGGAGAAAGAACAGGCAAAAATGGTTGTGTAGGAAGATTAGAATCCATGTACCACCATCTTTCACCTTCTTCCAATGATCCATAAGGACTGTAACCTTGGCTGGAATATGGATCATCTACAGAACCAAATTCAGTTTTTGTCCATAGGCTTTATTTCTCCTTGACATCATTAGAGGCAAGGGCACCTGCCACCCTTTTGTACAGAACCTTCATTCATGGATAAAAAATACCCCACACTTCCATGAATGTCGTTTGACAGTTCTCACTCCTCTACTGTCGTACTCATTCTTGTCTCCATAGACGTCACTTCCTTGCACACTAACATCCCCCACTATCAAAGTCCCAGTATCTTGGAACACTTCCTGGAAATGCATCCCCCAACAACCTCCCCAGAACACATTTTCTCGTGTCCTTGGCTCACTTAATTGTATCGAAAAACTTGTTTTCCTTTAAGTTTTCCACCAGATACGTGGCACTGTCATGGGTTCTCACATGGCCCAGTCCTGTGGCACTGACTAGAACAACAATTCCTGAACAAAATCTCACCCAAACCTCATCTGTGGTTCAGGTACACAAATGATGGTTTTTATGATTTGTACCTACAATAAAAACCACCTATTACACTCCATTGACATTACCTGGACTTACCCCCCACACCCATGTCACCTTCCCTGATGCTTACATTTCCTTGCAGAATGGCAGCCTGTTCATATCAAACCTACAATAGTACTTCCACTTTAACAACTGCCATCCTTCACACATCAAATGTTCTCTTCCTTACAGCTTAGCCATCTGAGGCAGACCCATCTGCTCCAAACAAAGAATCTCTCTCCCAAGATCTCATCACCCACTTCTTACACCCCTGAATTAGTACAAAAACGAATATCTCGTCCCACAGCCCATCCTCCACACAACTACTCTAATGTTGTACTTCTTAACACTAATTGCAACCCCACTTTCATCACCTTGTTCTTTCCTGATCTTGGACCCATTAGTTTAAATCCTTTATTGTGGTGATGATTTCCTATGTTCCTTCCCCAGAATATGCACCCTTCTCCACATCTTGCCATCTGCTCCACAGATCACCCAATCTCAAAAATATCTTGGATCACAAATACTCACCTGCAATTCCCCCACACCATCAAATAGATCATTCCACTGCAAAATATGCAGTATGCCCTGGGCTACCACCACCTTCTGCATTTCTGGATTTAAGGACAAGTGGGGGGGGGGGGTCTTTTAGGACCTCATGGATTGGGAGATCCTGTGGATCGTCAGGATGATGTAGTTTTATCCACTCACATGCCGTTGGTTCTTGGTGTCTTACGTCTGGAGGTGGTATATTGCTGATGAAATGTAACCAGGGGACTGGTTACAATTGACATATTTGACTATGATGTCAAGGAAAAAAGGTGAAAAAGTTGGAACTCTTCATCCGTGAAGCATCCAGATATTGGAGATCCTACAGCTGGACTTTTGGGATTCCATCTGAAGAGAGACCAATTGGTGAAAATAAATCGCCTATGAACTGGCCACGCCAAATGCAATGCCATGCTGTATTAGTGGTGGCTTCAGGATTCTCCTGTCTGTGACTGCAGAGCTCCTTCCCAATATCATCAAGGAATGCCCTCTGAGGAAGTATGATTCAACATTTCAAAATATTGTCAGTGTTACAACTTCTCTCATAGAATGGCTGCAACAAATGGACATCAATCTGTGAATGCTACCAATGTTCTTGTCGTTGTATATATTTTATATATTTATATGTACTGTATTATATTATTTGCTTATCCATATGATAAATAAATAACCTACTGCAATCTGACTACAGGGGAAACTTTTCCCATAGCTGAACATAGCACATGCACCACAACATACCTCATATATCAACTCTACAAGTTCGTGTATTGTCTTTCTGTATTCCTTTAATTTCCTTGTTATTTGTTTTACTGCTGCTTTAATTTAATTAAACATGACACAGCACATGCCTAGGTGGCAATTTCCTACACTCTTGCTATTTTAATGTACCATTTTCCCTCTTTTTATCTTTAAATTCCATGATTGCAATATCACACCCAACTACTTTTTTCCTTTACTATTTTTAATTTTAAATTGTTTGGTTTTTCTCATAAGTAGTTAATCATTTCCAGTGGTAATTTGTTCCAATCACTAGTTACCTTACTTCAGCAGAAAAATTTCCCAATCCCTTATGCATGAACTAAATGCCACGCTATGGTCATGGTCATCTCTACCCTTCCAAGCACTACTGCTAATTTCTCTTATTTTATTTCATTTTATTTTATTTTATATCCTGGTACATAGTAGCCCAGCACCTTGGGCCCATATTTCCAATATATTACAAGAGGAGCATAAGATAAAATTATTTAATTTAATTTAATTTAATTGCAATGGAGCACAGGCTCCGGTGGCAATTTCCCTACACAGCTATCTTCCCCCTATCCTGCACCCACCTACATTTGCCCTCTACAAATTTTTTCTTTAAATTCCTTCAAAGTTTTCGGTAAATTATTCATCGTTTCTCTTGGTAACTCATTCCAATCCCTGACACCCTTACCTAAAAAAGAGAATCTTCCTACACCCTTGTGCCTGAAATCGAGTGCCAGCTTGTGGTCATGGTCATCTTTTCCCTTCCATGCACTACTTTTCATACCTACTGCAATATCTTTCCATGCCTCATCACCAGTATATGCCCTGTACACTCCCATGACCCTCCTCATCCTCCTCCTGTCTTGCAATGAATCCCATTCCAGCTCCTTTATCATATCCGTCACTGATTGCATTCTGCGATAATTTCCAGAAACAAATCTAGCAGCCCTTCTTTGCACCCTCTCCAACTCCTGTATTTGATACGTAAAATGAGGGTCCCATACTACACTACCATATTCGAGCAATGGTCTGACCAAAGTTTTGTAACCCAATTCCTTGACTTCTCTCGTACATCCCCTCATAACTCTCTCCAACAAGTGCAGAACTCTGAAACCTTTTCCTACCACCTGTCCTATGTGTCCTGCCCAGTTAAGTTTGTTATCAAAAGTAATTCCAAGATATTTGCATTTCAAGTCTTCAGCAAGCAATTCTTTCCCCACCTTATATTCATAATTAACCTTTTGTTTTTTATTTGTGTATCTAATAAGCTGACTCTTCTTTGCATTTATCTTCATTCCATGTTTACTAACCCAATTAGATATCCTGTCCAGATCACCCTGCAACTGTTTACAATCCTCTATCGTTTTGATTCTTTTATACAGCATTATGTCATCTGCAAACAATCTAATTTCAGATAGTAAACAGGCAACACAATTATTCATTAGAATAATGAATAGCAATGGTCCCAATACGACCCTGTGGCACACCCATTTTTACTTCCACTTCTTTTGATACTACATTTCCTACCCTAACTTTCTGTTTTCTACCTTTTAAAAATTCTTCTACCCAGCAAATCACTTTCTTATCCACTCCAATGGTTTTTACCTTATTTACTACCATTTTATGGCTTACTCTGTCAAACGCCTTAGACAGATCTAGTGCTACACTATCAATTTGGCCTCCCTTGTCCATTTCATCTGAAATATCTTGCATATATCCCACCAACTGAGATTCGCATGAATATCCTTGCCTGAAACCATGTTGCCTGCTTGAAAACCAATTACGTTCCTCACATATATTTCTGATGTGGTTGCATATCAATCTTTCCATTAATTTACCTACCACTGATGTCAAACTGATTGGCCTGTAATTCTCAACTCTATTTCTCACCCCTCCCTTATGTACCGGTACTACTATTGCACTTTTCCAGTCCTGTGGTAAGCAGCAAGTGTCTAGACTCAATTTAATAATATTTCAAGATAAGGTACAATGTCACATCCGGCTATCTTTAAGATATCTGTAGTAATATTATCTTCACCAGCCCCTTTATGTTTTTTCAGCTTTCTTATTTCCTTCATGATTTCCTCAGGATGGATATCAAATTATAGTTTGCAGGTAACAGCTAAATATTGTTCAGGATGTAAAACTAGTTTGTAATGCATAAACTTATCAAATTTCACAAAAATTAGTTACATAATTAAATTAACAATGTGTAAGAATGTATATGACATGTGTTAGTGTTTTTTTGTGTTGATATATACATATATACTGTAAATTAGTAATTTGAATAACATACGTTCACACACAGATACTACTATATATAATTAAACAAAGAAACATTCACATACACAAATCACTTACTGCACTGTTGTCTCACTGTTTCTCACTTTGTATATTTACGGCACTTTTTCACATTTACTCCCGGCACAGCCACTTCGGAGTAACTTACCTCCCTCAGGAGATGACTTCTGGAAGTAGAGGCGTCCTCCTTCGACCCATCGGGGGTTTCTTTCTTCGGGAATTATCACTGCTCGGTTGCTGTCGGTTGAAACGGTTTCTAAATTCCAAGAACCTTTCTTTGGCTGCTTGTGAGGCCAGATTGCAAGTTGCATCAAGAAAGTATCAAAATACCTGGTCACTCAATATGTCAATTTCTCTTCCAGTATCCATCAAAACCTCTTCACTGATAAGCACTTTATACATTTCCAGCATTCTGTTTTCCCTCGTGCTCTCTTCAGATGAATCCCATCCCACCTCCTTTATCACACCAGTTACCAATTGTGTTTTGTTGAAATTTCCACAGACAAATCTAGCCACAAGTTCTGTAATTGGTAAAAAGAAGAAAAAAATGTGGGTCCCATATTGTACGATTGTATTCAAGCAATGGTTGATCAAAGTTTTGTAACTCTCTGTTATATTTGCTCGTCACCATTTAAAATTAATGAAGGATTTTGAAATCTTATTCTACCAGCTCCCCAGTGTGCCCTGATCAGTTAAGTTTACTGTCAAATGCTATGCCAAGATGTTTACCTCAACAAGCAATTTCTCCCCTACCCTTTACTGTACCTAATAAGCTGACTCTTCTTGATATCCTCTGTTGTAATCGTACTGTGTAACATTAGGTCATCAGCAAAAAACCAACACGATCTTTTCATCAGAATAATTAACAGAAATAGTCACGAGACACTACCTTGCGGCACGCCGTACAAAACAAAACATTCATTTTCCATAGAACCCAATATGAGAGACTGACTCTGATGGATGTAGAAAGTTGTCAATTTACAGATAAACAATTGTATAACAAAATAGATAAATACACCACAAAATGCACAGTCTCAGCACACACGGTACATTAATTACATCAATTACATTTACACAAACTACTGGCAATTATTTTGTAGATACCTTAGAAATTATTTCTCCAATGGAGTAGAAGAAGTTATCATTAAAAAGTTTTAACTTTTTTCTGAATTTAATTTTATCATCTGCTAGACATTGACAATATTTTTAAGCTTATTGAAGATATGTGTCCCTGAACATCAGACTCCTTTTTGATGAAATAGTAATGACTTGTAATTCCTGTGAAGATCATTTTTACTTCTTACTATTTGCTTCAAATAGAGTATAATTTGTGACTGCAAAGGACATTAATGTGCATAAATGCTCAGCCACAAATGTTAAAATCCTTAACATCCATTTTTACTTCCATCTCCTTTGATACTGCATTCTTCTACCCAGCAAGTCTCTTTTCCATCAACTCCAATGGTTTTTACCTCATTTACCACCATTTTATGACTCACTCTGTCAAACACCTCAGAGAGGTCCAGTGCTACATTATCAACTTTGCCACACTGGTGCCATATTTCTGATGTGGTTGCATTTCAATCTCTCCATACATTTACTTACAGTTTCCACTCTGATATTAAGATTAATACCCCCAGAATTAAAATATCATACTGAATTAGACTCTCAGTATACAGAAATATGCTTTCAGGGAACCCCTTAATATGAATTTAATTTCTTACAAGAGCCTCATCTTCATCACTCACTCTTTCACTATCCCAAGCAGCCAAGACCCTAAGGGTTTTTATTTTATTTATTTATTTGCTATAGGAAGTAACTATAGTAGCTTATGACTATGATTATGATCACTAGAACAGTTTTTTCTATTCAGTATTAATACTTGTCCAGGAGATTGTGACTGTAGTGCTGAATATGAAACTATAGTTTCTGAATGCTCCTAGGGAGCCTTCCAAAGAACTACTCAGGATTTTATACACGGGTCACCAAAGCAATCGAACGGACTAGCAGAACTTGATGGTCGACTACATTCAGCTCTTCTTGATTGTATTACTTTGTTGTTATGTTTGCTTGTTAATTGTGATGGAGTGTGCACTCTGGTGGCAATTTTCCCACACACCCACTTTTCCCCTTTCCTGTACCCACCTACTTTCACCCACTACAAATGTCAACTTTCAGCATTTTTGCTATTCACCTTTTCTCTTGGTAGCTTCTTCCAATCCCTGATCCCTTAGCTACTAAAAAAAATCTTCCCACACCCTTGTGCCTGAAATCAGGTGTAAGCCTGAGGTCACGGTGAACTTTTCCCTTCCAAGCACCTCTCCTAATTCTTACACCAATATCTTTCCATGCCACATCACCAATATACACCTTGTACACTCCCATCTCTTCACTCTCCTCCTATCTTCCAATGAATTCCATCCCAGCTCCTTTATCATACCAGTTACTGTTCATTTTCAGTGGTAATTTTCAGAAACAAATCTAGCAGCTCTTCTTTTTTTTAATTAACTTTAATTGCAATGGAGCACAGGCTCCGGTGGCAATTTCCCTACACACCCATCTTCCCCCTATCCTGCACCTACCTACATTTGCCCTCTACAAATTTTATCTTTAAATTCTTTCAAAGTTTTCAGTAAATTATTCATCATTTCTCTTGCTAACTCATTCCAATCCCTGACACCCTTACCTAAAAAAGAAAATCTTCCCACACCCTTGTGCCTGAAATCGAGTGCCAGCTTGTGGTCATGGTCATCTTTTCCCTTCCATGCACTACTTTTCATACCTATTGCAATTCTTTCCATGCCTCATCACCAGTATATTCCCTGTACACTCCCATGACCCTCCTCATCCTCCTCCTGTCTTGCAATGAATCCCATTCCAGCTCCTTTATCATATCCGTCACTCACTGCATTCTGCGATAATTTCCCGAAACAAATCTAGCAGCCCTTTTTTGCACCCTCTCCAACTCCTGTATTTGATACATAAAATGAGGGCTCCATACTACACTACCATATTCGAGCAATGGTCTGACCAAAGTTTTGTAACCCAATTCCTTGACTTCTCTCGTACATCCCCTCATCACTCTCTCCAACAAGTGCAGAATTTTGAAACCTTTTCCTACCACCTGTCCTATGTGTCCTGCCCAGTTAAGTTTGTTATCAAAAGTAATTCCAAGATATTTACATTTCAAGTCTTCAGCAAGCAATTCTTTCCCCACCTTATATTCATAATTAACCTTTTGATTTTTTATTTGTGTATCTAATAAGCTGACTCTTCTTTGCATTTATCTTCATTCCATGTTTACCAACCCAATTAGATATCCTGTCCAAATCACCTTGCAACTGTTTACAATCCTCTATCGTTTTGATTCTTTTATACAGCATTATGTCATCTGCAAACAATCTAATTTCAAATGGTAAACAATCAACACAATTATTCATTAGAATAATGAATAGCAATGGTCCCAATATGCAACCCTGCGGTACACCCATTTTTACTTCCACTTCTTTGATACTACATTTTCTACCCTAACTTTCTGTTTTCTACCTTTTAAAAATTCTTCTACCCAGCAAATGTAACTGCTTTATGTCTCTTTTTAACATCGAGGTCTTTTAGAGACGGGAAAGGATGGGGGGCAAGGAAGGGGAAGGAATTCGGCCATGGCCTTTTGAAGGAAGCATCCCGGCATTTGCCTGGAGTGATTTGGGGAAACCATGGAAAACCCAAATCTGGATTCCCGGACGGGGATTCGAACCGCCGTCCTCCCGAATGCGAGGCGAAAACGCTAACTGTTATACCGCCCCGCTCAGTCCCAGCAAATGACTTTCTTATCCACTCCAATGGTTTTTACCTTATTTACTACCATATTATGGCTTACTCTGTCAAACGCCTTAGACAGATCTAGTGTAGGGTTACCAGAATTTTTTCTCCAAATCCGGGGACGTTTCATAACTTTTTCACCAAAATCCGGGGACGCTTTCGGCATTTGCCCTAATTACGCGTTGTACTTTTATAAGTTATATTATTAAAGGTTGGGTTAACTTAAAAGCAACATATTTTTTGTATTTTAAATGAGGATCACAGACAGCCATGTTGCACACAGCAAAGAGACTTGATTTTCTAAAGCTGTTGTATCCATGGAGGATATTCCTTCCTCCATGGTTGTATCCATGGAGTCCTTCCATGGTTGTATCCAAGACGCAGTATCCTTGTAATTTTCTTTATTCCTAGGCACCTGCAAGGAAAGAAGTGAGCTTCATATTTCTCTTTTTAAACAAATGCATTAGCAAACAAGGTTTTTTTTTTTTTTTTTTTTTTTTTTTTTTTTTTTTTTTTTAAAACTCTCGTTTGATTAAAAAAAAATTGGGGACAAATCCGGGGACATTGCGGGGACGAAATCTGTCCGGGGACAGAGAGCTAAATACGGGGACTGTCCCCGGCAAACGGGGACGTCTGGTAACCCTAATCTAGTGCTACACTATCAATTTGGCCTCCCTTGTCCATTTCATCTGAAATATCTTGCATATATCCCACCAACTGAGATTCGCATGAATATCCTTGCCTGAAACCATGTTGCCTGCTTGAAAACCACTTACGTTCCTCACATATATTTCTGATGTGGTTGTATATCAATCTTTCCATTAATTTACCTACCACTGATGTCAAACTGATTGGCCTGTAATTCTCAACTCTATTTCTTACCCCTCCCTTATGTACCGGTACTACTATTGCAGTTGCACCTGCTCCAACTCTAGAATTTGATACCCGAAATGTGGGTCCCCTACTGTACTACCATATTGAAGTTTTGTAACTCAACTCCCTTACTTCTCTGGTATATGCCCAAGTTCTCTCTAACAACTGAAGGATATTGAAACTTTTTCCTTCTACCTGTCCAATGTGTACTGCCAAGTTAAGCTTGTTATCAAATGCTATGTCAAGGTATTTACTTTTCAAATCTTTAACAACCAATTCTTTCCCTAACTTTTAATAATAATCAACCTTTAGTTTTTTGTCTGTGTACCTAATAAGCAGAATCTTGTTTGCTTTTATCTTCATGTTGACCTACTCTGCTAGTTATCCGGTGCAGATCACCCTTTACCTACTCAGTCTTCTGCGTTTTGATCTTTATAAACGGTATAGCATACGCCATCTGTAAACAACCTAACTTCTGATAGTAAATCATCAACACAATCATTCATTAGAATAACGAATCGCAGTGGTCCCAATACGCTAGCCTGTGGCATGCATTCTTCCTTTAACATAAAACCACAACCCTATAACTATTTGTGATAGATTACTAATGATATCACCAATTTCTGGGGATGGTTTTTGGGAAATCTTGTGTTCTAAACCAAAACTGATGTCTCTTTAATAATTCTTCCACTTTCCTTTCTAATTCTATGTATATTACGGTAGTTCTTAGAAAGTTAGAGGCATTTAGGTTTTCTTTTCCATCTGCAGTAATTTAATATAAGTGGAATGGAGCGTAACGTTTACGAATTATGCTTTAACTGAAACAAAGAGCATAAGCATCTGCTTTCCAGTGATAAAGTTTTCGTGTTATTACGCTAAATGAAAGCTACGAGTTACCTAACTTCCCATTTCTGTTATTATCTGATATCGAGTGTTTGTTAAAGGCAAGGACGTTTTCGACGTAGTTCGAAAACTGGCAGATAGAGGCCAGCAGCGCATAGAACCAGTGGTGGCGGCAGCATGTGGTGTATACTCTTTGTCAGTGACATTACAAACAGCGTGGAAGGCGGCTGTAATGAACGCTTGTTTAAACTGAAGTGTGGTGCTACAGTGTTTTGAAGGAATATTGAACAGTGCTTGTTTGGATTTTTGTTTTAAGCATTGCTCATAGTGAGAACTGGATGATAAAAGATCAGGTGCAATGTACAGCTCTCCTTATCTATGTGTTCTTTGCCATATCATCAGTGTGTAACGGAAATTTCGCGTGTATTCATTCAAGTTTAAATCTCTCGTGCTGAATATAATCGAATGCGTGCTGACGTGGTGGAGCAATAATTTTGTTCCGTATTTCCGAACTAGTATTTCTTATTGTATTGCTTGACACTTACATTCTGTGAAAACAGAGGAAGCAAAAATGGCTAAACCATGTTTTGATGACGGTATTTGTTTGAATTCTGAGCACAATGGCCTTTTAAGTGTTGAGGAATCGAGGCTGGAAAAACTCATCAAGAAGGAGCCAATTACCGACGTTTACCATGTGGAACACACTCCGTTTGCAAGGTGAGTAGTTATGCTCGACGTTATATTTGTATAATATTTTTGCTAATAGACAGTATCTTTGAAGTTTAGCGTCATACAGTAAGGATTGTTCGCACGATTGTTAATCGTGTTTAAATGGTTTCGTATTGTTTTGTTTATTCTCATTTCTGGGAAGTTATAGAATAAACTCCTAAAGTTTGCGCTTAAAGGTAATGATAGGGTGGAGAGTGCAGCATTAAATAGCAATGAAACATTTTTGATAGCACGTGATATATGTCATTTGATTTTTGATTGATAGAATTATTTTACGAAGTATAACTGATTGTATATTGGATAAGTGTAAATTATGTAGAACGTACCGCAAAAGCTAAGGAAGGTGAATTCCTTACTGGTGACGTTCAACTAAATTGTGTAACTGTATTGTAAGCTGCTGTTGTTATTAAGTGTGGGAACGATACATACATCTAGCATTCCTTACAAGTAAAAGTGCGGCAGTAAAGAAGAATTAAATATCATTCAGAGTTGTAACTTTTGACTTACTAGATTTCTGTCCAGCAGAAATCCCAAACATTTTACTATTTAAATCACGATCGTCAGCACAGCACAGTACGCACTTTCAAAAACTCATTATGTTTTCGGCCCAAGGTTTTGAATGATTGTGCGTTGGGTGGTGGATTGGTGGTGGAAGGCATAAAATTGAAATATCTTCCTCTTAACATTTGATAAGACACATTGGTGATGTGGTAGGTAAGGTTTCAAAGTTCTGGAGCGAATGTACCAGCGAAGTAATGAAACTTTCCTCGATTGTGAATATTGTGGTATGGTATATGGCTGACAATATGGGTATTACATTCTGGAATTTGAGAGGATGACAGCTGTATTTGGCTGTAGAAAAATCCTCGCAACACACAAAAACTGGTACGATAAAGGAGTGGCGTTTGGAAACAAGGAAGGCAGAATGCTGCTTGAGAGTGGGGCATATACTACAACAAGGTCTGATTGAAATGGGAAGCGACGGAGTGGGTAGCTTAGAGGTCGACCAAAAACGTAAAATAAAAAGCCAACTTGACAGAAAAACACGTTACGATCGCTACTAATTATTGTAAGAATATGAGTGGTGGAGAGAACTGTCGAAGGTGAAAACTGTAGAGGAAGACAAAGACTAGAATATATGAAGCAGATAACTGAGCAATGAAGAGATTAATACAAGGTAGAAAGAGATGGAGGATTGCAACGAAGCAGTCGAGAGATTTATGACAACAGAAAAAAGGATAATAATGTTTGGTCAGAGATCTGTCATCTGCTAGCAAAACTTAAACATTTCAAATTATGTAATTTCATTTTTACTTAATGCGAATAACTTGTCCAAAATAAATAGCATCTCTCCCTATCTATTACGGTCGTTGGAAGAAAGTGGAACCGCCTGTTTGGTGAAAGTCGGAAGAACTGTTCGTTTGTGGGGGAATTGCCATCGGGGCAAAGTTTCATCTGGATTAATTATATCAGCCTATCACGAAGCCTGGGGGACGAGTGGTAACACTGTGGCCTCGCATTCGGGAGGGCGCGGATTCAGATCCCTCTCTAGCAATCCAGACATCAGTTTCCTGAAACCGAGCGTAGTGGGTGAACGGTTAACGTTCTGGCCTCGCATTCGGGAGGACGCCGGTTCTAATCCCCGTCCGGGCATCCAGATTTGGGTTTTACATGGTTTCCCCAAATCACTCGAATGCCGGGATGCTTCCTTTAAAAATACCATGGCCTAATTCCTTCGCGTTCCTTGTCTCCACTCCCATCCCGCCTCTAATGACGTCGACGAGGCGTAAAGCCACAAGTAAAAAAAGAAGGAACGTTTCCTGAAATCGTTTCAAGCAAAGCCGAGATGGTTTCTTCAAAATGCCATGGCCGAACTGGTTCCCGTTCTTTGACTCCACGGCTCATATGACGTAGATGACGCATTAAAGTCCTAAGCAAAAAAAGTATTTATATATTACTGAAATACAATTAATGCATTTTAACTGCGAAAGCTATTGTTTAGTTCTAAAAGGCGAATCATATAGTATTGTGAAACATTGTTGGTTAGTTAGAATGAAGGCTGATTCACCTTGTATTCGGCCAACGCAGATTGTCATGTAATAAGGTCTATGATTTGCTCATAAACCACTGAACTCGCATGTTTTCAGGGGTAATAAAACTATTTATCAATGTTTGGAGGACCAATAACAAAACTTGGATTTAGTGTTTGGTTTGATAGTAGTTTTGTTCACGTTGGACACAGGGTAACCGTCTGATAGATGGATTTGTGTGCTCTTAAATTTAAATGGTTGTGGTTGTGAAATATCTCTTGAACGAATTAGGGGAGGTGGTGTTATTTTAATCAGAGAAACTTCCTCATAGTGTTGTGCGTTGTAGAGTTGGTTCTTTTTACCTGAATCTAAATGCTGGCCCGACGGATTGACTGAGTGAGTGAGCGTAATTGAAGCCTTCCTGCAGAGAGATTTGCCGCTGTTCGCGTCATACTGCATACTTTAGCTTTGTAACACCAGCCATCCTGGAAAAACTGCATTCAGTATCCAAAGAAACGAGTAAGGTATGAATTTACAGCTGGTAGGTTGCATACCTCGTTATTTACTTCTTTTTTTATCATCCCATTTAGATACGATTGCAAATTTTAAATGACATGCGTATGCCTTTAATGCTCGAGATGTACGTGCTATATTTTACTATGTCGAAGTTCACGATATTGGCGGTGCTGTTTGTTTATACCTACATTTTGCCGTAGATGGTATGAAATACCTGTTCTTCAACTTGAGTAAAACTTTACGTGAATCACACCAGAACTTGAATATTCAAGCGTAAAGGGGAAATATTTTGGGTCTACTGCACATTGCGATTCCGCCACAACAATCGCTAATGACGTCATGATACTGCTGTATTCAATCGCAAGACGTATTATTTTCAAGCAGTAATTCCTTTGTAACCATTACTTTCAAGCAGAAATTAGGTTGTAATACCCTCTGGACCAGCGTGACAGCATTAAATGTACGTTTGAACGTATTTCTATTGGCGTCTTGCGTTTACCACTGCAATATGATGACACAAATTCCTTGCGGAATCGCGATCTGCATAATCCCAGTATTTTGTATGATCCCTGGGCATTTGTGGGCGGTGCGGTACACACCAGTGCTTGTAAGAGAAGCTAGGAAACTTTTTTTTTTATCTCCTATATTTAGATGCGAGTACGAATTCACGCAGTGCCTTCCGTCATACCGTACTCGCTATTTTTCTCTCCGTCGTTATCTTCGCTGGTTTGATGCAATCCTCACCTCCTGAGCCGCTAATCTCTTCACCACGACCATATTACATTGTATCCTACGTCTACTTCACGCGCTGTAATGATTGTCTTCCTCCACAGCCTTTGTCCGCCCGCTAGTTCCACCTCCATTAACATGTTATTCAGTAGGCCTACAGCATGTCTTAAAAATGTTAGTCTGTGAGTCTATTTCGCAAAGTCCGTCCTTTAACCATCATATCCAAAAGATAATCATTTCGTACTTTGTAAGAACTAAGGCTTTCACGGCGTATCGATGATTGAAGTCTTCACGGGTTTTCCGCCATATGGTGTTGAAAAAAAAAAAAAAACAACAGCGAGCTTTCGGCGGCTGACTCTGCCACCATCTCCAGGTCTGATGTTACGGGAGCACCAGAGCTGCGGACACCAGACATCGTCAGTGCAGCTCTGGTGCTCTCTGTATAACATCAGACCTGAAGATGGCGGCAGAGCCAGCCGCCGAAAGCTCGTTGTTTTTCTTCGTCACCATACGGTGGAGAACCCGCGAAGACTTCATATCATTTCGTACTTTATCTATGCTCAATTGAAGGTTCTGGCACAATCTTATACAAGCCTTAGAAAGAATTTTTATAATGGACTTAAATTTGGCACACGGCATCTATAGCATTTGTGCTAGAGCCTATCATTTTGATTAATAGAAGAAGCTAACAATGCAAGGAATTCGATAATATCAGTAATTTTCCTGATGTATGCGCTAGCTGGAGGAATGGTGTAGATGGCGCCTGCCAAATATTTCTTTGTAATTCATATAAGAATCTATCCTATAGCACCAAGACATTAGGTGGAAGAACAATAGCCTTACCTAAGCATATAAGGACTAAGGGAGCGTGCATAAACCACGTAGCTCCGTTTTGGCCTCCTGTGAACCCCCCCTCCCCCCATATAGCCCTGCGTGGCTTTTGCCTCTACCCTCCCCCCCCCCCCCACGTAGCACGTAGCTTTTATCCCTTTTGATTCCAGAAGACATTTTGCACTGTTTTCTCTTGTCAGACTATTGTAAATTACATACGGAGATAATTAAATGAGAGAAATAAATATTCACATGCTGTTGTGACTTATATTCCTGATTTTAAATGTGAAAAATGTTATGAAAGTTAAACTACGTGGCCTGGCTCGGAACCCCCCCCCCCCCCCCCCCTGGACCGATCCACGTAGTTTGTGCACGGACGGAACTTGACCGAGTGTGGTGGGTTAACTTTCTGGCCCGCATTCGGGAGGACGTGGGTGAATCCCCGTCCGGATATGCAGAATGGAGATTTCCATGGTTTCCCCAATTCACCACAGATGAATTCCGGGATGGTTACTTCAAAAGGCCATGACCGATTTTCTTCCCATTCCTTTCCCGCCTCTAATGACGTCGACGAGGTGTTAAAAATGGGACGGAACTCTGTGCATTTAAGATATTGATGAAGCTTGACGTATTTTATTTAATTTATCTAGCTTATGAAAAAATACGCTGTATATTCAATACCAGATAATAAGTAACATTCAACAAGGCACCTAAAATAAAAATTCAGTTTTAAGTCTAGCTTGTCCAACCACTCTTTAGCATAGGGGTTCCCAACGTTTATCTTACCATGTCTTCCTGCTGTCAGAAGAATTCTTCCCACGCTGACGGGGTTTTGGCTACTGCACAGTCTCTGGTCCTGGGCGTGAAATAGAGTATGTTTCATTTTAATTTGAAGTATGAAAGAAGAGCGATTTAAATTAGTATCCATTTTTTTCAAGCCACGTCTAGTGGTTGGATTTACTTACTTCTCGCGGTCGAAATACTTATCCCGAGTTGAGCGCCGTGTTATTCGGAGGAATTAGATTACTTGTTGGCAGTGTGTCAGCTGTGGCATCCGTGTATTAGCAGTCCACGAAAACGAAGTTGCGGGAAACAGCTGCTTTTTTTATATATCTGTGTGGCCGGACGGGGATTCGAACCCGCGTCCTCCCGAATGCGAAGCCACAGCGTTACCGCTCACCCTCTACGCCCGGCGACTACTACTTACTAATAATACTGCAGCCGGCCTCAGTAGCGAAGGGCATGGGTGAATGAATGTCTTGTCCGTCCTGTAATGTCCACACTTAGTACCTAGCAACATTATACTGGAAGAGTCACTATAATAACATTCAGCTGGCGGCTACTGTTAGAAAAGACGGAACTTGCTATTAGCTCTTTTTTTGCTACGTTTTCTCATCGTAACTTGAATAAAACACTGTTATACTTCAAAGAAAATGTTGTTTTATACACAAATAACAGTGAGAACTCAACAGCGGGATTTCAATTGACTGTTGAGCTACGCAAAAGTCGGCTAGTATAATCTTCACTTCCACTAGGCGTATTTCCGATTTTTCGAAATTCCTTGACTTACGTTTTTTTCGCTAAAGGGATCATTCCAATATATGTATAATGGGTTGGAATTTCCAACCCATTATACATATATAATCAGTACCGGATAAACCACGTAGCAGGAGGTAGCAAATGCTACGGGCCTCGCACCTCCTAGGGGGGCCCCGCACCTGGCTAGATGGGCGACCTTTTTTTTAGCTCTACAATTTTCCCACGGACGACAAAAATCAAGGGCCTCTTCTTCACATTCGCTAGGGGCCCCGCGCTGTCTTAATCCGGCCCTGTATATAAAATAGGTTGTGGTTAGATTGAAATGCTGCTTGAACGTGAAGAAAAATAACGTGGGAGGGGGGGGAAGGCCCGGCTATACAAAGCACCATGGTTTTGGACGACACCGCTTGGATGCTGGTTTATTTTACTATCTGCCGTAAATTACTTATTCCGAGCGGATAGTATGGGCAGTCCGAAGCCTCGTGGCTGATAACTTGCCACTCGTATAGTTGTTGTCGAGTTCGGGGTTGTGTTGTTCCTACTTTGCTAACTGATGATTCATTATTCATTACCACGGAAACGCCGTCTTTGCAGAACCAGTTTCACCGGCGTGCCTATCGCGGCCACGTTTGTCGGTTCCTTTTAAATAAGACCTCCACATAAGTTCGCCTTCTTACTTGTTTTTAATCGTGCTTGTGGCATTAAGTTATAGTTTCCTTTCAGAGTGTGGAAACCGATATCATGTTCCAAATAAATATTTTAAAATGAATGAACAACTCATTCTTAAGAGCATTCTGCTCTCTGAACCGTATGTTTTATTTTTCTGCACACTTTATGGCTAGGCTAAAATATGGGGTACAAAACTGAAATATAATACTTTACTGTAAAATACTGTTGGAAACGGTGCATCTGCATGGTGGTTCTTCAATTTATTTGCCAGTTGCCTCTCAGTGTGTGGCTAGCAGAATTTCAACACGACGTGGTCGTGGGTTGTGTCTTAGCATAGTTATCATGTCGGTCGTTGGATGCCATTTAGCGTGCGCTCTTTAACATGGCCGCTAATCTCTCCGCAAGGCGGTTTATTCGCCCCTGTGACGCAACACTTTAATAATCCTTGCCCGCTGTGCGTATTTCAGGAGATTATCAGAACATCAGAATAACGTATCAACAGATTAGCGACCAAAGACATTATTTGTCAAAGCCGATAAATAACCTTCCTTGTATTCCAACATTGCGTTAGTATGTGATACAGATAGGGTTACCAGATACAGGCTTATAATTTCCGGGACATTTTTGCGATTAAAAAGTATTATGGTGGTATGAACAAAAATGCAAATTAATAAAAAATTGTATTTTAGGTAAAAACTATGCCATCTAACATATATATATATTATATCACCTCTTTTAGGTTTATTAATTATACTTTGGTTGAAAATCATCATCAGGAATTATGAATTGAAAAGAAAAATACTAAACTTAAAACAAAAATCGAGCACCTCTTTTAGGCTTTTTTATACTTTTGTAGAAAACCAAAATCGGGTATTATCAACCAAAACCTGAAAAATATTAAACTTCAACAAACTTGAAACACTTCTTTTAGGCTTATTAATTAAACTCAGATAGAAAATCAAGATTAGATATTATCAACAAATAAACAAAAAAATTTAACATTTATCTTTGGTTAAATCAAAATTAATCTTAATCGACTACTTCTTTTAAATATTTGTCACTAGTTTCTGCCATTTTCGCAAGTTTTTCTCCGTCACTGCTTTGCAAACTGATAAAATTTCTGAGCAAGGCTCTTCAAAATTGTTTGTCTGGAGTTCAGCCTTGCTCAAATCCATGGACATTCTGTTTCGCTCTTTAGTCCATAAATTATGCAACGGGCTAAAACTCTCGCAAAAAGCTTTGCTTGTTGGAATTCACAAAACAAAACCAACTATTTTCTTTAAATTAACAAAATCATTAGAAACGTTTGTTTTAAGGAAATTGTCCCAGATTTTGTCGTTTGGCAAGTCTTCTGGAAGGACCTCAAAAACAGCTTTCAGACATGTGGACTCTGTGTAAAGGGAATCAATGTTAACTGCATCTAGAATTTTCAATATCCCATGGCAATTCATAGAGTATTTCTCATAACAATTTCAATTCTTCTGATTTAAGAGACAAAAGCTCAAACTGCTTGAACATTCCATCCTCTCGCTGCGAGCACGGAATGCTTGGCTCGGCCTCTTGGCCACCATGGTGAACTGAGTTTAAGAAAAAAACTAGTATACAGGAATTCCGGGACATTCCCGGATTTCCTGTCCATCTGGCAACCCTAGATATAGAACCAAAACCATCTTTACTTATAAGAAAAAAATTGCAAATGCTGCACTGTACGATAGCCCTGCTACTTCTTCCTTCGTAGGGCGCTAATGACCCCGTCGTCGACGCGTCCTAAAATCCAAATAACAACAACAATCTTCCTTCGTTGCCAATACTCTTGGAAATACATAATGCAGTAATTCTACGCAACGGACAATGCATGAGATTGAAACATGGCGTTTTCCCCACCCAAACCATTAGGTTTATAGTATTAATAGATGAGGGTCCAAATACGGGATACCACTTTTATTTGGTCCTTGTGATTTTCCTGGTCAGTCAATATGGATAGTTTCGATGTGACTTGCTTCTATAAACAATCATGGAGGTGATATGAGGGTTAAAAACGTCAATAAGCAATTTTAATTTTCCAAAATCATAGGATTAAAAAAAAGTAAAGTGACTGATTTTCAAGAGGTGGTCCAAATACGGGGTACTTGTATAAAAAGGGAAATTTATCTCCTAATAAATTAAAGAACTCCAAATTTTGTTGAAAAACTTTATTAACTTGACATTTTACAATCTCCTCACTCCATCTTTTCTTTCTTTTTTCTTTTTACTTGCAGAAGTTACAGATATATTTCATTTTCCATTCCAGCACATTCAGAGTCTGCCTAACCTTCACACTTGTAGAACTGAATCTGACATCATCTGGAAAGAGTCCATCACTGAAATTGCATGCTGCATTGTCTCCACGTTTATCCCCCAGAGAAATCGTCATTGTAGTCATCAGTTGGAGGGACCCTAAGGTCTTCTTCCGAGTCCAACTCTTCGTTTAGCTAACCTAATGGGCTTTTTGGTTTGGATTGGCAATTTTGAATATTTTTTTTTATTTTGCTGAGTCAACTGATTACATTTTCACAACCGTCTGATAATTGTTCAAGGCTGTACGCTTCACACTTTCCTTCAATAATTCGCTGTAAGGAGATCCAGTTGTGATGCAAGTCTTGGCTCACTTGCGTCCACAATTGCCTTTTCTTTGCAATGGTGGGGATCGAAGGTACATCAAATGGATTAACCCTTTTGGACGTTGAAGCTTGAGCAGTTGGTCATTGATCCGGCGTGCTGAAATCTTAGCGTTTTCACGTAAAGAGCTAGCCGGTTGTTGGACCATGCGGTAGTACTTCAAGTTGATGGTCTCGGCAGCCATTACAAAACAAACAAATCGAACCGGATAGGTGTCCCGCATGAGGCTCAGTTCATGTACTTTGAGATAAGGTGGAAGCCATTTGATTTACTGAGTAAGTAAGAAAGAGAGAAATTAATGTTGACATACCTTGAAGTTTTGAGTTTTTCAAAAACCAGTTTGTGCATAAAACAATTTGCGCCAAGACACGTGTGTCACAGACAGAGTTCAGTTGCTCACTACTCTTCCCCCACCACTTGATGCTCCTTTTGGTGCCATTCTCGTGCCTGAGCACAACCCCCTTCCCCCACTTTCAGCAAGTAGCCCGTATTCAGACCTCCTCCTCTATTACTGATCCAGGAATCATCCATTTTTCACTCAAATATTGCAGTTTATGGTGTAATATCACTTGGTTTTTACTTAATTCTTTTTTTAACTTTTCAGTTACACAAATCTCGTATCTTTTATTATGTCTGGATATGCGAGTAAGATAATAGTACCGTCGGCATGGTAGATTCAGTAGACAAAATGAATTCATGTATTATTGGTTCACAGACAAAGAAGGTTTACCATTGAAATTTTTTACTTTAAAACAAATGTTATTACTGTCTTTTACTTTTATTTAATTATTAGTAGCGATAGTATTTGGTGTTGCCATTTGATCACGTCTGTTTCTACGTTTCTGCCTCTGGTAAACTTTTATTGTTGTTATTAATTGCGATAAAGCTAATGCCCCTGTGGAAATTTCCCTACATACCTATTTATATTTCGCTTTTTTTTTCATATTTTTGCTTTAAAATCATTCAGTCTTAGGTATATTATTCATCAAATCCTTAGGTAGTTTGTTCCAATCTCTCATTCCCGTACACACAAATGAAAACTTTCCCCCTCCGTTATGTCTGAAATCTACTGATAATTTGTCATGCTCATCCCTTCCACATGCTGCTTCTACATCGTCCACCATTATTTATCCAGTCCTCATCGCCAAAATATGCTTTGTACATGACCACAATTCTCTTCACTCTCACTTCTATCCTCCAATCGTACCCAGCCCAGCTCGTTTATCATGTCAGTTACTAAGTGAATTTCCACAGACAAATCTAGCTGCCCTCGTTTGCACCCCTAGGAACTCGAGTATTTGGTAATCATAATTTGGGTCTCCTATCGTCTAGCAAGGTCCTGACCAAAGTGATTGCCATCTCCAACAGATGCAATACTTCAGCCTCCACATTTTATCTTACTGTCAACTGATATCCCTAGATATTTAAATTTTATTGCTTCAACAAGCAATTCCCCTTGCACTGGATAGTAAAACTCGTTCCCAGATTTAGTTTTAGAGTCTTATTAAGTTGATGAGGGAACTGTATGGTAGGAGCATGTGTAGATGCAAAGGAAAGCAGCTACATTTTTGTGGCTATTGGTGCATGGAACGTTCGGTAACTCGGGTAATAAAGTAACTGCGTACGGGTCCCTGGAAATGTGTAGTGTTGTATTATGAATACAATTAGGGGTGATCCATATGTGACTATCAATACATAAAACGGGAGGGGGGAATTATTAAAATCTAAAATAATTCCTGAAAAATGAAAAACATATAAAATATGCTGATCTAAAGGGTTACTAACTAGAACCATGAAATTTAGACACAAAATAATACCTCATTTATTGAGTCTTATGGCCTTTACAAGGTCGGGTAGTAACTAACGTTACGTTAAACACAATTGAATCAGCAAAAACAAGCAATACCCGACGTTTACAATTCGCCGGTGAAAGCAAACAAAACCGAATGAAATATCTCAACAAATAAAATACAACAGAAAAGTTAACATTGAATAATATGGCAACACAGGCCATCAAATTGAAGCTAACATTTTACTGTACAAAGGAAAATCCCAGGGGCGCCGTATAAATGAAAGAAAAGCATCAAAATTGAATTAACAAATAGCAAGATGCTTGAAAATTTTAAATGTGGAATATAAATTCAGCTAGCTCAGAATTTAAGTGACGGGAACAGAGTCTTAATCTCAGGCGTCGTTTAAGGGCTCACAAGTCTGTTAAAACCCAATGAATAGTGACCGTCGTTTCTGGTACATTACCATGAAATCATCGCCGTGTTGGTGAGCGACATATACAATGTCACTGCAGCTGTGGAAGCTAAATAAGCGGCTACGACCGCGTTATTAGAATAACTTCCAGGTAATGGCAGGCATGCCACTCAACATCTCGCTTCCCAAAGCAAGAATGATCAACCATACAATGATCATCAGTCGAGAGCGTGTCGGCTGACACGTCCGTTCATCAGCTCGTCTTGGACCCAAGTGAAGTCTAAGATGGCTCCTTCTTCTTCCTCGGCTAGTTGCACTCCACATGTAAAAGAACTCCACGGAATTAGTATTGTAGACCCCAATAAATGTTCACGATTGGCTATCTACATATTTCCGTCGTCACGTGTTTAATATCACGCGTCGCATTCGCCGTCTCCCTCCGCGCGTTTTCTACTTGGCCTTCGGGGCAGTAGCGGGGTGGGGTAGGTCATCGTCCTATTTTCAAACGGGACTGAGGCTGGGCTGGCCCGGCGCCGCCGAGTCGCCTGACTCTCCATTGTTCCTCCCTCAACCGTCCGAAATGACAGTTTCCAGCCTTCAATATCCAACCTTTCTGAGCCATGAGTTTACAGAAAAATTAAATTTTATAACAAACTATACCTTTGGCCGCCCTGGTTTAAACATACGTTTAATCTATCCAGACAACCTTCATTATTTACAATTACTTACACGTTGCAAGATTAAATAATTAATAATTAATAATTAAGATTAATAATTGAATATAATAAAAAAAGAATTATGAATATAATTAATAACAATTTAATTATATTCATTGTGGGTGACGCTGTCACACCACAGTGTGTACGTTTAACTTATGCATTACCCGTGAGGCGTGGATGGATATTTGCCGAAGAATCTGATTAGTATGTGGAAGTGAAGACTAGACCGTAAGGATAAAATAACTCCTGGTTTCAGATGAACTTGTAGGCAATCAAATCAGAAAGTGCGTGGAGCAGTGAAATTGGAATAAAACTCACGCGTAGAGAATTTCACCCTGTTGCCATCAACAGCGTCTAATATGCTCACTCCATACGCACTATACCTGGTCACACATGACCAGGCGAGCATCCGAAACGGGGAGTAATTTACTCGAGTAGCTTCAAGTCCGCCGGAAACAAGCTAGCTCTGTACATACCATATATCTGCTTACTATACAGGGTGTTCGCGAATGCCGTGTACAAATTTGGAGGGGAGGTAGAGCGTGATGAACCATAATTACAATGGAAAGCGACAGGTGGTGCCTTGTGTACGACACGCCCGTGAATTCTGGAATGGACCTGGTTACACGGATACCCACAGCTGCTGGTAGGATCCCTAAAACGGCCGCCAATCCATGTCGTGCGTGCATACACGCCAATGGACGCAATTTCGAACACCTCCTGTGATGCTTTTATGTCATACTTTTTATTTATTATTGTTTTGTGTAATAATACGTCTTACACTACATTCTATGTTGTGGCCTTACTGTCTTTGTATCTGTCTCGTTAGGATTACGTTTCCGCCCATGCTTTCTCATGTAATTATGGCTTCTCTCGATGTTCCCTAACTCCCCTTCAAATTTCTACACGGCATTCGGGAACACCCTGTATATCAACTCGAGACCAAATGGCCGAATGCAAAGAAAATAATGTATCCTTTGTTTCGTGTTCTATTCCCTCTCGCGAACGTTGGTGCGCATAGTAATGCGTTTACCTTTTTATTTTCTTTCTGGTAGCAAAGCATAAACGTTGAACTCCGCAATTTCGTTTTGCTTGTGAGTGTATGTTAATCTTTGATGAAGTGGTTTGATCAATGTGTTCTGACGCACTACAGTTTCAGAAAACTGAAGTAATAAATAACCAAAGTTATGGGTCAACAAGCAGTAATAGCACAATCCCGAGGGTTTAGACCAGGGATGGCCAACCCGCGGCCCGCGGGCCGCTTGTGGCCCACGGAGCTGGATCATTAATTCATTACATAAGTTTCATTACATAAGTTACATAAGTTTTGACTACACTAAGTTAAACTGATATTCAACGAAGATCATCGCTCGATTCATCTTGCGGGGATGGACAGTGCGGGTGTACAACCGAGCCTTACCATGGCTTATGTTCCTGTAACTTTCAGCGTGTTAGTGGTTCGCCTGACATTCTCGGATCGCTTGCGTCTGTTATTGCAGGTAATGTTTCCACCCATAGATGGAAGTATGCTCTTTGCTTTGATTGTTGTATTTGATGACGGATGGAGCTCCAGCAATGGTTGGAAAACATGAAGGTTTAGTAAAACTGATTGAAAATAAAGCCTCCAAACTTAATAATACCTCATTATTAGATTTTTATTGAATTATTCATCAAGAGAATTTATGTGTCAAGTCTTTAAAAACGGATCATGTTATGAGCGTGGTTATCAAAATAGTGAACTTCATTAGATCTAAGGCGTTGAACCACCGTCAATTCCAAGAATTCCTCAAGCATTTGCATTCTGACTAAAATGACATAACACTTTTCACTGAAGTAAGATGGTTGTCACGTGCAAAAATTAAAAAAAAAAATAATTGATTTGAAGGAAGAGATACAATCATTTCATGCCAGAAATTTGAAAAGTATCCAAGAGTTTGAAGACGTGGCTTGTGTTTGTTACTTCGCGTTTCTAGTCGACGTAACTAGCCATTTAAATAACCTGAACATTCGTCTGCAATGCAAAGACCAATTGGCTAATAATATGTTTGATGTTGTTGCTGCGTTTCAAATGAAACTTAGGCTTTGGGACCAATAGCTGAAAAATAAAAATTTCACTAATTTTTCCAAGCTATTATTGCAAGCAGACATCACACAGGCGTTGGCGATTATGTACAGTTCATTAATATCAAATTTGAACCTTCTGTTTGAAAACCGATTCAAGTTTTCAAAAAAACATCATATTATTTTATCTGCATTTTCAACGCCATTCTCCGTTGACATCAATTCATTGCCAGTAAATTTGCAAATGGAATATTGTGAATTGTAGTGTGACGCACAGCTTAAGGAGAAATTCCACCAGGTTGGTTTGGAAGAATATCTGGACAAGGAGAAATATCCTGCATTTTACAAACATGCTTTGCGAATGATTTCGCTATATGAAAACACTTATGTGTGTGAACAGCTTTTGAGCCGGATGATCAAGTCACAATACAGAACACGTATCACTGATGTTCATATGGAGAACTTTATGCGATATCAATATTGATGCCCGTAGTTCTGCCAAACAATGTCAAAAGTCGCATTAAGATTATTGTTTATTTAACACTTCATTAAATATCCAGTACCTAGGTGACCGATCTTCGCTCGGTATCTTTCGATTTCTGTTCAGTATCCAAGATTTCGAGTAAAGTTTGATTAAAGTATAAGGCTTGAAGGCTTCCTAGGAAAATTAACGTGGTTGGTTGAAATGCGACCTGAACCAGAAGACAAATTTCGCCATAGCCAAGTTTGATGAATTCGTATGAAACTCGTCGAGACAAATCGAAAATAAGGAATTTATTTTTCTGATATCTCACTTAGTTCTGGGGATATTATATCTCAAAAGTGAAGAGGTTAGGATTAGATCCGTCCTGGACCAGAAAAAAATCCACCAAAAGCACTATGTCTATATGGTGGAAATGTACTTTCAATGTTTTATTTTGTACCTAGTGGTTTTTGTTAGGTTGAAATACGGCCTGGACCAAAAGAAACGTCGCCAAAACCACAAGGAACTATACCTATAACTGATTTTTGACATGCTATATCTCGAAAACCAAGAAAATTTATTATTTATTTTCGATATGTTTCATCGAGTACTATGAGAATTCATCAGGTTGTGACGTCAATAGAACATCATCTGTGCTATATTTATTCACTCCGATAAAACTATGCTCATACCTCGCAGTAATCTCACATCTTCTGATCAGCATTTCAAAATGATAATAAAACAATTCCCATAAGAAGTAACCTTCGTTGTAAACAATAAAGCACAAGGGCAGACGATTCAAAAGGCAAGATTCTATTTATCAGAACCCGTTTTTTCGTATGTGCACTCGCACGCGGCTTTTCAGGAATTTGTAGATGTATTAATATTTAATTATGCACTTTATTATCAAACTCTACCCAAAATCTTGTATATTGAACAGAAATCGAAAGATGTTTTATAATTAAGGTGGTAGTATTTAATGGCTAACTAACAACCACTATTTATAGTCAAAAAGTAAACGATGATTACTTATAACTGGTAATGGTAATATTAATTTCAAAGAAGTTTCTGTAAAGTTATCACTTCTGATAAAACCATTGATAAATTTTTAATTGTCTTTCTTTTTAAATGTTTTACAATTGAACTTGCAGTGCTAATATTTCCACGGGTCAGCCAGTATACAAGAACTGTTCGTTTACTTATTCTTTGGAATCAAAGAAAATCTATTTGTAGGCTTTCTGGTACCTGAATTGTCTACGAGATGGCGCTAGTGCCGTTTTCGATATACGGAGTGACAAAATTGTTCATATTTTGTAAACTCGCTTTTTAGTAGGGAAGACAACTATTCAGGTAATCTTAAAAGTCAAAACATTATCTAAATACCAAATTTCATCCAAATCGTCACAGCCGTTTCCGAAATCCGAAATATATATATATATATATATATATATATATATATATATATATACAAGAATTGCTCGTTTAAAGATATAAGATAAGATATTTCATTTTAAGTGTTTTTTTATTACATAAAAATGTTAAAGTATTTTTTCCAAGAAAGTAACACATGCTGCCCGGCAGAGAGTTGTAATTCCAGAATTTGGCCCGGCTGCTGAAAAGGTTGGCCACCTATGGTTTAGACCTTATCTGTGCTGCCACGTGGCTATATTCTAAAGGAGTGTTCACTGATATGCTTCCCGGTAGCAAGGAATTATCATTTGTTGCTGCGTTCGCCGATCACGTAGAGACATGTCGCAGATGGTAAGCTTTCAGACTGTCAACTCTCAATCGATATCGGTGCGTGATGCTTCATCGCACTCACCCGACTCTCATATTCATAGTGCCACAGATAACCATTATGTTGTAACTAGCCGTAGTAACAATACTTCCTCAGTAAGCTAAGTTTCCTGTAAATTTCTTCAGCGCTTCTCGTAAATTGTTGATCAATTATTTCATATGCTATGCTACCTACGAATGATGACTTTTCGGTTGCGTTATGCCTGAACTACCTGAATTCCTTTGCTTTTAAGTAGTGCGTAACTTTATCATATAACGGAGAATTTTGCAACAGATGTTCCCGTATGGAACTACTGAGACTGCTTGTTTGGTGGGCGAGTTCTTAACTAGTGTTAAGTCGCTTTGACGTCGGCGCGTTACAAGGATAGCGCGTTCCTTCTAATAAAATTTACGGCCCTTAACGTATGTTAGAAATGTCGCCAAAACAATGCCACATCGTAAACTTCCAGCATATAACTTCGGAGGATATTGCCAAACGTTAAGGCGAGGGCATTATATCATCAGAATCCGCTTCAACTCGAGTCTCGTCTTAATTTCTAATGTTAATTGCAAAACAATCACTTGCCGAGGCGAGGTCCGGGGTTCCCCAGGGAAGCGTGTTAGGGCCTCTGTTGTTTCTCATATAAATTAATGATTTGTGTGACATAATAAGGGGGATGAAAATATTATTTTCCGATGATGCTATTATTTATTGTGAAACCAAAAGCCAGGACGATTTCGCTTTAAGATGATGATATGAAAATAATTGCGTGGTGTAAAGATTGGCAGTTGGAGTTAAACCTAAAAAGCGGCAAGTCATGCCTGTAGGTAAAAAGGTGACGCCATTTAGCTCCGAATATACGATTAATGGTACTGTCCTTAGGATGGTATATTCCGCTAAATACCGGGGGGTAACAATTCGTAATAATTTGTCGTGGAATGAGCATATCGAGAAGGTAATTGGGAAAGCAAATCGTATGCTCCGATTTCTAGGTCGTAATTTTTAAAAAAATGCGCTCCGGAAGTTAAATCGATTGCATACAAGTCACTAGTGCGTCCTCACTTAGAATATTGTTGTTCTGTATGGGGTCCCAATCAAAGGGGTTAATTGAGGCTTTTTGGAGAAGGTCCGAAAAGGAGCCGCCCGATTCGTTACATGTATATATAGTTGGAGGGAATGCGTAAGTGCGATGTTGAAGTAGTTAGGTTGGGAAGATCTGGAACACCGAAGGCGTTGCTCTCGACAGAAGCTAATTGAAAAAATCACGACTTACGTATTTCGGAATGACAGCAATCAAATATTGCTACCAGCAACATTCATATCTCGGAATAACTGCGAAAATAAGAAATCAGGGCCAGAAACGATTCATTTCTGTACTCATTTTTTTCCACGAGCGATTAGGGAATGGAATAAAAAGGATTTACCGGGCGAGTAAACTTAAAATCCGACAGGAGTAGTTCTCGATTAATCACTCTGGCCATCCTGATCTGGGTTTTCCATGGTTTACCCGGATCACTCCAGGCGAATGCTGGGATGGTTCCTCACATAAACCCATGGCCGCCTCCTGCCATATCCCGTATATCCCTTCCAAACTATTACCCTTTCGGATAGGTGCTATGCACCCTCCGCCACACACTTTTATTGAATCGCGGAGTAATAGTAAATCAGTGTCCATCTCACACGCACCAGTATTCGGGACGTGGTTTCGGGCAGCCATATTTCGAGTTGTCATTGTTTCGGATGGTTCCTTCAAAATGCGATGTTTGTATTCTGTTCCTTGCTCCTAGTACTCTCTCCTCTTTAATCATCTCCCCCTAAGAAAGAAGTCTTCCCGTCGCCTGGAATAGAACCTCTTTTGCAAATTGTAGGGCGTGTATAAATCGGAGTCATGTTTTCTTGGATTTGTTGGTAATTTGCGAGTTGAGATTTCGTTCACCTGCCGAGCGATTCTGATAACTGGGTTCAGCCACTATTTACATTTATGTTCTACCTTTTAAGGAAGTACTGTACTCCCCATGCCAGTGCACGAAAGATGACATTTTTCATCCTAGTACCACCGCTCAAGCTATTTGGCTTTACTGTTTTTAATGATCTAATGTACGAAATTTATTCCTCACCTTCTAACAAATCCTTTTGTTTAGCGTTAGAAAGTAGTCTGTCTCCTCCCATCGTCTGCTGATAGAGGCTAAAGTGGCGAGACATCGCCCACTGGTGGCACGTGCCCTGCTAATGTAACAAGTCTTAGCTTCAACACAGCGCTTATCTGCCATGTCAGAAATGAAGAAAAGTTAAACAAATTTTATTTCAGTGAATGTCGCTCTTCGCTTTAGTGCTTACAGTCCATGCGTACTTTTACATTAAATTCCTATACAGTACGGTATGAAGTGTATTGCTGATTAATTCCTTAGGGAGCGTGCATAAACGACGTAGCTCCATTTTGGCCTCCTTTGAACCTTCCCCCCTCCTCCCCACGTAGCACGTAGCTTTTTACCCTTTTGATTCCAGAAGACATTTTTTACTTTTTTCTCTTGTCGGACTATTTTAAATTACATACGGAGATAATTAACTGAGGGAAATAAATATTCACATGCTGTTGTGAGTTCTGTTCCTCATTTTAACTGTAAAAAAGTTATGAAAGGAAAGCTACGTGGTCTGGCTCGGAACCCCCCCACGTAGCGCAGCGTAGCCTTTCGACTAACCCCCCTCCCCCCCGGACCGAGCCACGTAGTTTGTGCACGGTCCCTTAGGCAATAGACTCTGTCTTCCCACTTACACATGTAAACTTTCCCACCCCCTTATGTTGGAATCGATTGCTAACTTACTATCGTGGTCCTGTCTTCCTTCCCACATACCGCTGCTAAATGCTCCATCATGGCGAGCATATGCCTTTCAATTATTTTCACCAACATTCTATCCCCAATGATTCTCAACCCAAATGTTTTATCGTTTTATATTTGAGCTGGGAGTCACCACAGGATGGAAGGCGGGTGAAAGGAGCTATGGCCGTGTGGAAGGCATTGACACGGCAAGAGAAAACCTTTCTTCTACGCAGTTCTTCAAGACAAAAAGTGCTGATGTTGGGAGCGGACGGACAGGAAGTGGGCATTGTCCGCTTGTTCCACCGGAAACAGGAAGTCCCGGCCTCCAGGCGTTCGTTATGGTGTCCTTCTGGGAGTAGACAGTCCTACTAAAACACAAACCCTGCGTCCTGTTGAGGTTCCAGTTTCTGTGGGGAGGTTGGCAGGGTCCAAAACATCGTGCACGAGAACGCGGCGCATCACGTAGACAACATCACTAAACACGCTATCCACTTAGCGGTGGAAACGACAGTAAAATATCTATCACGAATAGTTATGGGCATTCGTCATGCAGGGAGTCGTAACAACACCATTTCTGTTCCTGACATTTATAAATGATGGAGACTAATAGGGGTATCCACTACTAAATCATATATATTATTTCTATAAGGTATTTTTTTGTCACAAGCCTGTATTTTCCTTGATACTTAACCGAAATCAATGAATGATGTGTCATTTTAAAGCTTATGGTCTTCCCTTTGGTCACATCATATTTTAAGAAATGAAGTTTTCGGAATTCGGCCCTTAAAGGGCGAAAATGTCAATATTTCTAAAATGCTGTTTTCTGTGTTATGAGTCAAATATCTCCCTGGATACCTATCTGAGATCGTTTAAGAAGTATCATTTTAAAGATTAAGATATCCGGTTTAGTGACGTCATATATTAAGACAGAAATTTTTCGGAATTCAACCCTTAAAGGGCAAAAGTATCAATATTTTTGCAATTCGTTTTTGTGTCACGAGCCATTTGTCTCCCTTAATATCTAACTGATATAGATAAATGAGGTATCATATTAAAGACTAAGGTCTCCGCCGTGGTAACATTATATTTTAAGAAAGGAATTTTTAGTAATTCGACCCTTAAAGGGCAAAAATGTCAATTTTTCTAAAATGGTTTTTTTGTATCTTGAGCCATTTATCTCCCAGGATATCTAACCAAAAAGAATAAATGAGGTAGGGTTATGAAGAGTATTGTCTCAGCTCTGTGACATCATATTTAAAGAAAGAATGTTTTTGGAATTCTACCCTTAATGGGAAAAAGTATAAATTTTTCTATAACGCATTTTTGTGTCACGAGCGATATATCTCCCTTAATATCTAACCGATACAGATAAATGAGGTATCATATTAAAGAATAAGGTCTGCGCCGTGGTAACATTATATTTTAAGAAAGGAATTTTTCGTAATTCGACCCTTAAAGGGCAAAAATGTCAATTTTTCTAAAATGCGTTTTTTGTATCTCGAGCCACTTATCTCCCTGGATATCTATCAAAAATCGATAAATCAAGTACGATTGTGAGGAATAATGTCTCAGCTTTGCTGACATCATATTTTAAGAAAGAAGTGTTTGGAATTCAACTATTAAAGGGAAAAAATATAAATTGGTCTACAACGTATTTTTGTGTCAGGAGACTTATATTTCCCTTAATATCTAACTGATATAGATAAATGAGGTATCATATTAAAAGACTAAGGTTTCCGCCGTGGTAACATTATATTCTAAGAAAGGAATTTTTCGTAATTCGACCCATAAAGCGCAAAAATGTCAATATTTCTAAAATACGTTTTTTGTGTTTCGTGCCATTTATCTCCCTGGATTTCTAACCAAAATCGATAAATGAAGTAGGAGTATGAAGAGTAGTGACTGAACTTGGTGACATTATATTCAACCTCACTATTCATCGCATTTTATTCGCGAAATTTTCGCACGGGTCGTCTAGTCATGTGGTTATTATTCGTCTTGCCGTACTTTGCGTAACTTCAGGCTCTCATATCTTTAAACGAGCAATTCTTTTATATATTGGTATCTAGGAAACGGCTCTAACGATTTGGATGAAATTTCATATTTAAGTAACATTTTGCGTTTTAAGTTGATCTAAATAGGTGTCTTCCCTGCAAAAACGCAATTTTACAAAATACGGACGATATTTATATTTGGTCTCTCGTAGGCGGCTCTAACGCCATCTCGTAGACGATTTAGGTACCAGAAAGCCTACTGATAGTTACTCATTGGTTATCTTTAAACGAACAGTTCTTGTACACTAGCTGAACCATCCGAATATTTCGCACACTATCGCCATTAGTCACCGAATAGTAATATAATAATGTGGAAATAAGTAAATGCATATTTATGTATATTTATCGTCGTTATCGAAGGTAAGAACTGTAGAGGAGAACAGAGATTAGAATATATGAAACAGATAATTGAGGACGTGGGTTGTTAGGGATATGTAGAAATGAAGAGGTTATCACCAAGATATGAAGGAATGGAGAATTGCATCAAGTCAGTCGAATGACCGACGACAGAAAAAAAATCATTAAATTCTACATCTTCATTTGCAAATCATTTAAAAAATAGATATTGGCTTTGGCAGATATAATTTTTTCAAACTTCTTTAGGTAGCCTAACTTCTTTGAAAACAATATTAGCATATATAATGTTATCGTTTACTTTTTGACTCTGAGTCTTTAAGACAAGCATAAATATTAATTGAATCTACGAACGCGTGAAAAGCACGTTCAGGTATCCATACAAATAACAGGTTCCGATGAATACGGTCCTACGCTTAGAAGCGTCTCAGCTTGTGCTTTATTAATGGCCATGGCGAAGGTTGGTTGCTTTTATTGCAAATTGTTTTCTTATCATTTGGAAAGGCACAACTGCTTCAAAAGGTTAATGCGAGGTATGAGCATAATCTTATCAGAGTGAATGAATTAAGCACTGATGATGTACTTGTCCAAATGAATTACCTCTAATCTTGTACCATTAATTAATCCCTGTTTAGTATTAAGATTTCACTTTAACATAATAATAGGATTATTTTTTTAAAGCAATTTGAGGACAATCTTGGAAATGGCTCTAGTGATTTGGATGAAGCAATTCTTGTATTTTTGGAGTTTCAGGTAGCAATAAGCCTGCCGATGTTTGCTAAGCATCTTTTAGTCAGAGCAAGGGATTGTACCGTTCAAATGCCTAGAAAGCCTTCAAGAAAAACGTTTAACTCTAATCAAACTTCACGCAAAATCTTACATGTTGAACAAGACTCTAAATATGCCGAGCAGTGATCGGTCACTTGGGCACTATAATAATAATAATAATCTACTCTGGTGATTCTTTGTCCCATTCCAATAAAGGGAGTACATTGTGCGTCTTCTTTTATGTCCTGAATTGGCTCTCCCTCATATTATTAAATATCTTCTGATTTTTCTATGAATTGCAGAGAACATATTTGTAAAGCCGTTGCAATCACATTAGGTAACTTTTATTTCTTTCCCGTATGCTTCAGACTTAAAAAATGTTTTCCCTTGTCGTGCGTATTTTCCACGAGCATCAGACAAAGATAAAATCTTCAGCTGTCGGGTGGAATCTTTGGTGGCGCTATCAGCGGGCGATAAGATAACCAAATGCGACCATTGTTCAGGGTCCTACACGATGCGACCCACTCGCTTTTAAACATCCCGCTTACACAAACTAACAAAGCGTACGCGATTCAGTATTAAGTCTGTAAGTAACTCACGCAGTGCGATTATGCTCTCCGTGACGCAGGAATGATTCGATATGTAGTTTGTTTCTCATCCTGACAATTTGCTTTCTAATGAGGGTCTATCTTACTGTTGCCGAGTTTTCGGTTTGTCTGTAGTTTTCGTGTAAATGTTTTCTACTTCTTAGTCAGTGAATTTACCTTTATTAAGAAAGGTAGCTGAAATCAAGAAACCTACAAGGTTTTCTTGTTTTAATTCCTCAACAAGGAAGATAGCCAAATTAAATCAGTAATTGAAGATCTGAATACAAATTGTCTCTTAAATAAAGGCTAATGATGAATAAAGTAAGCAACATAATAATACAAGGTCAGAGATAAGACAGGGAGACAAAAAATATTTTTAAAAATCTGGCTAAATGAATTGAGAAATAAAATTGGTAACAGCAAACTCAAAATAATGTGTTATGACGATGCCAGGTAATGAAGATAATCTCCAAAGACTATTAGCAACAAACTGCAGTTTGTTCACAAACAGAATAAACCAAATGTCTGACCATATCAGGTGTAAGATACAAGATCATAATATTATAAAGCTGTAAGCAAGTAAACTAAATCATTTTTAAGCGGAAAAATTATGGACCTCCGATCGCGCTGTAGATGAGGAAAACTGAAAAGAACACACTACCTTTTTTAGGATTATGTTTCGTTTCTAGACTTCGCATATTTATTTAATCTGTTATCCGAAATTTAAGACATTAAAATTAACGGAACATGTTAATCAAATGTATCAAGCGTGAGTAGTATATAATTTACTGTGCGTACAATCGCCGAGATTATTATCATCTTTGACAGTTACACAATTTCTCTGGTACGACATGTTTTGCAATCCTTTCTGAATATTCAACAATTTTAATTAAAAACGTTAATGTTTGATATTTCTTCAGAGCCGGATTAAGACAGCGCGGGGCCCGTAGCAAATGTGAAGAAGAGGCCCTTGATTTTTGCCGCCCGGGGGAAAATTGTAGAGCCCTAGGAGGCGCGAGGCCCGTAGCATTTGCTACCTCCTACTACGTGGTTAATCCGGTACTGTATTTCTAATTTCTCCCCTACATGTCATATGGATGCGAAATTCAGTTTTTTCTCGAAGAAAGATGCCTACAATGAACATAATCAGGTAACAATTTGTATTTCTTATGTGCAAATATTTTGTAATAATATCGCCCAAGGAACGTCTGTAGAAATTTTGGCTGCTATTCAAACCAGAACCTTTATTTAAATAACACTCATAATCCTAATTTTGTAATGTTTGTTTGCGGTTGTAACTTTTATCGCCATAAAGTTGGAACTTAACTACGTACTGTAGAGTTTATGACGACAGCTACATGGAACCCATAAAATTAAAAAGTATCTAGGAATTCTAAAACCTTATGCTACGCCGCGTAAATTATAAAAATAAATCCATCGTGTCCTTTGCTGTAACAGAACGTGTCAGGTGTCGTTTCAACCTAACCGCCAACTTCGTCAATGTTTCCGTTCGAAAAATCGTAGCTTCTGTCACATTCCTATTAATACATTCATTGTATCCTGATAGAATCATGACCCATCGGAACTACTTACATGGGGTTGAAACAATGAGATTTCGCGTCAGCAAAGGAAATTTAAAATAACTGGCTGCATTTCAAACTAACCACAAACTTCACTAAGGTTTCCGTTCGAAAATCATAGCTTCTGTCACGTGTCCATTAAAACATTCACTGGTTCGTGGTGGGTGAGCGGTAACGCTCTGGCCTCGCATTCGGGAGGACGCAGGTTCGAATCCCCGTCCGGGCATCCAGATTTGGGCTTTCCTTGGTTTCCCGAAATCACTCCAGGCGAATGCCAGGATGCTATCTTCAAAAAGACCATGGCCGAATTCCTTCCCGTTCCTTCCTTGTTCAGTCCCATCCCGCCTCTAATGACTTCGCGTAAAGCAATAAGCAACCGACGGGTGAAGACGATACGAAATACAAAATGTCTTCTGGAATCAATAGGAAAAGATGGTACGCGGTGGGGGAGGAAAGAGGGGGTTAGATATAAAAGCTACGCGGAGTGCGTAGAGTTGACAAGAGACCAAAATGGAGCCACGTGGTTTATGGACGCTCCCTAAAAGGAAAACTACAGTGAACGGTTTAAGGAACTAACGATGTCAATTACTGAGCTGTTTACTCTGAACTCGGGGATTCTTGTTTTAGGGGTGACGTGAGGTGAAATTGGGGAGGGGGGGGGGTCAACGGAAATCTCACGTGAGGTTTTGAAATTTTTGCAGCATGGTAGAGCTAAAAAAAAATAAGCTCTACAAACTACACGAAACTCGACTTAAGGAGGGTATATTTGATCCAAAAACCGACCTTAGGCGGGTATAACCGCTATTGGAAGCAAGAGACCTAAAAAAAAAAAGTCTCAAAAAGTTGCGAGGTCGATTAGTAGGGGGGGGGGCGGAATTCCGGATAAACACCTCACGTCATTAATGGACGCACGCATAGTCAGTGCAAACAGAGAGGGGGGGGAAAAGCCAGTAAAATGATAAGGGAGCGTTTGGTAACAAGCTCAGACGATGAAAGAGAGGATAAAAAGAAGCTGGGTGTAATTTACTGAGAGAAGGAGCAGCAGGATGAAATGTACTATTAGTTTGAGCAATTGAATTCTGTTTCAGGGAATGAGACTTTGACGAGTGGAAATTGTCAGTAAAATATTTAATCAAACTCTTGTGTATAGTTGAAGGTACTGTATTTTGATTGGGGTTGTATGCGTTGTCGATGCGCGCCGCTGCCATGTTGTAGTATCGCGTTGGTTTGCTGGTGTTGCGCGCGGAGGGACGGGTCTGCTGATTGGCGCGGGTGTCGCCTTATTGGCTGAACTGTCGCCAGCGATTCGCGGTGTCGCAATAGATTCACCAGCAACAGGCGACATGCAGCGGCGCATGCTGAGTCACGCCAGGCGAATGCTGGGTTGGTTCCTTCAAAAAGGCCACGGCAGAACTCCTTCCCGTTCCTTTCCTGTCTCTGACCACGACATCGAGACGGACAGTTTGCTGTGCAGGTTTTCGTGTTTCGACATTTGCCGTCGCCCGACTTGGTTTGGCTGTAGTCACCTGCGCTGCATTCCTGTGCTCAGAATAGCGAAGACCTCTGCCTGCTTCACGACCACTCCTTCAGCACCTCGCCGAGAACTGCCCGCAGCCAGCAGGGAGTGACGGGAGGCCTCGCATTCCAAGCAAATCCCCCTCCCCCCGACCGGAATCACTCCTTTAAAAGCCCACGTCCGGTTTCCCTTCTCGAGGGCTCTAGTGTTCGGCTAACCCTAGAACCTTCAGTCATAGCTGCTGTTGAGTGTTGATTCGCTGGGTAGCTCTGTGGTAGGGGTGTCTGTGTATTCTGGCTGCTTAGCGCCTACTAGCCACAGTGTTTCCCTACCTGCGGTAAGCAGACAGAATCACAAACATTTAGATACCTCACTCGTACTGTATAAGGCTATAAGCGGGTATAAACAACTTATAAAAGTGATGAACATTTCAATCAACAGGAAAAGAGGATAGGGCAGCACTATTCCTACAACAGCCTATTCACTAACCACATTTCAGTCCTCATCAAAGACGGTGCCGTTCGTTTTTTTTTTAAGGAATAAGTTGACGACAGTTTTGAAGGCCTTGTTGAAGGGCTGAGGCACCATGCTACGTGGTAGTCCTGGCAATATGAGTGTTGGAGTGAAAAGCATCAAAAGTTGTCACGTCTCGTTTCTTTCATTTTGAGCCTGTAGGTAGGCGGTATAGTGTAACGCCCAACCTACAGTGACATTGTTCAGTATGAAGATTCAACAAGTAATTAACTTTTAAATGACTTCAAGTTTCATAATTGTGTTTCTGTAGTAACTCAAAACATGCATGTATATTTATTACGTTATAATCGTACACTACAATATATTACAGATATTAATAATACACAATTACGCACAGGTGGTAAAAATTAAGGTTACTAGATTTAAAAGTCCATAGTATTATTTTGGTCTAATTACGGGTCTTCAGGTTGAAAAAGGTTAACAATCACTGCTTCATAGTAAAAGAACCAAAACTTGGGTGGAAATGTAGTTCATAGACAATGTGTGGAACGGGGCGCTCTTGTATGTAATTAATTTCCAATTGACAAAACTCGCACACTAATCGAATTTTCTGTGAGACGAAGGAAGTCGGTGGTCCACGACACAAAACTGTGTACGCTAGAAAATGCACACGAAATAACTGTTCCCTGCTCCCGCCATATCAGCTTTCAACAAAGAGCAACCGGTGCAAAATGGCGGGAGTGGAGAAACAGAGAAAACTTAAATTCAATTAAAAATGTGTTGCCTATGTCCAGAACGTAGTGCCAATTGCCACCGTTTGAAAAGCAACTAAAAATTAATAGCAACTTCCATAACTACGAACACAAATATTGATCGAAGGCCATAAATTATTTTTTTTCCTTAATATGTTTTATTTTCCAGTTTGAAAGATACTCTTCCCCCCCCCCCCCAAGTAACTTGGCAACCTTCCCGCCTACTCATACAAGCTCACTGACGTTGCCACATTAATTTCTTATAATGACTACTTGGTCAGCTGTATACAGCCACGTGGGTTTTAAAATGTGTCTGCCTTTGAACAGCGACATTGTCACTTAGGAGTGACCTCGTGTGCCGTGCCGTCAGTTTTGGACTGAGTGCGGGTTATATAAGTGTGCGGCACATACGCTGCTAAACACCTCTGCTCAAGGTCCACGTAGGACGGGCAATTACAACCGCGCTGCAGGTATTTCGCTCCGCTAGTTGTGATTTTTCCAAGCTCTCTGGCCAGGTTGAAGCATAGTGCCCGCCGCCGACTCCAGGACAACACTGTCGCGCACTGGTTTTCAACCTGACCCCCTTACAAGTAATATATATTCGTGACCATCATCTTTATAAAAAAACGTTGACGGCCTTCCAGGTCCGTAGTAAAACTATGTCGGTGAATTCAAAAACAACGTATTTAATTTCCTTTGTAGTGACACTGTATCTACTGATAGAGAAATCAAATGCTTTGCGAGGTGGTCGCGGGCACTCTGGGAGGCGAGGATCTGTATGTTTTCGTTGACTGCAGTCAGTTGTCCGACCGCTTACGCCAGTGAGTACGGACTGGCTTCGCTGCGAGCGAGCGAGGATAAAGTGGAGTTCAAAAAGAACTGCGCAGCCCTCCACGTCTACAAGTGGCAGTGGCGAAAGAAAACAAAAACAAAACATAGACTTTATGACGAAAATTACCTGAAATATGCTGCAAACAAAGTAATAGGCTCCTATTAGAAAGTTATTTGGTTATTTGCTTCTGAAAAATACAACCACGATTCGACAATTTATTTAAAAATAAACAGACACAGAAAATTATGTATTTTTATTGTGTTGTGGGACCTACAGTGCTTGGTTTTTCATTTACCTGGCTTGCGACGGTGAGCCACTGGTTGATAACCACTGCTGCAGAGGGACAACACTCCGTCTGCAACAAGAGTAATAAACAAGTAAATTTTATCCTCGTGTACAGCGCAACATCATCAAGGTGGCAGTGACGTCACAAGAGCCTAAACAGTCCGTCATCTGTCCTAAGGTCCTCTCTGTGTCCATGCCACTGGAGTCTTGATCTTCCAGTTCTATCTCGCTCACGTTCGTCTTTAACCCCTTACCTCCGCACTCGTTCCGCTACTTGTCCAGTCCAACCCTGCTGCTCTCAGATTTCATTTGTGTGGCTTGAATTCTGCTAATACCTCTTCACAGTGATGATTTACCAAACGAAAAATATCAAGATCTACACCACACTGAAAACCCTCATAAAGAAATCGCGGGTTTGAAGGGATATTCTCCACCTGCCCGAAACTGGTACTGACCTGTTGAAATTTGTTTACCCGCTTCCTTAAATGCCCTCCCGTTTTCCGCTCTGGTTTTCCAGAAAAGTTACTAGGAATTAAATTAATAATGCCGGATAGGGGCTAGAGTGCTAGCTCCACGTACCGAAGGTCGCCGGTTCGAGTCCGGCCGAGGGCATGCGTGTTTAGTGTTGTGTCTGTGAATGTTTTGTCCGTGTTGTAGTGTCCTTGTGTCAATACTTGATAGTAACAAATCAAATTGAGCTGGCTATATAGCCCAGTAGACGAATGCCATTAAAAAAATAATAATAATGCCGCAATGTGAGAGTGAGGCGCAAAAGCAGAGACAGTCATGTTTTGAAATGTTGGTTAAATCGTATGTTTCAATATTTTCATGTAGTTTTAGCTTCACTATGTTGTAAAACGTCGCACTAATTAATAGATAGAAAATATTTATCCGAGATGCAGTACAACTAGGCTCGCCATCTTAGAATCTATACAAGCGGTCAGAGATAATAGATTGCTTCCGTTGTAAACAAATGCGCCACTTCCGAACGAATTTCCCGTAAACTTTTTCACTCTTGGTCCAGGCCGAATTCCAACCTAACCACGAGCACTATGACAAAACGAACCTGTTTAGATTGATGTGATCCCTGTACAGACAATTTTTGTGTCATTATTGCAGTGCTGCTAGAGCGTCTCACATTTCGGTATTTTTAATTTAATTCGTGGTGACTTTTCCGGAAAACCAGAGCAAAAATCGTGAGAGGACATTATAAGGAAGCAGTTAAAACAAATTTCAACAGGTTATTACCAGCAGCTTGGGGCAGGTGGAGAATATCCCCTTCCACCCAAAAGATTTAAAGCCATTGAAGAAACATGTGTCGGAGAAGACGATTTGCGTAAATCTCTCATTGAAGGGTGAACTTGTTTCCAAAGGACATACAGTTTACCCCATAGTCTGTGCTAGCAGATTTGAGATTAGCTCATTTTCTTGCTTTGTTAGCAGTTCGAGTATTAATAAACACGCTGATGCAGAAGTATTTTAGAGATGCATTGCGGCGGATATTTTTCTGTCTTAGTAGCTAGTTTATCGCGTGCGACGGTAAGAGGTGAGGAGACTGAGGCAACGCATTCCTCGAGCATTCGTCGCTCTGTCCTCAGCCTCGAGGCAACAGACGACCTTCGCCACTGTTCACTGTTACGTCAGCAGCCGCATTCCAGTTTATCCGCGTCGTCACTGATCGTGTACAGGATGACGGTTTGCGAACACAGCCGGTTACGTTTTCAGCGAAGCCTTAGTCCTCAACCCGGAGGTGGGTTGGGTCATCCGAAGGAGGCGTCAGAGGTAGCAGGGCCAGTTGTTTTCCTCCGCGTCATACAATTTAACGTTCAGTCCGAACCACGGAACTCGTCAAACACTACTCTTAGATATTGCTGCCTCCACGGTGATGTGAAAGTGAAAGCTAGCGCCTCGACCACTGCTGTGTACGGGCCACCGAGCGCCATCAGTGCAGGCGAATGCAGGAGTGGTCCTCCCAGTCACGCCATTCAGGTTAAAGCGATTTGGGAAGCATCTGCGCACGCCAGGCAGGTAGACATAGCTCTAAATGAAACGGTGAGCATTGTGACCGGATGCCTCAAGCCAACACACACAAAAAAAGATCTACCCCCTAGTGACATAGCTCCACCAGATATCAGACGAGTAATAGGAGAGAAAGAAAGAACAAAACAAATGTCAGACAACAGAGGAACGACCAAAAAATTCCTGTACCTGGCTTGAAATCTAGGAACAGTTTCATTAATGAACAGCACCTTTGAAGAACCAACCCGAGACGCGCCGTATGGAATACTGGAGGGGCAGTCTTTACCATCAGAATAATCGCCTCGAGGAAGAACTACTAGCAGGCGACAAATAAAATACACCACCTGGCGGACACTCAACCGACTGAGCTCTGGGGTCTCCAAATGAGAAACCAATATGGCGGAATGGGGACACGAGGACGGTGAGGGATGCGACATCATCGGATCAGTCTGCTCGGTGGAAGACCTGACTGAAGCAAAAGACAAGGCGATTAGAGCCACTGAGAGGAGAATCTGGACACGCAAAGTAACATCTAGGAGAGGATATAATGTTCCCATTCCCAAAACACGGACGTTCGTCCAGGCTCCCTCGCCCACAGACCACATAGATTAACGCATCTACGGGCATACTTCGCCTGGTGTGTTTTTTGATGAGATTCGTGTGTCGCCGGATCGGTGAGTTGTTTCCGGAAGAACAGCACTGCCTGTGGGCCGTAAGGCCGACTCCAGTGACACGAGTTTAATGCCGTCCGTCAGTATGAAGTAAGCCAGGAATGGAGAGTAGCGTGTAGGACTGCCGTGTCGCCTCATGAGGAGTATTATATGGGATCTATTCGTAGTGTCTAGAATATGCAGAGAAGGTGTAGTATAACAGATTACTTAAAGAAAAGAATAAAGATAATAATTACACTGAAAGAGAAATTGGTAGCTATGGTAACGTTTAGAAAGGAGATAGCAATAAGATCGGACGAGCGTGAGAAGTGTTCTTGTTCGCTTTGAGTTGGACCTGTATATCTTCTGATCTTTAAGTATTAGATAACGTGTTAATAAATGGAATCAAGTCATAGAAGCTTTACTATTTATTTCAAATATGAAAGACGAAACTAATGAGCACTAAGCTGAAAGTTCATTCACGAGTTCAAAAAGATTTTCTATCCCAGCTCCGACACCAAAAGAACAACATATAAATATACAACATTGAAAAGGAGTACAGTTAAATAAAACACGACAAAGCAGTCTTCAGATTCGTGACTGCTTCCCAGAGATGATACGAAGGTTGGAGTGGGATTCTCTAGCAAACAGACGACGAACTTTCCACACACATCTGTCGATTGAAATGTGAGCAACTTGTGTTAGGACAGAGCGGTCTGGTGACTCAGTGGGTAGATCTCCTGCCTCCACGGATATCTTCACACCCTCCTGACACACCCCTCACCTCTGCTGTGCAGTGTGAATACGCCATAATGCTTTCGTGGTTCAGATTCCACATAGGTCGCCTATACCCGGCAGGATTACCGCGTTAGGTTCCGCAGGCAGTAAAAACAGTTTCACTAGGCCATTTCGACCGCAGCCGTTACCTTTTTGTTACTTACCAATACATTGAAATTCTTCTTCCACCAACGTACTTGGATCTCAGTGACACCAAAGATAATATAGACCCTGCTTGCAAGAAGAGATTCTTTATTCGCTCGTGACGTCGTGGATTGGAACGCGCAGTTTCCTGTGAACTGCTGACTGGATGTAGACGTGAGGCACCAGGTGGTTTTCCTTTGCCTTGGCTTTATTCCTCAGCGAGGTTGACGCGGCGCTTGTAGCCTTCTTGGAAGCGCCCCGCCCACGTGGTTGGCCGCGTCCGGATTCTCTCCTGTTATAGCCCGCCTCGAGTGTCCGCTGGCGTTCTCCAAGCTGTATCTCGGATTTGGCTATGGGCAGGTGTTGTTGCCGGAAGACGCCGCCACGTGGGTCGTAAGGCTGGCGCCACCAGCGTGGGCACACACTCGGCGACATTAAGACCATACAGACGACCCAATTCCGATCTCAATCTGCAGGCGCGATCCCGCAGGGGCTCTGCAGACTGCCTCACAAGTAGGCAAACTGGGTCTGCTACTCCCGATATCGACACAGCCCGACAAACAATTGAGAGGTGTGTAGTGCGATTGCAACGATTGAGACAATTTCGGCTGAGTCGGCTTGGAGCAGAGAGCGAGTGAGTTTCGTGCCATTAGTCGTGTGTGTCGTTAAAAATCTCTAACGAGAAACAGGTGTGAACGAATATTTTAGAAATTTATAACAGTATATCCCAATTGTGAGACAAGCACAACAAAAGCTACATAAACCACAAAATGCGAAAGAAGGATTTCGAGTTTTCTCGAAATTTACAAGGAATTGGATCAGAAAGTAAAAGTTGCAGTCTTTTTCCTTCCTTACTGTAGTCTTTTAGACATTTGTATATAGCCCAACATATACGAATGATGTTTGATAGCATTTGTGGTGAAATCGGCTAACTAAATTTCATAGCTTTGCCCACTTACCAAAAATTGTAAAGCAACGATTAATCGTTTTTTGGAGCTTATACTTTCACATATTACGATATCAATGTATATTCATCAATAAGCTGAGTATCTCTGAAAAAGTTTCAGAATTTACTCTCAGAAATTTCTAAAATATTCTGCCTCCAGGCTTCTCAAAATGTTGAAATGAGAACTTGTTTTCTTAATTAAATCCATTTCTTTACCTAATACCTTCTCCTATTTTCTTAGAGTTCAAACTGTAGTACAGGTTATTGTTAAGTGTCTAGTTTTTGTTGCTTTGACAGGAAAGGAGCCATTGTTAAGCGCTTGCAACTAGTAGTCGTGCGGTCACAATGTAAACTAAAATTGGGAGCGAAATTGTGATGTGAGGAGGACATGATTGCCGGGCAGATTGTGACCGAAATTGGTGGGTGAGTGGTTAACGCTCTGGCCTCACATTCGGGAGGACGCCAGTTCGAATCCCCGTTCGGGCAATCAGATTTGGGTTTACCATGGTTTACACAAATCACTCCACGCGAATGCGGGGATGCTTCGTTTAAAGGATCATGGCCGAATTCCTTCCCGTTCCTAGTCCCATCCTGCCTCTAATGACCTCGACGTGACGTAAAACCATAAGTAAAAAAAAAAAAAAAAAAAAAAAAGGGGGGGGAGGGACCGAAATTGGCTTGGCTGTAGCTCGGCGGCTGAGATCTTGTGGAAGTCGGTTCTGTGGAGGGATGAAGTACACATCATTCTGTTCCGAGGGGCGTGACAACTACCCTGGGAACGGCGTCTGTCGGAGTGCATAGTGGCAACTAGGAAATTCGTATGAACACAGTGGCGTATCGTAATATGCTGTATGATGGAATGCCCCCTACACTGGGCTACTATGCCGTGGTGCGCCTACGTAATGTTCACCGATTGGGCTGACCCACCCAGACCTCAACAGGACGGAACACGAATTGGATGCCCGGGAGAGCACTCGTCAGGAGCGGATAAAATCCAGCCTCGTGGAAGGGATGCGAGAGGAATGGCGATCAATCCCATTGGAAATCCCGCAGTCACTCGTAGAGAGCATGCCAGACAAGTAGGCTGCACGAAGTGGGCCTGCCAGATTATAACGGGCTGGATCACAGCTACCGAGAAAATATTACTACTTGTTCGTAAATAGTGTTAATATGTTCTGACTAGTGTTGCAAATTGAAAAAAAAAACGTTTTTTTTAAAGATTTGTGAAAAAAAACATGAAAAAAAACCTAGCACAGTTTTTTTTTCTAAATTTGTTTTTTTTTTTTCAGAAAACAATTTATTTGATAAATTATAGTTTTATTTACGGAAGTTAAATTTTACATGTGTGTTTTAAATCTTAGTAAATCATGTCTTACATAATGATTCATAAATGTATCTATATAGGTAACATAATATTTTATCCATCCTCTTGGTCAGTACCACATTCACTAGTATCAGTAATACCAACACTAGTTCGGTCGGAGTCGGAATTTTCTGTTTCTTCTTCTGTCTCCTCTAGATCCATAACTTCAGAAGTAGTTGCGTTTTCTTTTACTGGTTGTTCTTGTATTGTACACAAAAGATTTTGAGATTGCATTTTCAAATGTGAGCAAAGTACGCACTGTGCATAAAGACTGCGCCGATAGTTCCATATTACGGTCCTTTAAGTTTGAATTTAAATCTATTATCGTACAAAATAGGAGCTTAATTTGTTTTCAATCGTTGGTTTATGCCAACGGTTGCAAGGAAATCATTCATAATTACTGACAATTTAATGACTCAGTATCACTATACGCTGTGAGTTTAAAAAGTATACGAATATAAGGAAAGCACACTAAGTAATAAAAAGAGGCAAAAAACCGTTGATAAATTTAAAATTCCTAATTTTTTTTCAAAAGATCCGTAGGTCTACAGATAAATTTGTAGGGCTGGCAGCACTTGTTGAAATAGTGAGTATCAATCCAAACAACGGGGATTCCTTCTAGTGCAACATAGCCTATTCGGGAAATCCCCGTTCGTAAAAGAATACTTCAGTCAATCTTGCCATTATTTTTGTAATTTTTTTCTATTGAACCAGAAAAATATAGTAGATTTAAAAATTAAGATAGTACTTAGTATAAACTCTAAAACATTCATATTAAACGATAAATGCCTTAAAAATATGAAATTTAGTAGTTATGAAAAAAACATGTTTTTTCAGGTTTTTTTTTTTCAAGTAAGAAAAAAAACGTTTTTTTACAACAATAGTTCTGACCAAAGCGACTTCTGAGTTTGCTGTTTTCAATATTCTTCACATCACTGTAAATATTTAGATAAAATTATTAATTAATTTAGCATCTTTCACGTTTTTAGTTTAAGTAGTGGCAGAATATTTTTTTTTTTTGTTAGTGGTTCATTGGTCATTTGATGCTGCAATAGTAGAAAGGTTTCTTTGTTTCCATCTTCTCTCCTTTTTGTTTGCACTTTCGTCGTAGTTTTGGTCCATCCAGCTTTGTTCGTTTGGAGACTTGAACAGGACTGTGATTGTCCATAAACTATGTAGCTCGGTCTAGGGGGGGGGGGGGGTGTTGGCTGGACAGCTACGCTAGACTAAGTGAGGGAGGGGGTTCCGAGCCAGGTCACGTACCTCTTAATTATACGAGGCATGTTTTTTAAGTAAGTACCGTTTAGAAATTAAAAAAAGACTTGCAAATATATATCAATAATTTTATTTTTACATGAAAGCCTGTACCTTACTCTACTTTTCTACGTAATTCCCTTCAATATTGAGGCACTTGTCATAACGTAGTACCAGTTTTTGAAAACCCTCCTCATAGAAGTCTGCCGCCTGGCTTGTTAACCACTGCATCACAACTGTTTTGACTTCGTTATCGTCTTCAAGACGCTGACCGCCCAGGTGTTTCTTCAAGTACAGGAAGAGATGGTAGTCACTGGGCGCCAGATCAGGGCTGTACGGAGGATGATCTAGAGTTTCCCATCGAAAAGATCTGATTAGCCACGTGTGGACGGGCATTGTCATGCAGCAAAACGATGCCCTTGCTCAACTTGCCACGTATTTTGTTCTGTATTGAACGGCGTAGATTGTTCAATGTCTCACAATAAGCTGCTGCATTGATTGTCTCATTACGAGGCAGAAATTACACAAGCAATACTCCTTTTCTGTCCCAAAAAACTGTGCACATGATTTTCCGGGCAGAAATCGTTTGCTTGAACTTCACTTTTTTGGGTGAATCTGAATGCCGCCATTCATGGACTGTTGCTTTGATTCAGGTGTGACGTAGGCCATCCATGTCTCATCGCCCGTAACAATTTGGCTTAAGAAATCATCACCATCGTTGTGCTACCGCTCAAGGAAAGTCAATGCACTACCTAAACATTTAGTTTTGTGCACATCTGTTAACATTTTCGGTACCCAACGTGAGCACAATTTTCGGTAATTCAAGTGCTCGGTCACAGTGCGATACAAAACACTACGAAAAACATTAGGAAAGTCATCACACAAAGAGGAAATCGTAAACCGTCTGTTTTCTCAGACCTTGTCCACTTTCTGCATCAAACTTTCATTAACGACCGAAGGACGCCCACTCCGTTGTTCATCATGCACGTTTGTGCGGCCATCTTTAAATGCACTCACCCACATTTTCACCATTCCATCACTCATAATGTTTTGTCCGTAAACTGCACAGATCTCACGATGAATATTGATCGGTTTTAGGCCTTTAGCACAAAGAAATCTTATAACAGCCCGTACTTCACAGTCGGCGGGACTCACGATTATCGGAGGCATCTTAAACACTCAGTGAACAACGTAAACAAGGAAGAATTAGACTGTAATGGCGTCAGTGCGCATGCGCGGAACGCCGACCGTAGCGCTGCAGCCACGGTGTGACAAAACGGTACTTGCTTAAAAAAAAATACGCCTCGTATTATTTGTTACAGTTAAAATGAGGTACAGAACACATATCAGCTTGTTAATATTTATTTTCGTCATTTAATAATCTCCGTATATAATTTAGGATAGTCTGACAAGATAAAACAGTACAAAATGTCGTCTGGAATCAATAAGCGGGGGGGAGGGGCAAAAACCACTTTGGGGTTCGGGGGGGGGGGGATTCACAGGATGCCAAAAATGATCTACGTAGTTTATGGACGCTCCTGTGTAGTGAGGTAATTCCCTTCCCAACTGGGTCCCGGTTTCTGTTATGGACGGTACGAGTGACTCTGTTAGGAGACTGCTGTTCGCTGCTATCCCGTGCAGTACGTGCGGCAGAGTCCGCAGATAGGCCCTTACGTAAGTTGTTGTCTGCCGAAGATGAATTAACGCATTCCTAATCAATGCGCCAATTGGCCGCTGCCCTGAATTTTTTCCTTCGCGTCCCAGAACAATGCGCCATTGTCACGCTACAAGTGAGATGTGTCTCGTGAGCCTTTACCGTATTTATACTCCCGAGTGTTGGCACCCCTGTTTGCTGTTAAAGTTCACCATCTCGTAACTGTGGCACGCAGCTAGAATATTAAAAATTTAATTCTAAACGAATTAAATAGATCACAACAAAAAATATATAAAATCTTAGACGTGCGTAAACCGCATCATTGCGAACAACCCACTGGACCAATTCAGGCCATATTCATACCAGGTGTTAAGTCGTATACATAGTTTCGAACCTATTTCGTTCTCATACCGTCAATTTTCTTTTTGGTCTTTTGTTTAAAACAGGGTTTCCCTGAACTTTTTATCCCGTTGACCCCTTCATAGGATATTTGCCTTTTTATCGACCCCAGTTTAAGTAATTAATAAAAACAATAAATCATATTTGAAGTTAAACAATAAGGATACCTGCTGAAAGAAACTATTTATAGTCTGCAAATCCACCCAATAAAAACGGCTACAAAATGTGGAAATTTGCCTTTCAAACCTATCATAAAACGTAAAATTTAACTGATCCTGTTTAGTATTAATCGACCACCGTGTATTAGTCGACCCTTGGAGAACTCTTATCCACCCCTAGCAGTCGATATCGATCACTTTGGGGACTCCTGTTCTAAACTAATTACATTCGTAAATCTATTAGTACCTAAAAGATCCTGATTTCTATGTTATAACCTAATATGACGTAATTCGGTCTGAAGAACTGAAAGGACCTGATTCCATGTACTGATCCATTTCGCTTGTAATTTTGTTACGTGACTGACGGGATTAGCTCAGAGGCGAGTAATGTGAACTGGGGAGACGCCTTGGGTTCGAACCCCACCGTCAGCTGTTTTGAAACGGTTTTCCTTTTCCCCTTCTAGACAACGCGGGAACAGTACTTACTAAGTGACGGGCCACGGCCGCTTCGTTTTCCCGTTTCCTTCATCGATCCATGTTGATGTCACCTGGGCGACCCGGCCAGTTGAAGCTCCAAGACACTGCAAATGACCCCTTGAAGGGTAAACGGACTGCTTTTACGTGCAAAACAAACTCGTTTTAAATTTGTATTAACTGTTCTACTGTGGTGAGAGGATGTACCAGAGAAGATACGGAATTCCCTTTTTTATATTATTTAGCACACAAGTGTATAAACACAACAATAAAAGTTTAAAAAATGTATTAACTGTTCCAACAGTTGGTAAAATACGAAAAAAAGTTGTCGGAAGTCGGCATATTTCATATGAGGGTTGGATAAACATTGGAGGAGGAACTAAAACAAGTGTATGGGACGGAAAGATCACCACCAGCTGGCGCTAGATTCCGGGCGTAGAGGAGTGGGGGAATTCAGAGAGCCAGAGATTAGAATAAATTAGCAAGGGAAGTGGCGGACAGGACAGAAGTAAGTAAAGGGGGAAATTGAAGAAAGAATTTAAAAAAATAATAAAATTTATAAAAAAACTCTCTTCTAAGCTAAGTAAAATCTCTAAGTTCTTATAAGGGGGAAATTGGGTGTGTAGGAAATTGCCTATCGGGACAAGTACTCTACTGCAGTTAAATAAACACAGACGATATTGGCTGTAATTGAATTGCCTTTGGCTGTGAACATCAGTTAGACCACAATTTCGTTGTATTAAATGCACTTCTAAAAGTAATGACATGTGCTAGCGCTAAGTGAAACGTGCTGGGTAAGCCAACAAATGCAGTTGCATTGACAGACATCTTTTACTATCTGCAGTTGAGTAGAATGGCCCAACATCGAGTAACGACATGGTGGCTTGCATTGTTCTCCTCGGCATAATCTGAGACAACCAGTTTAATTTTTAGTTTTGGCCATTCTTGTAATCACTAAGTTTAAATATAAATGATACTAAAAATGCCAGTTTTTTTTTAGCTCGGTGACATAAAAGTGAAGGTCGTGCAACTAAAAACTTAGCGAACCTACAGCACTCGTAGACTCGGCGTTTACATGTCACTGATACGCGTCCTTCCAAACACAAGCACTAAGATCGAAGTTAATATGCAAATAAACTCATCTAGGGACCGAGCGTGGTGGTGTAACGGTTAGCGTTCTGGCCTCGTATTCGGGAGGACGGTGGCTCGAATCCCCGTCCGGGCATCCAGATTTGAGTTTACCATGGTTTCCCAAATGACTCCAGGCAAATGCCGGGATACTTTCCTTTAAAAAGGCCATGGCAGAATTCCTTCCCGTTCCTTTCCCGTCATCCTTTCCCGTCTCGCTGTTAAGAGACGTTAAGCAGTTAAAAAAAAAAAATACTCACCTGGGGCTTCCAACCGCGTAAAAATGTCCCCTCTTCAGGGACGTTTAGAAGAGGCCTATCTCAGTTATTCAGCGACATCTGTGGCTGAAATGAGGGCTGAGATAGTCGTCTTTGAGATGTCCCACAAGCGACTTTTCAAGTTGGCTGGAATGCACGAGTAGTTTCGCTGTCTCAGTGCTCTCCCATCTGAACAGCAGAGAGACATTACATGAAATGTGTCCAAATACGAATAATGTAAACATGCCTGAGGAAATTTGAAAGCCAGAGCGGCACTTTCAAGCAGGCGACTTTCGTCAAATAATACGTGTTTCAAACGCATTCAGGGCGGCGGTAAAGACAACAGGTCAACGATATGGAATTGCCTTTTGTTACCTGCTATATATATATATATATAGGTGTTCAATCGTTAAAATTACGATAACATTAGTTTCGTATCAACGGATAATCAAATTTTCAGCCCCAAATTCATGAACTTGTCAGCCGCAAATTCAGGAACTTGTCGTAATCACTTTATCTGCAAATATAGATTACGTGTGCGATACATATTATATAGTAAGATAATCGTACTAAATGCTAATTATAGAAATGTGTACTTAAAACAAACGTAAGTTTTGATGAATACAGAAAATTGGATTTTTTTTTCTTACGACGAAAGTTGAAAAAAAGCCGGCCTCGGTAGCGTAGGCTCTAGAATGCTAGCTCCGCGTGCCGAAGGCCGCCGGTTCGAATCCGGCCGCGGGCATGGATGTTTAAGTGTTGTGTGTTTGGGTGAATGTCCTGTCCGTCCTGTGGCGTCCATACATTGGAATAATGCAATATATATACTGGATGACCACTTACACACTCAGAGCTATAATAATTACATAGAGCTGGCTGTATGGCCTCCGTTGCCAAATACCAAAAAAAAGTTGACAAAAACAAATGTTTGTTCACACTAGTCAAATGCAAACTGGAAGGGTACAGGCAAACAGTGCAATACACCTTATAGAGATGGAGTGGGGCAGCGAGTCACGCAGACTGACACGCGTTTTCGCCCCATTTTGTGGATTGCGGATGCGCTTAATTTTGTGCGGGATCCGCCAGACTGTGATGATGCGGGTGCAATCCCTAGCAGGGACCCGTGATTAGCCAACTGTGCACCTGGATCGCATCGGCAGGTGTGGCGGGCAAAGGATATAGTGACTCCAAGGGATGTCGTAGAGAGAAACCACCTGTAGCGTTGTCTAATTAATGTCTTCCCCCCTGTGCAGTGCTGTTAGTTTGTAGGACACTGTACAGTAGGCTGGCGGAAGCTGTTTACAGCGTCGTAAATCGCGTTGTTGGTAGAGATAATGGGCGCGTTAGCTGTGTGGATTGGATTCTGCGCGGTGGTGTGCTGCCTCTGTATTATGCATGCGGCCCGTAGGCAGGTAGGTACTCAGCCGTCTGGTTCGCCCACTACCACAGGGGCCCACGCCTAGCACAATGCACGGCGCCTTGCCTCTCCGCACACTCTCCGAACAATCAACTACGTATTCTAATCGTCGATACCTTCGCCTGGCAATAACTCTGGAAAAACATTCTGTCCACAAAAATTCATCATGCTCAGTGGGACAAAGACCATCCACCGCTTCGCTCGCCGACTGCGTTTTTGTTTCTTTCGGCAGACGTTATTTGATTGGTCAGGGTACAATACGTTAAAACCCTGATTGCGAATTTCGGGAAAAATGTAAAACAATAACTAAAAAAAATTCTATACTGCTGGATCGCACCACAAGTGACCTTGGAGATGAGTTTAGTAAGTTTGCGATAGAATCGACCCGAGGAATATCGATATGACTCAGTCTGGCAGACGGCAAAGTAATTTTAATAGCAGTACATCGAATCAACTGCACACGCGTTAGTAACCCTCAGCACGACAAAACCTTAAAACGACACATCGACACGTGTATCAGAGGACAAGGACTAGAATAAGGTAATTAAGAAATTTCATACCTCCTAGTTAAACTAGCTCAGAACCACTACAAAGAGGAAAATCGTGTTATCAGGAAAAGTAAAATCTGGTGAATTTTTGTAATATTAAATGTAAAGCTACAAACGAGGAATAGTAGCAAGAATTAACACGCGCAACAGAAGGGGAAAAATGTTTATTGGAGATCGAACCTACGATATTTAACACGGAAATACCACGACTTAATCCCAGGAACTTTTTTTTTAAAAAAAAAAACGCCGACGCCGATTTTTTTTTACTGTTTTAACGACTTTTATACTTGTGCATTATCATCATGCACAATTGTAGAATTTTCAACCCTCGATTTGTGATAAGCTGAGAGCTACCCTGATGCCCGGCTTTAGGGTGAGGTGTCATAGTATTGGTGCGCCTGCCTGGATAGGAGGCTGCAGCAAGTGATAGTGTAGCTGCCCCCCGACCTTGGCCGCAGCTCGCGACGAGTGGACGGGCCACTTGGCCGCTCAAGTGGTCCACGGGATAACCAATCAAGTCGCGTCTCTCTCACCGCCATCTTATCCTGTTATCGTCGAGGAGACAGAATCAACACTGCCCGCGGACACAACAGACCAGTGTTGTTCAACCGTTTTCAATATTCAACCCCTTTACAAGTAAGTAAACTGAGCGTGGCGGATGAGCGGTTAAAGTTCTCGTACCGAGCGTGGTGGTGTAACGGATAGCATTCGGGAGGACGGCGGTTCGAATCCCCGTCCGGAAATCCAGATTTGGGTTTTCCATGGTTTACCAAATCACTCCAGGCAAATGCCGGGATACTTCCTTCAAAAGGCCATGGCCGAAATCCTTGCCGTTCCTTATCCCCAGTCCCATCCCGCCTCTAATGACGACGTTGGCGAGGCATAAAGCCATAAGTAAAAAAAAGTAAAAGGAAAAAAATTCCAAGCGGGCACTCTAATTGTTTTCCGTGGTGACGGTGCGGGAGGCGAGGATGCGGGGTCAGTTTGTTTTCGTCCACTGCGATCAGTTGTCTGAGTACGGACTAGTTTCGCTGCGAGCCAGGATGAAATGACCCCCCCCCCCCCCTTCCCTACCTCTGTTACAAGTGGCACTGGCGGAAACAAATCAAAACAACATTTTTTTTTAACTGCTTTACGTCTCTTAACAGCGAGGTCTTTAGAGACGGGAAAGGATGGGGGCAAGGAATGGGAAGGATTTCGGCCATGGCCTTTTTAAGGAAACATCCCGGCATTTGCCTGTAGTGATTTGGGAAACCATGGAAAACCCAAATCTGGATGCCCGGACGGGAATTCGAACCGCCGTCCTCCCGAATGCGAGGCCAGAACGCTATCCGTTACACTACCATGCTCGGTAAAAAAAAAAAAAAAAAAAAAAAAAAATACTGACAATTAGTTGAAATATGATAGAAAGAAGAAAAATAGACGACAATTAGAAAACGATTCGGCTATTTGCGTCTCAAAAATACAACTACGATTCAACAATTTATTAAACTGCAATTTTCAATGGCTTCAGGTAGGGTAGGAACACAGTGTTTCTGTCAGGAGATGGTTTGCGCGTATCGAAGGCTGGCATAGCTGAGCTGTACTGTGGAGCTGTCACAGGGTCGTAAATCACTCGCCTGGTGGCGCCAGCGGCAGCCTTGGCCTCGGTGGTGGAGGGACTATTTTAAGGCGCGCACGCTCGTTAGTGTAGGGTTGCGGCGCCGGCTCACTGCATACCAGACGCGCTCGAGGAATTCCAACTGTTCCAATTCCCCCCGCCTCGCCATCAGTATTTCAGATCACTCCTGCAGAATGCTCCTCCAAAGGTGATGATCGAATGCCTTCCCGTTGCTTGCCCTCTGACCTAATGACCTCGACGTCGACGGAAGGAATTGTTCCAGTCATTATTCTTGGGAGGATTAACTGCCGAGGCAGCGCTGCTCCACTCTGCGGTCTGTCCCCCTCCCCCCCCCCTCTCTGCCAACAGTTTGTTCGGTACTGATTGGATAGCGGACTAGGTGGGTGTGTGGTTATAAGTCGTGGTAACGGATTAAACTCGCAGCTTATTCCGCCTTTGTCGTGACTAAAATCCGAATTCAGCATTCTGACGTATTTCGGACACGGAAAGCGAGCGTTGCGAGAGGCGAAGGTGGGGGTAGTGGTCGCTTTGTAACCGCGGCCGTTGGATTGTCACTGCGTCCGCGCAGGCTGAGCGGAAAACATTCGGGGGGACGCGGGTTCCAATCCCCGATCAGCTGATCCGAGACTTATTTTCCACGGTGTGGCGGTTACTGGCTGACTGGCACGATTCCTTCAGAAGACCATAGCAGATATCGTACCCGCTCTTTGCCTCTCACCCTTCATCGGCTCTGGCAACCCTCGAGATGGTGACGCGTGTAGCTCTAGGGTATGGCAAGGAACTGTGACGTGCTCTGCAATCGTTCCAGTACCTGAAGTTTCGAACCCAGCGGTCGACGGCACCACCACGTGATGTCTGCCCGTGCACCAGCACGGTGTAGACGTCATCCACTACCTGCCAAAACAGGCGACAGGACACCGAGAAAATTCCATTCTCACTAGCTCACTTGTTTTCGCTGTGTTAAAAGTGTATATTGTATGCTGCCAACGGGTAGGTGCGTAAATTAAGTGCCACTGAACTTGTTCGGGCGGCACTGCACCAGCAAGTAACATGCAACGAATAATATGCTGTGGCTATCAAAATAAATACTGTAAATATGTTGTGTGTGTTGTGGTCTTTAGATTTTTTTTTTTTTGCTGTCATCAGTCTTTCGACTGGTTTGATGCAATTCTCCATCCCTTCTTATCTTACGCTAACCTCTTCATCTCTACATACCCCTTACAACCCTCGTCCTCAATTACCTGCTTCATATATTCTAATCTCTGTCTTCCTCTACAGTTCTTACATTCTACTGTTGCCTCCACTAACAAGTTTACCAATCCAGCATGTCTCAAAATATGACCTACCAGCCTGTCTCTTCTTTCTGTAAGCTTCTTCCACAAACTTCTTTACTCACCCATCATTTCCAAAACTCGTTGATTTCTTACTTTGTCTGTCCACTTAATTTTCAGAATCGCACCACCTTTTAAATGATTCAATTTTCTTTCTTTCTGGTATTCCCAAAGTCCATGCTTCGCTGCCATAAAGTTCTTTCTGAGTACTAGATCAATATTTGAAACTAAAAGATTTCTCTTTTTCATGAACCCTCTTTTCGCTGGTACTATTCTGCTTTTAATATCTGCTTCAGCCATCCGTTGTAATTTTAATTCACTAACTTCTATTGCATCCGACCTGATTTTAATATTTATTCTCCTATTATTGGTTTCATTTATTATACATTTCATCACTTTTGCCTTTCTTTGGTTTATATTCAGTCCAAAATCATCTTCCTTCAGTATTTTGTTCATGTGATTCAGTAACTTCTCAATATCCTCAGCCCTCTCTGCTAACAAGACAATGTCATCAGAAAATCGGAGCATACTAATTTTTTTTTCCCCGAACACTTGTGCTACATGAAAATTTTTCTTTTATTTCCTTTATTAGTTCTTCTACATACAAGTTTAATATTAACGGGGATAGACTACAACCTTGTCTCACACCCTTTTCAACTGATGCGTATCTACTTTTGTTATAGCCACTTGATTCTTATATAGTTTATAAAGTATTCTTCTATCTCGGTATTTTCGACCTGACTTCTTTAAAGTTTTGAATTTCTTGTTCCACCTAATATTATCAATTGCTTTTTCTAACTCAATAAACGCCCTAAAAGTATTTTTGTTTTTGTTCATCCGCCCATCAAGTATTAATCTTAAAGCCAGAATTGCTTCGCTTGTACTGGGGTTTTTCCTAAACCGAAACTGATCCTGACCTGCTATAGCTTTTACTACCCTTTTCATTCTTCTGTACGTTGTTGTGGTGAGTAACTTTGAAGCATGTGATACTAGACTGATAGTGACCACATTATCTTAAGCTCGTAGTTGCGAAGTGATCAGTGCCGCTATTAATTCGACGGTGCACCTCAACATAACTATCACAAACTACGACACTGACTATGTACTTAATGTATTTTAATCTTTGTTTTCCTATACAGTTCCTTCCACTGTTCCCTTCAGCAACTAATTATTCAGTCTTGCTTGTCTCAAGATGTAATATACCGAGCGTGGTGGTGTAACGGCTAGCGTTCTGGCCTCGCATTCGGGAGGACGGCGGTTCGAATCCCCGTCCGGGCATCCAGATTTGGGTTTTCCATGGTTTCCCAAATCACTCCAGGCAAATGCCGGGATGCTTCCTTCAAAAGGCTATGGCCGAATTCCTTCCCATTGCTTGCCCACATCCTTTCCCGTCTCTAAAGACCTCGCTGTTAGAGAGACGTCAAGCAGATTTAAAAAAAAAAGATGTAATACACAATACTCTCTCCTATTTCCGTAACATACTGTTTACGTATCATTTTCAATAATATGCTTATTTTTCATGAATAACTAACATTTGTAATTCCCAGCGTCAGTCCATTTCTAATAGCACACAATTTAACCTTATGAGCGGCCTGGTAGCTCTGTTCAAATGCGACAGGCGCCAAGAGTTTTCGAGGATCCTGCTTAGTGATAGGAGTTATGGCGGGACCTGTCTTCGTTTGGGTACCAGGCACGACAGAAGCAAACCGAACTGTCGTCAGGTCTACGCGAATCAGCTTTTATTTTAAACTTATTACTAGAGTATTGTTCGGATCAGTACATATACTAATATAAACACGAGCTAGAATGATGTGTTTACAACCGTTACATTTAGAAAGTGATTGTTTCAGTAGAAAGTGATTGTTTCAGTATAAAATTATCATCCTTATTGTTATTTTATCAGATATTTATTCTCCATTCGCTTACGATTTTTTCCCTAGATTCATTATAGGCTTACTCAATAGTCTATAACCATCATGTGCGAAAAAGCTTTAGCTGCGCACCTGGTCCTTCCAGTATATCGTCAGCTCTCTTCTGCAGTATCGTTGGGACGGAGAGTTTGTCGTCTTTGTGCAGATTGCCACAGCTCTTGTTGATTCGACCACAGCACCAGACCAGACTATGTCGAAACGAAGTGTCCAGATCCCCCCAGAAACCGGCAAGTTCTAGGTACTATAATACAGGACGCCGCAACAAGTGTCCAACAAATAAAACGCTAAGGTAAGGCCTGAGTCGATCGACCGACCAGTGTCAAATGCTGCACGACTCCTTTTGTTTGCGGCTCGTCTACGTGCAGGTCATTAGAGAGGGAATATTTTGCTCGTGGCTTTACGCTCCGTCGACGTCGAGGTCATTACAGGCGGGAAAGGGACAAGGAATTAGGCCATGGCCTTTTGAAGGAAGCATCCCTGCATACACCTCGAGTGATTCGGGGAAACCTAAATCTGGATGTCCGGACGGGGATTCGAACCGGCGTCCTCCCGAATGCGAGACCGGAGCGATATCCGCTCATCCGCCACGCTCGATGACAAGGAATAGGATTGGGGGCAAGGAATCCGGTCACGACCTTTTGAAGGAACCATTGCAGCATTCGCGTGGAGTGAAAGCGAAATGTGGATGTGACGACTCGTGTTGGTGTCCCCCGTCAGCTGTCGTGTGGTGCGGGAGACACTCGATCACGTGGTGTCTACGCGCGTGTTGGAGCCGCGCCGAGCAGAGTGGATCACAAATCCCGCGTCATTAACTGCTCTGGCTGCCCGACTACATCATTCCAGGCGCTTCTCGGAACAGAGAGTACCCGGTGTACAGAAAACAACAAACGGTCGCACTCGAGTCGCAAGTTCTGGCTTCGCATTCGGGAGGACGCCGGTTCAAATCCCCATCCGGACATCTAGTTTTGGGTTTTCCATGGTTTCGCCAAATAACTCCAGGTGAATGTCGTGATGCGTCCTTCAAAAGGCCATGGCCGAATTCTTTCCCGTTCCTTGCGTCCAGTCCTTTCGCGCCTCTAATGACCTCGACGTCGACGAGGCGTAAAGAAGCCATAAAAAAATCGATTGGCAAACGTTCCGTCGCTCGATTGTCGTCATCTCGAAAGATTTCAGTTTCAACCGCATTTTTTTCTGATTGCCAGGAATCTAGGAGCATTTAAGATAGATGCGTATATTTTTAAGCGATATTGCGAAGTGTTTTGAAACTTAGGAGCGACTGCCAACCGCTTTCATCAGCGCAACTTGTGAAACAACTATTAGTGGACTATCATCGACATGTATGTATACGTAACCACACGCATCTCTAATGGCTAAGCGTGCTGGTGAACGGTAACGCACTGGCTTCGAATCTCCGTTCGGGCATACAGACTAAGGTTTTACCTGGTTTCCCAGAAATCATTAAAGGTGAATACAGGAACGGTTTCTTCGAAAGACCATGGACGAATTCCTTCCCTTTCGTTGTCCGCAGTAGTTTGTCGCCTCTATTGACCTCGGGGTCTACGAGGCGTATAAGCATAAGAAACTAGCTAAACAAGCTGAACTGGACTAGCGTGTGTAGGCAGCCAGACCCCACCACCAGTAGACAGTTCCACGTTACCTCCAAAATACAGTAATACAAATAGTGGTTTAAAGCTTTAACAGGAAACATCTCGGTGTATGTAGCGACATTGTCTACGATACATGTAAAGCAATGCGGCTGCGATTGGCTACCCAGTATTACCGCTATTTATAATTATCCGAGTTCCGATTATTTGAGTTTTTTAAATATGATGGGGAGCTTTTATGAAGATATGGAATATTTTTGCCACTAGAGTGTGTACGATTTTAAGCGTGGTACTGTATTTCTTGCGTGTATCTTCTGTTGTGTCGAGTATGAGTCACGTCTACTGGCTGTTGTATGTCGTAAGAGAAATTAATAGTGAAGATAGCAAGGGTGGTTGATGGATGACGATCAAAATCAGCTTAACGATGATGAAATTGTTAATATGGTTGTCAGCGAACAAGGAGAAGAAGACGAAGAAAGTAAAAATGAAACTGTTTCAAAAATTTCTCATACTGAAGGTCTAAAAATAATAGAAGCAGAACTGGATTAAATTGAGCAACAGGAAGAAAGCACAGCAGACTTTTTTTTGGCAAGTGATCGTTATTAATGTAGAAAAAACACGTTTATTGTTTCACAAATTAGTTTTACGCTATAAATGAATTGTATTATTTCAGTTTCAGTACGTTCCTTTGATTCACTGTAACCTCTTTCCTTGACCTCCGGTTGCCAGAGTTTTTCGCTATCCGAGGTGTTGTCCCGGTCCCGTTTACCTCGGATTATCGGACTTCTACTGCAATACTGAAAGAAATGACGACTGATGCAGGCGCTATCAGATGGCAGAAACTACGAAACGTCGCCAACTACAGCATGCGTGTTGCTGCGGCGATATAAATACTAGCACTTTTCCTGTTTCTGGGAGACCAAAGTAAATCTGTTCCCGGCGTAATACCTGCAGGAAGCCTTCACTGTGTGGTGACGAGCTCATATCTTTTCCAGACGGCTGTACTATGTTACCGTTCTAACAGTCTGACAGCCCAGCTTCTATTCTGTTACTGTTTCCGACATTACAAATGCGGCCTGCAATTAATTAGATAGGCCTTTTTTTTTTTCTTCGGAAATCTGGACGACGCCCTCCCCCATGGTGAGAACTGGTGTGAGATATCAGCTAGGGGAAACCACCCCCCCTCTCTTTCGAGATGGACCTCGTAATTCTGGATTCCTTTTGTTTTTAGTTTACCTCTGCTGCTGTTGGATACTGGAACGATGGCGTGAGCTGTATGCGAACACCCCTCCCCTCTCCCCCTTGGTGAGATTTCATCGGGCCGCCCCCCATTTCTGTCCCCTTAGGGGGCATCCACAAATTACGTGAGGTGTTTTTCCGGATTTCTGGACCCCCCCTCCCCCCTGGTGAGATTTCGTGAGATCTGGCCGCCCCCCCCCCTGCTGTGGTGAGATCTGGTCCGTGAGAACCCCCCCCCCCCTAGAAATCGCCCAGGAAACTTTTGTAGAGGTTTTTTTTTTTAGGTCACAGCCTCACTTTTTGACGCCTAAAATCGACTTAGACCTTTTTTTTTAGCTCTACTGTCCAAAAATTATTCGCAAAATCTCACGTGAGATTTCCGTAGACCCCCCCCCTCCCCCTTGGTGAGATCTGGTGAGATTTCGCCAGACACCCCCCCTCCCCCCATCTCACCTCACGTACAGTAATTAATGGATGTCCCCTTACGAAAATTAACCAGATTTAGTTTGCGTTCCGTAATAACGGACTTCCAATTTTGGTGTTTGTGGTGGTTTTCAAGTGTATGAGATATGTACGTGACATTATTTGAGTACTTGTGTTTTGCTGCTCGAGCTTAATAAGCTGATATGTTGAGTGTGTGCCCCCAGGAGTAATGCCGCTGCTCTGCTGTATGATTCGCTCGGGTAGAGTGTGACTTCATATGCCTGTGTGTGCGGTCTGTTATATTAATGGGGACTGTTTTGCGGCTTTCTCCCTCGGTCGGTGGAGAAAGCTAGCGAGCAGGCGGCGGCTAGCTGCACGCTCGATCGAGCAGCAGGTGAAATTGCGCTGCCAGCGCCGTCTTGCGCAACGCCGTCAGCACAGCCGCGGGCACGGTGGCGGAACTCGGCAGCAGACGGTCGGTCGGTGCTCCATACCGACACTGCGACTAAGGATTGCAGTCCCGCAGGATCCAGCGGAATTGGTACAAACAGTTTATAACACATGTATTTAAAACATAGTTACTTAAAACGTTAATAAATAAAATAATAATTTTTAATGTTAAATGATAAAAATGAACACTTAACAAATATTTTGATTCGAAAAATGACATTAAAACTTTTTAGCGTGTCTTAAGTGTATTTCGAGGTTTTACATTTTTATTTTTTAATCTCAACCAATTTTTAAATAAATAACAAAAATGGAAAAAAATTGAGTCTTAGGTCATATTATGTGCCTTACAATACATCACATAAGTTTAAAAATATGGTTTGCTTAATGGCCAAGTTACCAGAGTTTTTTTTTTTTTTTAATTCTAAATAAACGTTCCATAACACCAAGAAAAGCATTCCATTTCACAAAGTGAAACAAGAATTGTTTTTGCGTGATTCATTATTATATTTTCTGATTCCTTGATTGATCTTACAGTTGATTCAATGTTATTAAAAGAAACTACTCACCAACACGTAAACTGTCAAGTATTTCAGTTTTACTTGTGTGGCGTAACGACGTTTTTAGAGTGGAAATTATTATTTTCTTTAGTAAGAAAGGAGACTTTCTCGGCGAATGATTGCAGTGAAGTCCTCATAGCTTGTATCTCCAGATTTCATTGCGAACACACGTGAGGAAGACGGCGGAGGCAGCCGTCGAAGTATGGTGTTCCTACAACACAATTCGTCGATACACCCGTGAAAAATTCATTATAACTTTTTTTACAAAAACAAACGCTTTTTCACATGAGTCAAATTCCATCTTCTCTGGCACAGGCAAACAGTGCAAAATATCCTATAGAGACAGAGTTCTGCAGCGAATCACGCAGACTGACACGCGTTTCCGCCGGATTTTGCGGATTGCGGATCCGCTTAATTTTGTGCGGGATCCGCCAGACTGTCTAATGATGCGGGATCCCGCTTTGCTGGATTGCAATACCTAACTGTGGCATTCCAGCTGTCACTGTGAGATAACCCTACCCGTCGATGGCGACGCGAGTGTTGGCTGCCAGTCGCAGCATGTTGCCTAGATCAAACGACAACCACGACGGTGCATTCCGTCAACAAACTAAAGCGAAACCTTCACCAAAAAAATCACTGTCTTGTTGTGTTGTTTACATTGAATACTCGGTCAAATCTGTACTCGCAATACCAACGGGAGTTTCTTAAGGGTACCACCCCGTGCCAATGGTCGAAAAAAATCGATTTTCGGTTTTCATCACATTTTGCTAGATTAAGGTATTCTTAAAGTATCCTGAAAAGGATTTCCCTGATTTTTTTTCTGCCCTTTAAATAGCATTTTCCTACCACATGTGTTTCGGTGCCACGCCCACTTTTCAGCATATAGTTTAGATCTTTATATCCCCTATACTACTTATTAGTGATTATTTTTTCTGGCTACTGAGTGTGTTCGCTATCCTTGGAGGGCAACGGTTGGTATTCTCTTGTTTCTGCTGTTTCTAAACAACACACTTCGAATTACGCTGTTAGTTTTGTTTGAGTGCGTTTGCATGTAGTTGTTTTCTTTAAAGTCAATTTCCCGCAAACTAAAATTTTCAGTACTTATGCCCCATTATATCAGAAACTATCGAAGATAATTGAATGAAATTTTCTCAGACTCTGCATGACAAAGTCACCTCTGGTACTACAAGCATTAATATTCCCCTATTAGGATGTTCACAAAAAAAACATTTTCTTCAGAAAAAATTTAATATTTTTTTTAAATAGATTAAATAAAAGAATTTCTTAAAAACTATAAAACATATAAAATAGATATTACTAAAGTTGACTTTACTAGCATAATGTAACATTCAGTAAAAATATTAATGTCCTGCATCAAATAGTTTTTTCACAAGTGGGTCAAATACTTGCTTAAATTAACATGGCGTTAGATATACAGGGGGTGGTTTCCTTAATGCGAACGACTTTACAATTTACAATTGCTCTTTGTATCCAACATTGATGTGATGTCGAATTTTTTGTGATTTTAGCTAATTGATACAAAAAATATTACATTTAGTGAATTTTAAAAACTCAATATAGCCTTGTCGGCGGATCCCGAGCGCATAGGAGTGTTTACCGTTGCTGGCCTCGCATTCGGGAGGACGCCAGTTCGAATTTCCATCCGGGCAGCTAGATTTGGGTTTTCGATGATTTTCCAAATCACTCCAGGTGAATGTCTGGATGCTTCATTCAAAAGGCCATGGCCGAATTCCTTTCCGCTCTTTGTCCCCAGTACCATCCCGCCTCTAATGACCTCGACGTCGACGAGGCGTAAAGCCCTAAGTAAAAAACTGGTTGGCTGTCCAGTTAACTGTTTGGGGACACTGTAGCAGAGACTTATTCGCAGTGATTACAAAATCAACTTTTGTTAGACACTCCGCATACATTTTTATTTTCTCTTAAATCTCGTAACCCCTGGAACTGCCACTACGAAGCGCTTACAGCGTGCGGCAGGTTGCGCCGCCTTGAGGTGGACTGTGAGCCTCTGCTAGCTTACTTATCGCTGTAGGCTGCTAGTGCGCCGGTCCGGGGTAAATACAAATTACGTGAAATTAGTTTTGATGCGGCGAATAGAATACCATGAAGCGTTAAAATTTAATAGCGAGTTTGGTGGTTTAAAATTGCCAACATCATTGTCGCCGATTTCGTTTGTATTCCAAACCTCGTCAACTAGGTTGTTCTCATCCCGGGAACAGTGCTTTAAGCATCTTGATATCGTCAGTGCAAAAATAAAAATAGTCTGTAAAAACATGTCCTACATCCGCATCCGCAATTTTTAAAGAGGATGTACAGCGCATGTTTTATTTATATTGCAATATATATTACTCTTTTCTCTGTATACGAGATGCGGGTCATCTTCTCTATGGTAACAACAACGTGGTGGTTGTTTTTTTAGGATCTTGCAATAAAGGAGCAATGAACTGAACGGTGTTATTACCTAAGGGCGACGAATTTAGAAGTTTAATCTTGCATGCAAAGTAAAGCGGACTATTCACGGTCCAGCTTATAGGATGCGCTCATCCATTCACGCTGTCCAAGAAAATGTTCCAAGCAGTCCTTTCCACTCGTACTTTCTCGCCGCACACCAGTGTCCTTAGTGTTTGGACAGCAAGGACCCGTGTTGGTTGTTTGGGAGTCCAACACGTCCTACATGTATTCCTGTAACGCATTTCACGGCTCGACAAGGTTTCTTTATCGCAAAATCGGCTCATCGTAGGTCCTACAAGTTGTACTGTGAATGTGCCGCTAGAGCGGTGGAAAGGCGGGTGGAAATGTGCGGTGGCGTGGCCTTGTGCTTGACGCTTGAATTAGTCGAGCAGCGAAAAAGATTGTTTTTCAGATGCGTGTTTACATGGGCGCCGGCAGGATTTCTTCTAGGGGGGTGCACCAGGGCTGCGTTGGTGCCCCCCCCCCCCTATCGGCCCAAAAATTTCCGGGCGACCTTTTTTTTTTTTTTAGGTGCTCCCCACCCCCTATCGGCCGAAAGGCCCAAATTTACGGGCGACCCGGGATGCCAGGGGGGGGGTGCAAGTGCACCCCCTTGCACCCCCCTCCCGGCGCCCATGCGTGTTTAGTTATGTAAATAATTTAATTCACTTGTTAAACCATTAAACTTTTTTTTGTTATTGAAAGATGAGGCAAAAAATCAATGTGGCAGTATTATACGGAAATAGAGTTTACATTAAGAAAAAAGGTAGAATTTGGCGAAGAAAATATACTTATTTTGATTTTAAGTTTATTTTGATAAAAGATTAAAATCTAATTAATTTTTATTTTCCTACCTCCGCATCCAGTTCTGCAAAGTGAGACACTTAACATCCGCGTCAGCAAAAATGACATCCGTTACGACCGTAGTTTTAAAAATACACTTCTCTTGGTAGCTAAACGCCATGTCCATCTCGAACAGCCTGACTGGCCATTTAGTCTCTGAAATGTTTCCGCGCTCTTTTTTTTTTTTTAGCTCGACAATGGGCGGATTCTAGGCTTCGTTGCTTGAGGGCTCCTACAGTCGGTGATCGGCACCCCCCCCCCCCTCCATCTGCCGGCGGGCCCGGGTAGTTTTGACCCGCTTACCACCCCCCCCCCCCCTAACACCGGCCCTGCCTCGACCTACACAGTACGAAGTAACGTGTGTGTACCTTCTAGTTGGTATACTTCTGGCCCAGCCAGTGATGTGTGTTGGAAATACCCAGTAAGCAGCAGGCAGGACCGGTTGCGCTAATCGTCGCTTACGCGGAACATCTCGAAATGATTCCACAAGTCGGAACTGCGGATAACTTGTCTGAATACCTGATGCGGACCCCTGGGTGCTTCCCTGTCGCCACTCCTCTGTACCTGTGCACCGTCAGGTGCGGTTAGCAGCCGCCACGTGAACTCGCCAGCTCGTGTCACCTCGCAGTTTTGGCTCATCAAGGTTTTTTCTAGGTATTTTTGTCCATTGTTTTCTCGCCGCCTTTAGTTCGATTGTGATGCCGCGCATACTGTTGGTCTCACGTCTCCCTAACCTGTACTCCGAAATTCAGAACTTGGTGCGTGGCAGAGGGTGCTGTGCACGGAAACTCATTCTGAACACTCCACTCGCAAACAGCACGACGGGAGAAACAATTCATATAAGGAGGTGGGGGGGGGTCAACCGTAATCTCACGTGACGTTTCGAAATTCTCGTAGAATGGTAGAGCTGAAAAAAAAGGTATGCGAAAGACGCAAAAGTCGAATTTAGGGGTGGTATTTAGGGGAGGTATTTTGGTCCGAAAACCGACCTAAACGGGGGAGGGGGTATAACCGCCCTTCCGATCATGTTGAGACCTAAAAAAAAAGTCTCAAAAAGTTGCGAGGTCGATTGGTAAGGGGGGGGGGGAGGATTTCCGACCAAATCTCCGGAAAAACACGTCACGTCATTAATGTAGGCCCCGTGAGCATCAGCACGACGCCTAATCCGCCAATCACATGTCTCCTGTCAACACACTAAGCGGCTGGTGGAAGAAATATTCCATCGCACTCGTAAATGTTTCCCAATGACTTCACCATCTGCCAGTCAATCCCGCCCCAGTCTGTGTACCGATTCTGTTACGCTTTAGCAAGGACTGTGCCACTTACATTATTTTCAATGATTTCGTTTATATTGAAAATCTCGTCAATAACGCTGTCCTTATCGCAGTAACAATGCTTACTCATTTTCACAGTGTCACTTAAAAAATTGTTTGCAAATACATTTATTGCAGAAATTGCTGGGTGTTTCTAAATTTGTTGAACGTGTTTGGTGTAGTATTTTGCATATGTATGGTTCTGACTAATATATTGAATGCAGTGTCAACGCGACCAACGAAGAAAACACAGAATACAATGCGCAATTCAGGATTAACAGTTCAGCACAAGAAACGGTGGCTCGCATATGTATGAAGGGAGAAAAAGGGTTTGTCTCGGAAAATCTCCCTCTACAGGTTATACCCATTTTAATATACTTAATATGGACAGTACAACCGTAATTTTAACTTACAATATTTTATGGGTAATTCGAGTAATGGCGAGTTTTCCATTTCTTAGTTGGTGCTACACACCTCCAGTGGTTAAAAAACCATACTGTTTGTAGTATTTGCTCGAAGAGAAAAAGGCACTGTGCTCAAGTTTTTGCGCGTACTGACGATACACTGAGTGTTGCCGTGTCTCCGCATTCAGAGCCTTCTCTACCCTGTCTTAAGTTACGATGAGACTGAACATTGAGATAAGAATCTGGACTAAATTTAAAGCAAACGTCATGAAGTGTATAGCAGACACGCTAGCAGTAACACGTGTTACAGGAGAACTAAAAGTTTCGTCACTGAGGAAGTAAAATTACAGCTGATGCACGGGGACCATGTCAAAACCAGAATACCACAAGCGAACCGTCTCCTTCAAGTATTGGCTTAAGACTCTGAAAGAACTATGTAAAATTAATTACAGCAGTTTATTAAAGCGACACTTGGTCCGAAGAAATACCGAAAAAAGTGAAGCATTTCAGATGTATTGTTGTAAAAGTATGTTGCATGTTAAGTGGACAGATAAAATGGGATGGGCGAGTGTAAAAGCGAGAAAGGAGATACGGGATGGTGGGTCAAATCTAAAGACATGCGGGATTGGTTAATTTGTTAGTGGAGGGAACAGTCGAAGGTAAGAAGTGAAGAGGAAGACAGAGATGAGAATATAGGAAGCAGATAATTGAGGACGTGGGTCATAAGGCATTGTCCAGATGATGAGGTTAGCGCAACATAGGAAGAATTGGAAGAGGTTCTTTACAGCGGAACTGGAAAATAAAAGTGGATAGTTTCTTTACACACACACACACACACACACATATATATAGTCGTTACTGCAGTGGTAAAGTAAACGTTGTGGCGGTATCGAGCCAGGTGAGTCACTCACAACCCTTCCGTTCACCCTGCCCCACTCTCCATTAATTGCTTCTGCTCCCCCCACTACTGCTGTATGCACTCACACATCCTCCACCGTCGCCCTCTAACTGCCTCGAAACGAAGCTCACTAATTCCTTAATGACCTCCCGCGTAAAAGGCATACTTCACGTTAACAGAGACAAACTTTGCCAGAGGTGACGTGAAGGTCAGTTTTAAAGTCCGGGACTAGAACCAGGGACATCTCGCCACGCAGTCTAACGGCTTCAAAAGTTTATTTTTTGTTTATTAGGCTTTCTGCTGTCCATTTGTGTCTCCTTCGGGTGTGATTTCTTCGCAATCGTGACGGTAGGCTGAAATAAATAATAAATAAAGTTTATTATTCAGCGTAGTAAAAAATGAAATAAAAAATTCCTCTAGTTTCTTTTATCATGAAGAATAGCTAGCCGACAGACAGCTTATAGAAGTGAGTTGATCAATGAAATATGAAGGACTGATACTTCGGACCGGTTGCTATTTGTATGGCATTTAGTATTTCGAATTTCTTGTGCACCAGGGGGGGGGGGGTACAAGTTTACAACTCATTAAATACAGCAAGCAGTAAGATATTTCGCTTTTTTCCCCCCTTTTATCAGAAAATAAAAACTTTAGTGGTCGTGGAAGTTGTAAATTTGAAACCATTTTTGCTGCCGGGTCTATCTGAGAAACGCTCTTGCGTATGAAGTTTTGTATACAATACGCTGTATTTAGGCAACAAATAGTAAAAGTAATCGCATGTGATGAAGTGTTTAAGTTGCGAGCAGAAGTTTGCCTTCCATTTGTCTGTGATCGAAAGTGCTCCTAGTTAATACTAGACGCGTTACATGCAACTGAACTATTGCGTGAGACTGCGAGCGTCCACTTCATTAAAACCATTCTCTGTGCTCAGATGGGATACATATTGCCCTGAACAGTGTCACTAATATGCAAGACAATAGGCATATCCTCTTATAAGTCGCTGTCATTTTCTTTCAAAAAGGGTCATTTCCTGAGGGATGAATATCTTCAATAAGCTTTCAAGACATTTTTAGTGTTTGACAGGAGGTAAGGTTAAATACAGGAAAAATTTAAAAGAATATTTCACTGACAACTCCCACTACTGCATAGAATTATTTGTTTCAAAGGTATCTATCTACAAAATAATTGCAATTACCTATACCTATAAAATGCCAGTCTTGATCACGACGTGGCGTTGTCTGTCACTCTGACGTCAGGGTTCCCGCCTCCGCTGCCCGACCAACAACGACCAGAGATGTTCGAGGTTAAGTACGCTATTCTATAGCAGTTCTATTTAGGTAATCACCCACGACCAAATGAGATGCCAGCACACCGCAAGAAAAGTATGTATTTCGTAAAACTCGATATATTAATTATGAGTTGTTTTGTCTTAATTGAAATTCATTCGATGTAGATTTTTGTTATACTCTCTGTACAGCGATACACTAAGCTAAGAAATCAGCATTACGTCATTTTTAAGATCGAGTGTTATTTCATGAAAATTTTGTTTAGTTAGCGAATAAATTAATTCCAAAAATACTGGCTGCTTTCAACACGTCATTTTTGAAGAGCGTAACAGATATATTCGATGTAGATATTTTAAGTCACTGTTATAGTATACTCGAAGAAATGATTTACCGAAACATTGAAACAAGAGTATGTACTGTGTTTAAATTATTATATTCTTAGTTGGTATTGTGCTGATGTCACTTTATCAGACACGTGTAGACACATGTAAATATTTCCAGTGGATCAAATTTACATCGCAGTACAGTGAATGGATTCGTACACGGGTAATAGATGCTATGAACTTTGAACAGTAAGATTAGTATAATGTGAGGTTAGGTCGAAATGCATAGAGGACTATATTGTCAACTCGCACAATTTCCTACAGAATAATTCATAATGCATTTAGGTTTATTAATAATTTAAGCTGTTTTCTTAAGTGGCGAGTTACTGAAGTTATTGTTTCATAAGCATTAAAGTAGTTCCGTATTTATCGCGCTGAATGAGACCTGGACCAGGAATAAACCAATATCTCGCGCTGTGCCATAAGGTTTCGGGATTCCTAATTTACTTTTAATGTCATTGGTTCCCTAATTCCGACATAATTAATTCAGTACAAGTTACACATGTATCGCTGTATAAACTACAACCGAACTATGTACAATATTAGAATTAAATGTTATGAGAATTACGTAACAATTCTATTTATTTAGACAACCGTACCGAGCGTGGTGGTGTAACGGTTAGCGTTCTAGCCTCGCATTCGGGAGGACGGCGGTTCGAATCCCCGTCTGGGCATCCAGATTTGGGTTTTCCATGGTTTCCCAAATCACTCCAGGCAAATGCCGGGATGCTTCCTTCAAAAGGCCATGGCCGAATTCCTTCCCATTCCCTGCCCACCATCCTTTCCCGTCTCTAAGGTCCTCTCTGTTAGAGAGACGTTAAGCAGATTAAAAAAAAAAAAATAGACAACCGCTAAGAAATGAATTGCCAGAATATCGCCCGTCATTTTTAACGGGCTTGGAGACTAGTGTTGTATAGATACAGTTGACGCAAATAATGTACGTGTTATTCCGTGACTGTGGATGGTCTAGTGTATGTATACATCTGTTGTGTTTCGCACCCCTTGCACTGTTGCGTGTTGAGTTGGCGGTTGTTGTTGTCGGTGTCTGACTTGTGCTGGCGTCCTCCCCTCGTGTTGACTCTGAGTCATCCCCACCCGGGGTCACTGACACCCCCCCCCCCGCCCGCGAGCTGCCAGCCACGTGATCAAATATTAAAAAACTAATCCCGCTACTAACAAACATTACCTTTTTTTTAATTTCCTCCTTCGCGGTCTCGTTCGCAAAACGTAAAATGTTGCATTGACGATGTTTTGCTGGAACTAGAATACATACACGAAAAAATTATCCCAGTTCTCTTTATAAACAATTTCTACTGTTTTTTTATAAATAGTTAATGAGGGACTGAATGTTCTGCAGCAACTGCTGTTTATTTGAGATGGATCCAGTTCCAATTGATAGTGTAGGTATCATAAAGCAATTAAAGCTCCTGAAGTGGGGGAAGGCGCCGGGTCCTGATGGTATTCCAGTAAGATTATTTTCGGAATACGCGGAAGAAATAGAACCATTTCTATCAGATATATTTCGTAAATCTTTAGAAGAAAGAAAAGTACCTTCTGACTGGAAAATAGCGTAGGTGATTCCCGTTTTCAAGAAAGGTGATCGAAGAGATCCTAGGAATTATCGACCCATATCTCTAACATCTGTCTGCAGTAGAATTCTGGAGCATGTCATATGCTCTAACGTTATGAAGTTTCTGGATGAAAACGAGTTACTTATAGCAAACCAACACGGATTTCGTAAGAACCGTTCGTGTGAAACGCAACTGGCTCTATTTTCGCATGATGTAATGAAGGTTATCGATGCAGGATCACAAGTTGGTGCTATTTTTTTGGATTTCCAGAAGGCTTTTGACTATGTACCACATAATCGCCTTTTGGTGAAGATTCGAGCGTACGGTATATCTGATCAAATCTGCGAATGGATACGCGATTTTCTAACTGGTCGGTCGCAGTATGTCGTTGTTGACGGGGAAGCCTCTTCAAAGCTAGATGTTACTTCGGGCGTTCCTCAAGGAAGTGTAATAGGACCACTTCTTTTCTTAATTTTTATAAACGATCTCGGTGACAACGTTAATTGCAGGATACGATTTTTTGCTGATGATGCACTTATTTATAGGGAAGTGGGGTGCTCTGACGATTGCTTAGAAATAGAGCGTGATCTGGATGTTATTTCGGAATGGTGCCGTAAATGGCAGCTTACACTTAACTGTAAAAAGTGCAAGCCAATGCAAATAAGTAATAAAAAGAACCCGTTTTCTCACGAGTACAAAGTTAACAATTCAGTTGTTGACACGGTCGATTCCCTGAAGTATCTAGGCGTAACAGTACAAAGCAACATGAAATGGGACTTGCACATAACTTCCGTCGTAGGCAAAGCTAATTCTAAACTACGTTTTATAGGTCGTATTTTGAGAAGCTGCAATGCTCATACAAAGGAAATAGCGTAATTTGGAATACTGTTGTGCAATTTGGGATCCGTATCGCAAGGGATTGATTGACACGTTAGAGAAAGTACAGAGGAGAGCCGCTCGATTCGTGACTGCTAGTTACAGTCCTTATGTAAGTGTCACAGAGCTGATACGTGGGTTAGGCTGGGATTGTTTGGCGGACAGACGACGTCGTTTTCGTTTAAATTTGTTGGAGAATATGCGAAAATCTCTAATTTACGAGTGCAACGAAATACGTCTTCCGCCAACGTATTTAGGTCGCAATGACAGGAGGGATGAGATTCGAGAGATAAGATGCCGTACTGATACATTTATGTATTCTTTCTTTCCTCGTTCTGTTCGGGATTGGAATACTCTAAAATAGGATTGGTGCTTAGCACCCTCTGCCACCCATAGTAATTGTGAATTGCAGAGTATTGATGTAGATGTAGATGTTATCATGAGTGAAATGCTATGCCGCTAATCTCGCCGATTTAGTTCTCTGTAACACAGGATATAATTGAAGTTTAACGCTTTCGAGTGAACATGCACACTAAACAATTCCAATATCCAAACAACAATCGATAAGTCACTCGCAGCACCGTTTGTCGGCCATTGCTGTTCATATGCCGTTTTATGTGTAATTTTATTTTTATACAGGTATGGTCACAATTTCTGCCTGTCCCGTTGTATAGGCGACACACGAAAGATGATTATCTGTTCTTGTTTGTTCCGAAGCTGACATCATCCACAAAGCAAGATATATAAATGGCTTACACTGCAAAACACAACCATGAATTTATCACAATACATTAATATGGAGCTGTCTCTTCCGCATAGTTAGGTAGCTCACCGTTGTGGCAGCACCTGCGATAATCTGTGTGCGCCATACTTCACGTCCCCCCCCCCCCCCCAACCACCACCAGGCCTAGTTTTACCTCAAAACCTCGGATCATGTCTGTACCGAAATCACCATGATCCCGTCAAAACAAAACAAAAAACATTTTAAACGATAAATAAAAAAAGTCTTCTTTGCTGCCCGTGTTTAAAATCCGTCGACGTGTGTCGTAATGTATGATATGTTTTTGTTTGCGGTTTGTAAGTGCGCAGAAGCTGTGTCGTTGCGAATGTGGACGGAAGCGGGGAATCTGGCGGAAGCCGACACACACATCCGGCGACAGTAACTCCACCTGACACTCGCATCCAGTGGTCCCCCGTTCCAATATCGACGCTTTCCGCCTACATCTTCGATTATCTGCTTCATATGTTCTAATCTCTGTCTTCCTCTGCAGTTCTTACCTTCCACTGTTCCCTCCACTAACAAATTAACCAATTCAGCATGTCTCGAAATATGACCTACCAGCCTGCCATTTGTTAAAATATCTACGGAATTTTGCTATTTTTTTACTATTTGTTGATTTTTTACTTATATTCGTGTTTTGTTAAACTTTGAGCGTATATTGTTTATGCATTACAGAATTGTCAATAATTGTTAAACGTTTCCTTGCAACCGCTCGTGTGAACCAACGATTGAAATAAAGCTCATATTTTGTTTGATTACAGATTTTATAGATCTTAAAAGACCGTAATACAGAACTATCGGCGCACTCTTTATGCACGTTGACACGGTTTACAAAGCAGTGCCTTCCGAGAAGGATTAACCAAAATCCGAGAATCAACATTTCCTGTTACCGAAGATACGCTTAATTTAATGTCAACAAAGAAAAAAGATAATGTATAGTCCCCCCTCCCTCCCCCCCCCCCAAAAAAAGAGTAGGCGCAGCAGTAGCAGCGATGAAAGTGACGCTGTATAAAATATGTTCAGAGATATTTCTTACTTTCAATGTAGAATATTATTTTGTACTTCGAATTTTAAATACCTGGAAATAAAAGGTATTCTTAATTTTGAATCTCTCTTCAATAATTATTGTTTTAGTCTTTTAGTTAGCGAGTCTCCGGATTTTTGTACCCAATCTACGGAAATTTTAGCGGCCATCTACGGATATTCAAAGCCAAGAGGCTGACAGCACTGCTCTGCAACGCGGAGGACGAGCGGAGATGGAGTTCCTACTCCCTTGGCGCTGATAATCAGAATCACACGTGTACGTCAGTTATGTAGTGTGTTCTTAATTTTAACTTGTTTCGTTTTGTTTCAGGTAAGGAAACACTGTGGGGGCTCTTTGCGTTCAGTAAGTAATACGCTACTTTCATTCTTTCTAATTCACATTTCGTTTCTGATATTAGTTGTACGGATCAAGGGCGTATCCACGATCAGAACTAGAGGGTGGCAAGAATTTAGCTGAGGGGGGGGGGGAGGAGGGAGAGACAACTCGTATTGGTTTCGAGGAAGTTGGGTGGGGGACTGAAACATAACGATTTCTTACGAAATGAAACTCAAACCTATTGAGGAAACTGTTTTTATTATTGATTAATGTAGTGATCCAACCACTTACTCTAAGGACCTACTATGTAGTAAATTACGATCGTAACTCAGTTATAGTTTATCTAAACATTAATCGTATCGGAGTGTTAGAAAATTATTCAATAACTTTGTCAATATCTCACGATGTTCTTTCACGAAATTTCGATGTACACTCATCAGGCGTAATCCAGTCAATCTTTCCTCTCACAAAGTGCTCCTGAGCCAGTTCTTCACTCGTCGAAGCGTACTGAAGACAACTTAATTTTTTTGTTTGATACGCCCATGTGACGGATCTGTATTAAGTGTACTGTCTAGTCTGTAGTATGGCTTACACGTTTTGGGTCCGATCTCAAACTTTGCAGCTGGAGTTAGCTGGAGCAATGTGAACCAACCTTTACTGCCACCATTACGACTTTGAGTCTTTCCAATGGGATTCATACTAATTAGACAATGCTGACCTATCATCCGACTTCAAGAGAACGTAACATGTTTATATGTCAGAGTGGAACATATCTCCAGGCCCACCGGCCGTACGCTATTCAAAACGCAAACAATGTAGAGACTAGATCACTCGTGCGAACATTTCGAGAATACGCTCAATAGTAAGGTTGGTTGTTTGTAAGAAGATGAAAGAAGTACCGCCTCATTTGATTCAATTGTTTATTTGTTTGGTGTAATCAGTGTTGCCAGCCCTGAAATTTAGCTGATGGTAGAATTTATCAAAAATTACGGTAGTTTTTCCGATGTTGTAATTTACATTTAAAATGTGGTAAAATTACGGTAAAAAATTAAATATTAGTACAGCAAAAAATTAAAGGCCGGAATTTGAAAAAAAATCTATTTTTAATCTGAATCAGATAGTATTATCATTATTTTTATACATATCAGTATTATGTTTTTGTATCATAGGTTTAAAATCGATGCAGTTTTTCCCCGTGCCACTGCATAGCATTCTGCGAAAAAAGATTTCCCATAATGGATTTTGTTATGAGTTTATTGCGCTTTTTTGTTTTATTGACATTAACTTTACTGAACACTCGTTCGTACTCAGCATTCGAGTGTGGTAAGCTCAAAATAGCCAATATAAATTTCGGAAAGTGCTTAAAATAAGCATCGCTATATTGATCGCGTAATTGTGCTACCTGAAAAATAGAGAATGTACATTATAAAACTGTTAAAACAATTACTTTCTTGGCAATATTAACACTTTATGGTTATTTAAAAATTTACCTGGTGTCAAAACCTGTCAGGAGGTTGACTAGAGTTCAAATTCTTGATGTCAAAAGGCAACTTCCGCCACTCATCATCGAGTTCTTGTTGATTTTGAAATGAATTTGGAGCGATTCTTGGCAGAAGATTCAATACAGTTGAAACCGACTCTTCGCTGTCGTTGGAAATTACTCTCTCTATATCATATTTTGCTATTTCTGTTATAATTTTTACGGATGCCTACACAAGCCTTGATAATGAAATTTTTGTATACCATTCTCAGAGTGGACTCTCCTTCTTCACTTTCAATTGAGTTTAGTTTTTTTTCGACACCTAAACTTTCAAGTCTTAGTGATGACTTTCTTTTCTTGGGTCTACGGTTTCTACAGCAGTCGAACTTGCATAGTTTCTCTGTGAAACCAATAGTAACAGCTCTTTATACAGAGCGGTAATTTTCTCACCCAGTTTAGTAATCAGAACAGATTTGCTTTGGCAAAATCCAAGCGAAGAAATAATATGCCTTCATAATTGGGTCATTTAGGTATGAATGGATTTCGTGACACTCTGAATCTATTAGCCAGTTGCTATCGAAATAAAGACGTAAAGAATCCCATTGCTGAAGGATTCTTTGTACTCCAGCCATCGAATCTGTGCTAGTCTAAGAATTTTGAGCACACCGTTCTCTGCAATATGTTGGAACTCCTTAAACTCACTTTGTCTTTTGCTGCTGGATTTAAAATAATTATATATATTTCGCGCCAATTTTTCACAATTAAGTGGAAGCTCTTTGCATGCATCACTTGCGCAAAGATGAAGCTAATGACAATTGCATTTAAGCACAATTATGCGTGGACAACGTTGATGAAATCGGCTTGAAACTAAAATGTTAGAGCCCATGATTGTATTGCATTCATCAGAGCCGAAACCTATAGGGGAGACCGGGGGAATGGCGACACCTTAAGACATTTTCCATTTTGTATTTTTTACTTTAACTTTTTTGAAATTCGTGATAGGATATAAAAATACCTTGAACCTTTTCCCATCGATTGGATAATGTACTTTAGTTAAAATATAAGCGAAGTATTTTTATAATAATTTTTATGTGAATGCTACCAACTGTCGGTATTCCCCCGGGTACCCGGGAAATACCGACATGCCTACTGGGTAATACCGACATGGTTTGATTCTTGGGAAGTGATAAGCTGAATCACGAAGAAATTAGAAATTCTTTATTCATATCAAATTATTCAGACAATTACACAATGTTTAGATCTAATGGAAACGACAATTCAGCAATGTGGACCTAGGTTTATTCAAAAGTAAATTTTGAGTTTAGTACGTGTTTTTTTCTTGAAGGAAATTTTTTTAAAATAGGTAGTAAAACAAACGAAGCTTAAAATCTTAAACATTGAGCCAACCCCTAAACAAATACTAGATCATATTTAATCAGATCAATTAATATGAATATAAACTTCGGTACGGCAAGGGATGCGGAAGAGGCAGCCCAGCACTCAGGGATTAATATGAGTGCATTCATCGTAGCGTCTGTCTCAAGTTGAGCGGCTACACCCAGCGTCTGACCCAAAGTGGGCGGCTGTTCAAGAAATCGCCAATCCGTTCTGAAGCAAGCGTGGCGATTATGCTTCACCCCTTTAAGCAACTATGATGAGCGGCATTATTGGAAAACAATCCGGAGGTAAAACAGCCCCCCATTCGGTTCTCCGGGAGGGGGCTACATTAATGTCAGCAGTCAAAGTTCCTAAAGAGCAAATCAGATCATCAATAGAAAAACAGCAAATAATTCATATATGCACTTACAACTGCAGGTCTCTTAAAGGAGAATCCCGACTTACAGAGTTGGAAGACGAGCTCCAAAAAATCAAATGGAGTATAGTGGGCCTCAGTGAGGTTAGACGTCCAGAGGAAGAATGTATCGAACTTAAATCAGGCCACATCTTGTACCATTACGGAAACTCCTTGGGAAAGCTAAATGGAGTGGGCTTCCTGATAAACCGTAGTGTGAAAAATAAGGTTAAACTAATAGAAGGTATTTCAGATCGAGCGGCAAGAGTAGTGTTACAACTATCAAATCGCTACAAAATACAAATACTGCAGGTATATGCTCCAACATCCTCGCACTCAGACGATGAAGTAGAGTCTTTCTACGAAGATGTCACGACACTGCATGACAGAGGCAAAGACTGCCATTTCCAGATTATCATGGGAGACTTCAATGCTATTGTAGGCACCAGGAAACAAGGAGACACTGTGGTCGATAAGTTCGGAATACAAACTAGGAATGACAGAGGGGAACGACTTGTGCAGTTTGCAGAGCACACAAAAATGCACGTCATGAACACATTTTTTAAAAAACATCAAAGTCGAAAGTGGACATGGAGAAGTCCAGATCATAAAACTAAAAATGAAATAGACTACATCCTGTCCAATAGCCGACATTTTGTTCAAGACGTCACTGTTCTAAATCAATTCAACACCGGAAGTGATCACAGGCTGGTCCGAGCGAAACTTAGTATCTGCGTAAAACAGGAAAGGCGAAAGCTAATAAAAGGAACCAATAAAACATCAGTAAATATAATCAATCTCACTGAAAAGAAAGACATTTTTCAACGCACACTATCGGAGAAACTAGCTTCCACCGCCAATGGAAATTTAGCTTCAACTATTAACACATTAGCCATAAAAATTGCAGGAACTGTTAAAACCACCAAATTAAGTAAAATTAGCAATAATACAAAAACTCTCCTGAATAAACGGAGGAATATGAAAGTAAAACCTGAAAAAAAACCTAATTGAATATGCTGAACTGTGCAAGACCATTAGAAAAGAAATAACAGCTGACATCAAGAAATATAACGAAAACCTGGTCAGATCAGTTATAGAGAACAAGAAAGGCTATAAGAAAGCAAAACAAAGATTAATGATAGGAAAGAAACAAATAATAGCTTTAGATGATGATAATGAGCGTATTACAGACAAAACGGCAGTATTGGTTCATATCAGGAACTTCTATCAGTCCTTATACAGCAAGCAAGATGAAAATCCTTTAATGACATCAAGCCCAGACTCACCAATTCCTGAAGTCCTCCCATATGAAGTTAGAAGGGCAGTGAACGAAATGAAAAAAGGATCAGCTAGTGGTTATGACGGCCTGTCTATTGACGTACTCCAATTGACTGGAGAAGAAACTTACAGACACCTAGCTAAGGTGTTTTCACAATGCCTCGAAGAGAGAAATATCCCATCCAGCTGGAACAAAGCAATGATTGTGTTGCTATACAAAAAGGGCAGTCGTTACAATATTAAAAACTACCGCCCCATCAGCCTTCTTCCTGTCATATACAAAGTGTTTACAAATGTCATCAATAACCGCATCAGTTCCACCTTGGACACAGCGCAACCAATTGAACAGGCTGGTTTTAGGTCAGGATTCAGCACAGTAGATCACATCCAAGTCATCAACGAAGTAATAAGTCGAGCAAATGAATACCAGATGCCCCTCTGTTTGGCCTTTATCGATTTTGAAAAAGCTTTTGATTCAGTCCATCACTCTGCAATCATGCAAGCCCTTTTAGAACAAGGAGTGAATCCTGGCTATATTGACTTACTGTACAACATCTACACCACTTCCACTGCTTTTGTCAACATCGCTGAAGTCACCAAAGAGTTCCCAGTAGAAAGAGGGGTAAAACAAGGAGACTCTATATCCCCCAAGCTATTCACATCAGTCCTAGAGTTGGCAATGTCAAAAATCCAATGGCAAAACCGAGGTTTGAGAATAAATGGAAGAAATCTCAACAACTTAAGATTCGCTGATGATATAGTTTTACTCTCAAACAGTCTGGAAGAGCTCAAAGAACTGATAAATGAACTAGAGACAGCGTGCAGTGAAGTGGGCCTTAAAATAAATATATCAAAAAGCAAAATCATGCAAAACAAATGGGCAGAAAAAGATAAAGACAAGACGGACATGAAAGATTCTGGTATTGAGTTCGTAGATCAGTACATCTATCTTGGCCAACTGATCAATATGAATGGTGACTCAAAGCCTGAGATCTACAGACGGATAAAGCTGGGCTGGAGAGCATATGGAAGAAATTCCATAGTTTTTAAATCGAACATGCCAATACATCTTAAAAAACAGGTATTTGAACAATGTGTATTACCGGTCCTCACATATGCCTGCCAGACTTGGACCCTAAATAGTCACACGAAGCAAAAACTGAGAACTGCTCAGCGAAGTATGGAAAGAGCAATGCTAGGGTTTACAAGAAGAGACAGGAAAAGGGCTGTGCACATCCGTTCAGTAACTAAAGTAACAGACATCTTAAAAAGAGTCATGACCCAAAAATGGCAATGGGCCGGTCATGTTGCTCGCAAAAGAGATGAAAGATGGACTACGGTAGTGCTGGACTGGATACCGAGAAACCTGAAAAGAGCAAGAGGAAGACCCCCGGATCGCTGGGATAAGGATATACGTCGAGTTACAGGCGTGAACTGGAAGAGGGCGGCTCAGGATCGATCGGCCTGGAAAGAACTACAGCAACACTATGTAGAATTAAATTCTAATATATAGCTCATTAGGCTTAAAGAGGCTACATCCTGAAAAAAGGATCGATATAGCTGCAATAATAATAATAATAAAAAAACAATTAGTAAACAATATGTAAAAAGCAATTTAAAAAAAATTCAAGTAACATAGTCCCTCGGCATTAAAATTTGTCTATTTCGTCATGCAAAAATCACAAATATAATTTTCTGCTGTATCGCTACCACTACAATCAGCATGAGCCCACTTGCCACAAAACACACATCTAAACCAGAGCTCAGAACTACCAAATTCACCACAAACTAAACAGGTCTCCGTGTCGTCTGTAAACATATCAACGACGTCATCACAATCATCATCATCACCACATAACACTGACTCATCTATGTCCTCTTCTGAAGAAGTTTCCTCAAAAGATATTTGCCTGCGGCATGTTTTCTTTATTTTTGCTGATTTTGTGGTTGTCTTACTTTTTCCATGCATTTTGCATATTTCTTTCTTTCCATCTTTCAACAAAATTTTAGTTATGTCTCCTGTTTGATTGTATAACAGTTTTTCTAATTTAACCTTGGCTTTCACCTCCTTTTCCTTCTTTTTTTTCTTAACTTCCAAAAGTGCAGCTTTCATTGGAGTTGCGGTAAGAATTGTAGAGTGCTTCTTTTTTACGTCGTTCGGCGTTGATCCAGCTTGATTGCGATACAAATGCAGGGGAGAAATTAATTTAAGTTTTCCCTCAAACTCAGCTGTATTTTCCTTATGATTTTTCGCTGAGGCTGGTTTTCTTTTCTTGGGTTTAGATTTCAATTCACCTCCAGCAGTGAACCCTGATCCTCCAGGTATTGGATCTTCATACACGTCAGTCAAATTCAAATTGGGATGAGAGTCAATTGTTTCTGTATTGTTCTTCACAGGCTCTTCATTGACAGCTTTATCCTCATCTTGTTGATATATTTCCTCGGTTGTTAATTCACTAGCATTGTCTTGAATCACTGGAGTTTGAATATCTGCTTCAGGAATGAAGTCAACCTCAGTGAATTTTTCAGGATTGAACGGTAGAATTCCTGCTGCTCTGAAGCCTGAAACTCCTTTGTCCATCGTTGCTACCTTCATGTAAGCTACATTAAAAATAGATGCTATATCATAAACTGTTATCTTCTGCAATCGGTTGACCCTTAAGAATCTGTCACATTCAGTGTTAAATGCCTTTTTAAGTGGACCATAAACAGTTAGATCCAGAGGCTGTAACCTGTGTGATGTATGTGGGGGTATGGATACAACTTTGATATGATTGGCCCTGCAGAATTCGAAGCTCTCTAAAGTGATGTGGCTACCGTGGTTATCCAAGATCAACAGCACTGGATCCTCCTCGCTAGGTTTGGTACTATCTTTGAAATGTTGGAGCCAATCTTTGAACAATTCTTCATTCGATCAGCCGTTATGTGAACATCTGTAAATGGCACCTGCTGGTCCATCTCTTTCTAAGAGAGGAGACATTCGTTTGCGTGGAAATATAAACATAGGAGGCACATATGTTCCAGAAGCACTGACAGCACAGACTACTGTAATATTTCTGCCTCTTTCCCAGCTTGTCACAGAGCCCACCTGTTTTTGACCCTTTGGAGCTAATATTTTTGCAGGTTTCTGTAAAGTCGAAATTCCAGTCTCATCCATGTTATATACTCTGGTAGCAGGGAAATGTTGTTTTTTATAGACCGCATCCAAGTTAGAAAAAAATATATTGACTTCACACTTGTTGAAGGCAAGAATCCTATTAAGACTTGTTGCGGAGGGTTTTCTCAAACTTATGCTTGGGTTTCTTTTCTTGAAACCTGATACCCAGTCCTCTCCAGCCATTTTCTTGTCTTTATTAAAATTATGTTTGATTTTCAATTTTTCAGCTAATTCGTAGGCAAGTCGTCGCAGTTCAGTTAAAGTAATTCCATAGAATGTATTAGCTAATTGTTTAATATGATTTGTTAAAATTGTTTCTTGATCAGGTGTGAAAATTGATTTTCTACCCAAGGCTGGTTTATCAGTAGAATTTGACTTCAAACGGTCATGTAATGTAATTCTTGGAATATTTAACTCCGCCGCTACACTCTTAATTGATCTACCACTTTGAACTAGCTCAAAAGCTCGTTTTAACGTTTCTTCGGTCCATTTACCTCTCTCTGTAGTTCGTTTTCTGGATCTCGGCATCTAAAATAGGAAAATAACCAACATTTAGGGGACTAAAAACACCATTTAAAAATATACGGAGATGGGGAAATACCGACACCATGTCGGTATTTCCCCACAGAGAGATGTCGACTTTACCCCGGGTGAACAATACAAAACATAAAATGTCCCCGAAGCTAACCTGTTCACAAATAGCCAACAAAGAATACACTAAAATGTTCGCTAAATTGTATTATTTCTAAAGACTTTACCAGTTAGAACAATCGAATAATTGTTGAGAGACTTACCTTTAATTGCTTATGGGTCAGAATTTAGATCAAAATTCAAGAAAATACGTTTTTTCACAGCACATCAACAATAAATAACTTGACAACAACTAGCTTACTGGGTATTAGTTGTCTTGACTTCCGCTACGTGACGACACCTACCAGTAACACATGAAGTGCAACACGTTGCCAAATTTCACAGTGTCGGTATTGCCCGGGGTGTCGATTTTACCCCGGTCTCCCCTAATGTTTTCATTAGGAATCTCATACATTTCAAATGAATTAATAACAGCATTAAAATGCTTTTCTACGTTTGCAACATGATCCGTTGTTTTTTCATCAAAAAAATTGAATTAAATCCCAAAACTGACTCAACACTTTCCTATTTATTGGATCAAAATGCCTGACTATTACAGTAATATCTGTGCTCTCGTTAGTAAAAAATTAAAAACTTCTGTGACTTCAAACTAGTGATCAGGTTTTCCTTTTCAGTTTCTCCGATACAGTTATTTATCACAGCTTGAACTTTAGTTCTTTTTAACTTGATATCTTTGGCTATTTGAAAATCTGGGGGCAAGTTCGGTAACAAATCGGCTAAGTGGTCCATAGCAATATGAGAAATTTTATGCTCAGCAACGAAAGCAGCTAATTTTATTTCAGAAGTCTTAACCAATAGTTTTTCAGTAACTGGCATAGATTTAAAAGCACTTATAGATTGTAATTTTTTTTATATTGAAGCATCTACATTTTTTCACATTATTGATGTGTTTATTTCCTTCTTTGTGGCGTTTAATGACACTTATGAGATATATTGCAATAACTACCGTCGCTTTTTTTAATCCGTATCTTTTCTTAGCCAGTCACAATATTCTTTGTTCCCGAAACTTCTGCTTATAACGCTTTCTCTTTGCTGGTGTTAGGTTATCTTCTCCAGAAGCGCTGTAGCTATCACTCACCATCTATTCAAATTAAAATCAACTGTACAATTAAAAAAAGAAATGTCAATTAAGGATACTAACGGGCTTAATTCAAAAGTTCTTAGTATACATCAAATACGGCAATTACCTACCAAACTTGTTCGCGTAATATCTCGAATCTCATATTGAGGAATTCCCAAAAATTAAACGCGTATAAAGGGAATAAAAATTAGTCAACAGAATAAAAAATAAATACCCAAATAAATCGTAAAATTTAAAGAATATACCACAGTTACCTAAAAATTACGATTCCTTAAACTACAGTGTATTTTGCTCAGGGGCGTAGCTACTATGGGGCTAGGCGGTGCAGTGCACCGGGGCCCTCACGCTCAGGGGGCCCCCAAGCATACCTCAAGGGGCCCCTAAGCGCACATCTAGGGGGCCTCAACCGCAGTTTAGAGGGGCCCACGAGCCTTCACGGCAAACTAGCGACCTTTTTTTTTAGCTCTACCGTCGTCTAAGGGGCCCCTGAGAACACAGGAGCTCCTCGCTGCTCAGGGGGGCCCCAACCACTGCTCAGGGGCCCCTAAAGAACAATTCAAGGGCCCCCATGCCCCCATCCTCAGTTCAGGGGGCCCCTACCAGAACACAAAGCAAAAAAAAAGGTCGCCCGTCTGGCCTGAGGGCCCAAAATAAATTTATTGCACCGGGGCCCTTGTTGACCTAGCTACGCCACTGATTTTGCTACCGTTGTTATAACCCTACAGTAGGTGGTAGATCTGTGCTGAATACGGTGTATTTACCGTAATTACGGTGTAGTTGGCAACACTGGGTGTAATAGTCGCGTAACAAAAGACGAAGCCAGTGAAGTAGGTTGTTAATATCTCTGTGATATGCGCTACTGGTATCTGGCGGCTTAGCTCTGAACTGTCTCGACACGTGGCATTCACAGTTATTACTTTTGCCCTTTCTGGGTCAAATTCCGAAAAAAAAAATCGTTCATAATTTGTAATGTTGCCTGAGCAGTGACCGATAGCTCATTTATCGATTTCGGTTAGGTGTCAAGGGAGATAAATGGCTTGTAACAATCAAACACGTTACGATAATAATGATACTTTTGCCCTTTAAGGGTCGAATTCCAAAAAAAAAAAAAAAAAAAACTTTCTTAAGGTATGATGTGACCAAAGCGGAGAGCTTAATCTCTAAAATAACAACTCATTTCTCGACTTCGCATAGATCCCAAGCGAGATAAATGGCTCGTGACACAAAAACGCATTGTAGAAATATTAATACTTTCGCCCTTTAAGGGTAGAATTTCGAAATATTCCTTTCTTAAAATACGATATGACCAAAGCACAGAATTTAAAACTTTATAATGATACCTCATTTTCTATATCGGTTAGACATCAAGGCAGGGGACACAAAAACACGTCGTTTAAGCAATGATACTTTTGCCTTTTAAGGGTCGAATTCCGAAAATTTCCTATCTTAATATATGTCGTCACCAAAGCCGGAGATCTTAATGTTTAAAGGGATACCTCATTTATCTATTTCGTTCAGATATCCATGGAGATAAATGACTCAGTATGTTGTTGTTGAAGGAGAAAGTTCTTCTAATCTAGATGTTACATCGGGTGTACCTCAAGGAAGTGTAATAGGACCACTTCTTTTCTTAATTTTTATAAACGATCTCGGAGACAAAGTGAAAAGCCTTTTTAGATTGTTTGCTGATGATGCGGTTATTTATAGGGAAGTAAGAACTTTGGCCGATTGCTTAGAAATTCAGCGCGATCTGGATGTTATTTTGGCTTGGTGCGCTGAGTGGCAACTTACTCTAAACTGTAAAAAGTGCAAGACAATGAGCATAACTAACAAAAAGAATCCGATTGTTCAGAAATACGAGTTAAACAATACAGTTATTGATATGGTCGATTCTATGAAGTATTTGGGAGTAACAGTACAAAGGAACATGAAATGGGACATACACATTAATTCGGTAGTAGGTAGAGCAAATTCTAGGCTGCGATTCATAGGTCGAATCTTGAAAAATTGTAATGAACAAACAAAGGAGATAACGTACAAATCTCTTGTGCGTCCACATTTGGATTATTGTTGTGCCATTTGGGACCCGTTTCGTAAGGGATTGATCGAAAGTATAGAGAAAGTACAGAGAAGAGCCGCTCGATTCGTGACCGCTTGCTACAGTCCTTATGAAAGCGTCACAGGACTGATTAGTAGATTAGGTTGGGAGTCTCTGGTAGATAGACGACACACGTTTCGTTTAAACTTATTGGAAAACATGCGTACTCCAACTTTCACTCATGAGTGTAGTGAAATACTTCTTCCACCAACCTATTTGAGTCGGAAGGACAGGAAAGATAAAATTAGAGAAATAAGGTGCCGGACTGATTCTTATATAAATTCTTTTTTCCCTCGTACCATTAGGGATTGGAATGCACAGCAAAGAGATTAGCTTTGGTGCTGAGCACCCTCTGCCACCCACAATTTTGTGAATTGCAGAGTATATATGTAGATGTAGATGACAAAAAAAAACAACGTTTTAGAAATATTGACATTTTTTCCCTTTAAGGGTCGAATTTAAAACAATTACTGTCCTGAAATATGATATGACCAAAGCGGATACCATAATCTTTAAAATACCTCATTTATCGATTTCTGTTAAGTATGAAGGGAGATAATGGCTTGTGACAAGAAGACGCCTTATAGAAATGGTATATATGAACTGGGAGAATCCACCGGCCGGATTGTCCTGAGAATCCAGCCCCTGGCATTGTGCATCCGCTGCATAAACACATTCTGTTCTAAAACGACGGAAAGGGTTGCATTGAGACGGCGGTATATACGACTTGAGTTGCCAACTGATGGCTGATGCTTAGCCTCCGTTGTGGTTGGCTGGACCTGTCGTAAGAGGCACGTGTTGTCAAACACTGATAGCGTTATCTGCACGCTCGCCAACATACAGCCCAGCCAGCCGGAATCATCAGAAAAAGACAAGTTGTTCACACGAGTAAAGAGAACGCGATTCCGGTACAGATCCGGTGAGCAGTAACACGGGTTCGTATCCCAGTTCTGGCATCCAGATTTCGGCCTTCCATAGCTTCCACAAATCACTCAAGGTAAATACCGGGATGGTGCGTGGTCGAATTCCTTCCTGTTCCTTGTTGCCGATCTTATCCCGCCTGTAGTACTATCGACGAGGTTTAAAGCACGAAAGAAGGTTCTGTCGACAGCCTGGTGGTTAGAGTGCTTCTGGTGCAGCAGACTGTTTGGTGGAGCACGACTTCTGCGGAGACGAAAAAAGTTACGGCGCCAGGGGAAAGTGGGTCTGGTTGGAAGTGTTGGTGGTGGGACGGCACACAATAGCTTGATTGTTGCTTGCTAGTCATCGGAACCAATTATAGGGTTCCGTACTTTGAGTCAAAAACGGAACCCCCACAACTTCTCAAACGATTAACGTAGAAATTTGTGATTGCTAACTTAAACCTGACTAAATCATGGCGGCGAGGATAAGCCGCCAACTGTGCAATCAGGGGATTTCTCTTTTTATTCCATGATTTATACAAGCTTGAGACGATAAAGCATAAATGGAAAACAATTCCTCAATTATTTCGAATTCTTCGAAATTTACGTTTTTTGTAGTTTTCTAAAGCTTACAGTAGCACTACTGCGGTGTTTCTGGAATTTCAGATTTTTCGGAAGTATCAAAATCGGTAATCTTTAATAAATTTCATACCTTGGTAAGTATTTTTTTTAATTTATTTTTTTTTGCGCTACAGGAAATCATTCGAGAGAATTTCATTAAATGTATAGTAAATACTCGTAAGTGGTGAAGAGCATTCCTGTTGTTTCATCTTTTCTTTTGTGGTCGGTTTATGAATACCACTTGTAAGATAATTTCGCTTATCGCATAGCCAACGCTACTGAAAAGTAATTTTTATTGTAGTTTTTATTTTAAAAGGAAGATAATGAATTTAGTATGCAATGCGTTATAATATTGTTGATAGTGGAAGTGTAGTAAAGGAACAGAATGTGCAGACACGTCACGCGGGCTGGTGTGCGAAAAGTCGCCAAACTGCGGCCCGCAAATTTCGTTCTTCACGTTTGTTCAGTTTTCAGCATTCTATAATAGTTCATTGAAAATATTTTTGTTTGATGTAGGCTATCAACAGTAAAGTGTATGAATATTATATATGTAAAAATATCAGTCCTGATAAAAAAAATAAGTTTTGCGTTGTTTTTGAAGTGTCCTGTTTGGTTGTTGGTGTGCCGCCGCTGTATAAGGCGTGGCTGGCCGCCCGTCCTCGACCACGTGGGCGGTCGCAAGGACGCAAGTAATACACGCGGACACCAGAGAGGCTGTTAGGTATCACTCTGTAGTCACCAAGGGAGTTGTCACCACTCGCAGGAACCAATAAAGGTTGAGGATACTGAGGAAACAGCATAAACCAAAGTCGCGAAATGTAACGGAAAAGAAAACAGTAAATACAAACATAGGATCTCGTGTAAAGGAGAACTAACTGAATTCTGGTACATAGGGGGAAAAAATTTCAACTTTTCGCCAAATTGCGCTAGCGAAGAGAGCATTCTGCGAAAAGAGAGATCTGTCACATTGGAATACTGATGTAGGACTGTGAAAGAACTCTATATAATCTTATGTTGGGAGGACCACGCTGTGGTGGTGAAGCATGGAATTCCCTAAAGCCAGAAAAAAGGAAAATTGAACCGTTTGAAATGTGGCGATGTACAAGGTTACCGTAAATCGAATGGACAAAGGACGAAATGGAGGATATTGTCAGGCATGGTGTGCAGTGCAAGGAGTACAGCACAGCATACTGACAAAAAGTAACGTCAGTTCAATAACAAATTGTGCAAGTGATCTTTAAATATAGTTGCTTATATGATTTGCGAAATTCTCTTTCAAATAGTAATAAAAAGTCACATATTTCAGTTTAAAAAAATATTTTGCGTCTTGGAAAAAATTTTGACATTTTGTCAAAAAAGTATTTTCACTCTTCTCGATAGAGTGAGACATTTGTTTTAGTGAAAAATATTAGTTGCCAATACCAGCAATTTAATTATTTGGACGAGTTGTCTGGGCGAGTTGACCCGTACGGAGGGTCGAGGACTGTAAGCTGGTCCCCTGGTGGAGCCTTCGCAGCCACTTCAATTTTTTATATTTTAAATTCACAGGTTTTTTTATCGTATTCGTGCAGTGCGTAATGAAGGATCAAGAAGTAATGAGTGTGTCGCAGACAGACATGTGAATGCATTGAGGTGATGTCTCCGCGTGCTGTTTACATCACGCATGAACCTGCCTCACGCGTTTGTTAAGTGATTCTCTCGCTACCGGCGTAAGGGGGCATCCATAAATTACGTGAGGTGTTTTTCCGGACTTACGGACCCCCCCTTTTTCTCTCTGGTGAGATCTGGTCTGTGAGAAACCCCCCCCCCCCAGTAATCGCCCTCGAAACTTTTGGAGACCTTTTTTTTTTTTTTTTTGTCTCACCCTTCAAAATCCGGTCACAAACCCACTTTTAGCTGAAATACCCCCTAAAATCGACAATCGCGCAATTTGTAGACATTTTTTTTAGCTGTACAGTACAAATTTTTTTTCCTAAAACCTCTCATGAGATTTCCGTAGACCCCCCCCCCTTGTTTAGATTTCGCCGCCCCCCCCTATTATTTCACCTCACGTAATTAATGGATGCCCCCTAAGGTACAGTCGCCTGTAGCGCCTTTGTCGGCTTTGCGATTAATACCGTTGTACTCATTCCGGAATGGCAGCCGACTCCCGTTAGCTTCCGCTCCCCATCCCTAGTGCAGAGTCTCTACAGTACAGGCATCGCAGGTGTCTGGTGGAGGAAGAAGCAGTCCATATTTCTTTACAATGTGCGTGTATTATTATTATATTATTTATGTTTAAATGTAAGAATAATAGGAAATACAATAATAATAACTCATTATGTTTCAATTTTTCACTCCAAAAAAAGTCTATAGTGTGTCTAAATCTAATGTGGGGATATAAAATGTTGTGTGTGGGCCGTAAGGTCATTTGGGTTGGCCACCCCTGGTGCAGCGTGTCGTAGGTGTGTTGTTATCGCGCGTTGTACAGCCTGTGTGTAGGCGCCCGGGTCATGTGCGGTACGGAGGCGGGATACGCAGCCCTAGTGAGGCTGTCACACGCTCGTCGTGTGAGTTCATTACCGCGGCGGAGCGAAGCAGAGAGGAACGCGTCACGTCGTCTGTCGCAGTACAGCGTCGTCAGGAAGGGAGACTGGACTTGCTGGGCTGTGCACATTGTGGAGCAAGGGTCAAGTGCGTTAAACTAGTGCGATTGGACGCGCCACATGAAAGTGAATCCTGATACACACTGTTTGAAATAAAAACGTTACGAAAGAAGGAACAGCTGTAGTCTGAGACAGAGCTAGTGGAGACGGTAATTCCGCCCTGAGACATGTCGACAAAACAGACTGCGTTGGTAGCCATGGTCTGTGGTTGGCTGATAACGCACGTCGCGTCGCTCCGCTTTGGATGGACGATTAATGTCTGCATTAGTGGAACTGTGTCGATTTAATTTACGTCAGTTTGAACCGGTGCAGACTCTACACCGTTTCGGCAACTTCAGTTGTGTCCGCCATGTGGCGTAAACAGCGACGGTAAAGTGGTAAACTTAAGGGTAGTCGCTTACATTAATGACTTCCCTCCTGGTGAGGCTAGGGGTGGGGGAGTGGAGTGAGACATGAGCCCCTCCCCACTAACAGCCCCCCTTCTTTCATTGGGACTCGGTTCTATGCATTATTTTCTTTGTCGTAAGCTAAAAATAACTCGTTCTCCCTACCTCTATTGATTTCTGTGACGTTATGCTGCTACACGGCCAGGTGTTGGAAGGGTCTTCGGCCTGGTCTGCCTCCACGTGCCTCCCCGTGGGCACCCTCCCCCACCCTCCCCGCTGTAATGACGGGTAGTTCGGAAGAGTCTACTTCCTGCTGTGGTGGGTAGTAGGTACTGGGGGAGCTGAGAGGGCGGCATAACGGAAACGTTCGGACACCCCGATGATCAGTCCCAATATCCCAGGAACATCGTGTGACAGTGTGGACACTAAACACACAGGCGATTCCCCCCTACACTGTGCGTCTCGAATCTGATGTCGCTACCCCGTGTCGATTCACTCGCCCTTGCAGTGGCTACAGTAGCAGGAATCGAACACTCTACTCTCGACACCACAGTACGCTGTGTCCATTAACGTAGGCTATCCCAAGTAGTCGGATTGCAGTTGAAGCTATTAATGTGTTCTTATCTTCCCGATGGGTCCAGACACGTTATTAACCTAGTGCCACTATGTGCTCTAGACGTTATATTTGAACAAGTAGCTAATAGCTATATAGTTGAGCCGTATCCTTTCGTATCTCAATGTACAGCGCATGATGGCATGTTTCAATGTGCAGCGAGGTAAGATATTTATTTCGACGTGACCCTGAACAGCTAATACAAATAAACTTCGATTTAAACGTGGGTTACCTCTCGCAGTCTGAATGTGTTTCGTGGCTTCAGCGCACGAGGAACGCTACGTCGAATATTCTGACCAGTGAATCTACGGTTTGGTGTCGTGGTCTTCTTGTGTTGAGTGAGTTACAAGACCGCAGCTGTTGACTACTCTGCAAACAAGCAGCTCGACTGTATACACTGTGTCTGCTCATTGTAGATGGTCGCCAGGACAGTCGCTCATAACCTACGCATTACGCGTTTAAACAACAGCACTTGTAGCAATGTACTGCGTTGCATATTAAAGTCCTTGAATGGTGGACAACGTCGGACACTCCACTCTGGGCAGTGTGCCGAGATAACACTTTGCTCGCGTGTCGTCGCTTCCGGCCGGCGTGGTTCTTTCCTCCGCGCGATAAGGCGGACCGCAAGGTCTTCGCCCAAAACTGTTCCCTGGCGAATACCGTAAACACTGGACAGACAGACCAGCCGGGGCCTCGGATGAGGCAGCCCACTCTGCTACTCTCGGGTTTTACCTTCGTCGACGTGGAAGTCGTTGAGAAAGGGAGAAGACTTGGAGCGAGCAACCGGGACGAATGCAGTGATTACGGAAAACCGTGCACATCTGGATCGCCGGGCGGGATGTGAAGCTGGGACTCGTCGAACGCTCGCTAACATATTAACTGGATATATTGCTGCAGATACAAGGACAGTGTTGTTGATGATATGGAGACGGGATTCCTTGCCGGTTTCGCATTACGCCCTTCTAACTTAACTCATAGTTCTATAGGGGACCTACAGTTTATCGTGGAATCCGAACTGCGGGGGTTCTGGCGTACGTCAGAGGTTATGAAGTGCTTTTGAAAGTGCTATTCGTGAACGAGATTCGAAGCGGAGACCTTTCGACCAACAGTCATACGCGTTAACCAGACAAGCAGTGCTGGAGAATTTCCAAACGTCAGTTAAGTGGAGGAGCAGTGATACGGCTGTCGGCATGAATTGACAGATATGTCTGAAAACCCCAGCAGCTGATAACTTGTTACGGGCGCTGACTTCATAAGAAAAATTAGCAGAATGCGAATGTTTCGGCAGTTCGAGTCTAGATTTAACTAAACAGTTGACGGTGTTGGTTTCGCAGCAGGAACTGCTCGCGTGCCCAGCGCTGAGAGTTGGTCTTACTTTCTGGTGAGGAGCTGTGCTGAGAATGCCGCTCGTGTCGGGACAAGGAACGGGAAGGAATTTGACCGTGGCACCCCGGCATACGCCTGGAGTAATTTTGGGGAAACCATGGAAAACGCAAATCTGGAGTCGAACCGCTGTCCTCCCGAACGAATATTTTGTCAGTCGTTTTTGTGCAGTAAAATATTCTGTTTGTATTGTGGAAGTGAAGTATGTAACAAGATCCAAGTCACAACGCAGAGATACAGTTTAGTAACTCCGAGAGACGACCTGCAAACTCTCTCTCCCATTGTGAGCACTATCACAGCTCTGAACTCCCGTGCCGTTGCATAGTTTCCTTGCTATTTCGCCAACTCAAATCTTGTCACCACTGGAGAGAGTTAATAGTTGCTATTAGCTAGCTTCGAGTGGTCCAAATGGTTTTCAGGCGATCTCGATATATAACACAGATTCCCAACCATTCTCGGCCTATCGACCACGTTTCGGAAAAAAAATTACTCGTCACGCCGTTTTAGGGAAAAAAAACATACCACCTTGACTTGTCGTAATAAATAAGGTACCGCATAGTGCTCCGACCTTTTTGGGTGTAGCCCACTTTCTGAAACAGTGACCCGGTGGCGCCCCTCTTACGTGAACTGTACAACATCGTATACACAGAAAAACGAGGATATATTTCTAAAACTAATTTATTAAAATATATTTTATTTTGGCCTCTGGTCTGAAACCATGTAGTCAGCATTTAACATTATCATGTCTGTCGTAGTTTTGTTGTAACCTGTTGTAGGGTTCATATTTTCATTTCGGTGTCTTGCAGGAAGCTGGTAATTGGTTTTTAAAGCAGTGGATCTGTTGTAGGCGCCTGTAGAGCCAGGATAACATGATGTGGGTGAGCTCGGAGATTTCTCTTGATCTCAGGTGCATGTCGGTGATTTTTTTTTTATCCAGAGGCGGCATAAATGGTGAGAGTAGCAACCGTGTCCTAATCTTACCCTAATAATGGTACAAAGTGATGTAATGCGGTACATATTTGTTAGTTTACTGTGGCAGCGATACCTCTCGACAGAGAGTATAAGAAAACCTCGAACTGATATAAATAAACAAAAGGCTAGTAACAGTTACCGCCCGCATTTAAGCGCAACGTACACATTTCTCAGTGCTGTGGCAGATGATTTCTTCGCGATTGCTTTGCTGATCAGAATTGTTATGAGATAACGCAGTGTGCAGTTACTGACGTCAGCGTGAGTAGGTGATGGCGCATTCCATTAATGACGTGAGGTATCCCCCCCCCCCTACTAATCGACCTCGTAACTTTTTGAGACCTTTTTTTTTTTAGGTCTCATGCTTCCAAGGACGGTTATAACCCCACTTTTGGACGAAATGCTCCCCCCCCCTCAAAGTCTACTTTGGCGACATTTGTAGACTTTTTTTTTTTTAGCTGTACAGTCCTACAAGAATTTCAAAACCTCGCGTGAGCTTTCCCCCCCCCCCCCCCTATTTCGCCTCACGTTGTTAATGCACTTCCCTTATCTACTTTTATTCGAACAAACCCTCTGTGACGGCACTGTTTGGGTGCAGAAGTCCGTAGTGTATAGCCTTAGTTTCGGACAGTGTTGGTTCAAGCCGCCCTAGGTGCAGGTTTCGGATCTGATGTTATATCCGCTAGGCCAGTGTGAGCTTTAATGTTTGTCGGTTGCAGCTGTTTGTGGAAGGTACGAAGAGGATTCGGCAGCCCGCGTGTGATGACGTGTGAGGCCCACGCGGCGACCTTGTGGAGAATGCCGCCCCACTACTGCGCTCGGTGGCCCTCGACATGTCTCTCTCTCTCTCTCTCTCTCTCTCTCTCTCTCTCTCTCTCTCTCTCTCTCTCTCTCTCTCTCTCTCACTCTCTCTGTCACTCGCCACAGAGACCAACTTGTTTTCATATCAGAAGAGACGAAGAAGATATCCACCAACATGCACAACATTAAACATGCACAAAGTGTCATTTTTCCATGAGGTCCCGTTTTGTTGCGGACTACGTGTCGGGTCGCTTTGTTTTATTCGCGACTGCCAAATCCGCCGAGCCAGCCTTGGCCTCGTGTCACGTACGGCCGAGGCTAAAGTCCTTGGCTGCACACACAGTGTACATACACCCAGGCAGACTCGCTTCCACGCTCCAACCTGGCCGCCCGCAGTCAACCAAGCCTCACAAACCCAGTCTCCACCTCTAGTTCATAACTCTGCGACGTCTCAATTCCGACCAACAACCGGCGGGACACTGAAAGAAATACAGAGAAAAGTGCGGTTATTCATCGAAACGATTGTCAAACACCATTTCGATGTACTACTCCGTGAGCGTGAACCAGAGGTCCCCGAAGTGGTCGGTAAATACTAAAAGAGATCAATTAAACTGTCTAGGCAAAAATAACAAAGTTACAATAAAAATCAGGCCATTAAAGCTCATTCTCTGGATTCCCGTCTGTTTGCGAAGTTATCTGAAGAAAATACTGAAGCTTCCAGCCAATCACTTTTGGACTGCGAGGTGAAGAGGTGATAGTTTGTGGGGGCTCGTGTGAGGATCTCCTTAGCCTTGTATATCCACCGTTATGCGACAACTTAAACAGTGAAGATCTTCATTCGAAATTTATTCCAACTATAAATATTTTGTTGTTATTTTTTGGAATCATAATAACAGTGGAAAAATCTCCTTTATTCTGTTAATGTTACTGGGTGGATTTTCTAACATACGGGAACTGAATGCTATTACGCTGAGTTGTTATGCATTCGAATCCCCGTCCGGGCATCCAGGGTTTGGTTTTCCATAGTTTCCCCAAATCACTTCAGGCGAATGCCGAGGTGCTTCCTTCAGAAGGCGATGGCCGAATTCCTTCCCGTTCCTTGTCCCCAGTCCCATCCCGCCTCTAATGACCTCGACGTCAACGAGGCGTAAAGACATAAGTAAAAAAAAAGGTTGTAATTCAGGTGTCCTTATTGCTTAGCATCAGAAATGATTTAATGTTTTTATTACATACTTAATTTAGCGATCGAAAAGAAGGCTAATATCCTATGAAGAGGTCAACGGGATAAAAAGATAGTGAACGGTGGATCTAGACGAGGGGTCCCCAAAGTGGTCGATACCGACCCCTTGGGGTCGATAAGAGATCTCCCGGGGTCGATTAATACAGGGGGTCGAAAGTGAAGTAAATGGTGAAACTTTCAACCAATTACTTTCGCTCACTGAGGTAAGGTGGTTGTCAAGAGGTGACAGTTGCAGCATTGGGAGTTGAAGAGTTCCTTAGTAAGGTGGATCCATCGCTATGTGACAAGTTAAAACAGTACAACAACCATCTGCTCTTTTTGGCAGGTCTTTATTTGAAATTTATTCCATCTATCTATAGTTTTGTTCCTATTTTTTGAGATTATAATAATAGTGGAAAGTATCTCGTTTTTCTGTTAATTTTATTGGGTAGATTTTATAAATTATTTCGTTGAGTTGTTATGCAGGCCTCCTTATTGCTTAGCATCAGAAATGCCAAAAATGATTTAATGTTTTTATTAAATACTTGTGGGGTTCGATAAGAAGGCAAATATCGTATCAAGGGGTCGACGGGGTAAAACGTTTGGTGACGCCTGATCTCGACTGTGGTGGATATGAGTGCGAACTGATACGCGGGGAGTGCACGAGAAGAACTGGCGGTCGCGTAGTAAGCTCGTGCGTGTCTGCTCGGGAAGATTACTCGAGACAGTGGCTCGTGTCTATTCCCTGCAACACTTCACGACACTGCTAATTGCCGGGTGAGATAAAACGCGGCAGAGCAGGGAAACTTTCAAGCCAACCTCTAGCTTCATACGGCGTGGTGCAGCTATGTCGCTAGAGGACGCATTGTCCTGTTGATTATCGGCGTCAGTCCATACCGCAAACGCAACAGCTAGGGGCACCAAACCACTCTTCATTGTCCTACGCACAATTCTTGTTTTCTGACAGGTAGCTGGTGTGACGCAAGAAGAGGGGGAGGGGGGGAGAGACACTCATCGCAATCGTGGAATGCCATCTGTCTGCGGAACGAGCAACTTGTGTTCTATGTGATACCTGTTTGTTTGTTATTTATTTTTTGTCCTACACATAAAGTAATGCTATAGCGGACACACTGTCACGTAAAACGTGTGCAGAATGTGAAACGTGTGTGTGTTTGCTACTCGCTTAGTCTCGAGGTAAGGAGAGAGTAGTGACTAGTGATGTTTATGTGTTGGCGGTTTTTAGTACCGTGTGGTTGGCAATTCACTTTCCATGTTTCGCGTCGAGTTTTATGGCCGAGCAGGGCAGTAAAACTGAAATACTCTCTGGCCGGCGCTGGCACAGGTCACTGGAGAGTGCCTCGGCGACACTGCTCACGCGCGGTATAAAGCACGGAACGCTGTGCAAGGTGCGTCCGCGGAACTCCACCCTCAAAGGCACCTAACACTGCAAAACGTGACGAAACTGGCCAAGACCACAACTCATTAACTACCTCCAATCACGCAACTGTCAGAGGTACATGTGATCCGCCACCAGAGAAAGCTAAGTGCACTCTAACCGAGCGTGGTGGTGTAACCGATAGCGTTCTGGCCTCGCATTCGGGAGGACGCCGGTTCGAATCCCCGTCCGGGCATCCAGATTTGGGTTTTCCATGGTTTCCCAAATCACTCCAGGCAAATGCCGGGATGCTTCCTTCAAAAGGCCATGGCCGAATTCCTTCGCATTGCTTACCCCCCAGCCTTTCCTGTCTCTAAAGACCTCGCTGTTGAGAGACGTAAATCAGTTTTAAAAAAATGCACTCTAGTATGTATACCTAATTGTGATGACATTCATACACATATGCCCTAGAAAATTTACAAACTCGAATCGTATTCCAGAAAACATTGCTCTAGATACCTCGACCAAACGTGAAACGCGTCCGAATAAAACGCGTTGCAAGATGAGTTATAATTTATTCTTCTAACAAGCGACTGCGGAAGAAATGACTTGCAACAGTTATATATTAGAACAGCAGTTCCGAATTAGTGGTACGCGTCACCTAGGGGTACGCCAAGAAATCGTTAAGATAATTTTTTAAAAAATTACGCAAACATTACTATTTAGAAATATTTTTTGGACATTTTTTGATTTTCTGTCACATTTGTTATTGGGTTAAAATTTAATAAATTGAGAAAAATCGCTTTCATTTTTTATTTACCATTTCAGCTATAGGGGATGCGCGAGGTTGAACTGTTTCTTGAACAATTATGGGCGACATTTTTGTAAGTACTATTTTTACGCCACTGAGGGTACTCAATCGTAGCCTAGGGTAATTACCTGCAAAAGAATCCACAGAAAGAACTCGGTGGAGTAGCTGATTGGTGGGATCAGGCGATTGCTTCCGAGGAAGTTTGTGGTATAAAGAGGCTTTAGACCTGTAGCTGTAGGTAGGAAAATGTTCAGGATGGTGGATGAAATTATAGTAAAGAAGAGCGACAGAAGAATGGTTAGAGTGTAGAGGAGTATATAGGAGCTTAGCTTGTAACGCAAGGTGAAGGTGCGTTATTCAGTTGTTAGGATGTCGGCATCGCGAGTCAGTTGTAGTGAGGATGTGTGTCACGGTGTACCGCGCCCATAGCTGGCGAGGCCGGCCCTCTTTGTTTTCGCACCGAAATAAATTACCAATTCGGTTTGGCCTCCACTGGCGCGCGTGAATGTCGCTAATACATACCAGCAGGAGGAACAGCTGTCACGAGCACAATGTGAAGAGATAATAGACACACATCGGAACAGCGAACAGGCGGAGTGGGAGGTAAACAGAAAGGAGACGTGCGACACGGAACTGTCGGTAGCGAAAGCAGTCGTGCCGACTCAGGTTCGTTGGGTTCGCCGCGTCTGCCAATCCCAAGGCGATATCCGACGAGGGAACAGTCGACAAATGTTTTATCTGTGAAACATTGCCGTCCATCGGTTATTGTAGAATTGTACTGAGTGGAATCTGAAAATAAACAGCTCTGTGCAGTGTCAAAGCAAGTCAACATGGGCCGCCTAGTAGGTATGCAGCGTACATAAACCACGTCGCTCGGTCTCGGGGTTCGGAGCCAGGCCACGTAGCTTTTCACTCGCATTATTTGTCACAGTTAAAACAAGGTACAGAACAGAACTGCATCCGAATATTTATTTGCGTCATCTAATTATGTTTACGATAATCTGACATGAGAAAACAGTAAAAAAAAAAGTCTTCTGGAATGAGTAGCGAAAAAATCTTAGTGCTACGCGAGGGGGTTACAGGCAAAAGACACGGGCTGCGTGAGGAGAGGGGGTTTCGCAGGAGGCCAGAGTGGGCGCACGTAGTTTATGGACGCTCCCTGACTACCCTGGACAGAGCGCTCGTATGTGCTGATCCTGCTAGCGGCTCCGTGTTTTTGTTACGCTACCTGTCGCCTGGTCCGAGTCAGCTGCGAATGCACCACTCTCGTGCAGCCACATACCTTCTAGTGAGAGTATATAGAGAGTACACTTATTTTTTCCGACATGGCTTTTGCTTGGTGTATGAAGCACAGCATTGCCACTGACAGTCTGGTTAGAGCCATTAGCACCTCAGCGAAAACCACACAGTCGCTGAACGTTCTGTCTTACGGTCGAATATCCCAGGTATATAAACAGAGCACGCGGTCGTGAATACGCTCAAACTACTTCCGGGATTTTCACGGGGTTTTAAACATTATGAGGTATCGCCGTAGGACGAAGATAAGCCGACAGTTGTAGAAAAAAGTGTGCGCATATTGAACCGTTCCACGGTATCCATTCGAAATTGTTTGTTCCTTGGCGCTAACAGAAATATTTACAGAGATAGCCTTTATCTGTGTCGAGTACATCATGGGACAACCTATCAGTTCCTCGCACTTAGATGCTACCATGTTATCAAATCATACTTCGATTATAATCCTGAAGGAACATTCTAAAGCAATTTCTCCTCGCAACTGAAAGAAATGGGTAACGCTGTATTTTACTCCGAATTTAAACTGTAGTGAACTTACTGTTGTTTTGCAGTGGTTGAAGGACCAGTGCTTTGGTAACTATCTGTTTAACACAGTGATGGCCCACCTTGACTAAGTTACTGGCAGCTTCTAATAACAGTTACTTCGCACGCGCCTGTTCATATTATTTGTTAAAGTAAACCAAAGTGCAGCCCGAACTACTGTACTTTGCAGTAACAAAGCGAAGTTCTATAGGAGACGAACGTCAATTTTAAGGCCTTTAACGGCCGAGAAGGGGATTCAAACAGATTACCTCTCTATTCTCAGCCAAGCGACTTAATCAACTTTTATTTTAAAAGATATCTATCTCCTACTTCCCTGTCGGTCATCTAATTTCTCTCTTCCTTTGCCTTCTTTGGCTCTAGTTTCATCGCAAGCATGGTGACTTACATTGAAGTAATTTATAAGGTAGAAACGAACTTAATTATTGCAACTGAGCCATTAGACAACACAAGCGAAAGCAGCGTGGATGATTTAGAATGTATGTTGGTATGCGTGTTTAAAACTGTCAGCAAATGGATGAGTTTGGAGTGTAGAACACCCGTATAGTAGCGTGTACTACATTTTTCGAGTCGGCGTGAAAGTTTGTGTACAGCCATTTAAAAATAATTAAATGGCTGCTGCAATTTCTTTTTATGTAATGACGACGCGGAGTGGCGTGAGAGAAGAAGGGGATGAATGGCGACACAGGTGAGAGGGGAGACGGGGGCGGACTGGCCGGATTAGCGGCGACACTGCATTCAGGGACTGGAGACAGCGGAGGTGATGCAAGTCCGGCCCGAACACGCTAAAGATATAGTTTAAACAGTGGACCCTGCATATCTGTTGGTTCTGACTGAGACTAGGCGCTGAATAATACTGCTCCTTTTGGAGCTCATGCGTCCGGTTTTTTTTTTAATTACTAATTGCTGTTATTGTTCATTCATGTTTATCTTGTAATTCCTGTTGAAAGGAGTTTAGTGGTAGTAATTATTGATTTTTCCTTTGAGTAATGATTTTATGCTTCTGTTTCTGATGCAACATTCGGATTTATTTCTTTTTAAAATATTTAAGTCATATTTTATGAATCGATACATGCAAATAGAGGAATAATTAAAGTTTTGATAAAGTATAATTGGCGTGTGATAAAATAATAAGAATAATCTATGTAAGACGGGTAGGTATGACAGGAGTGATGTGTGTTGGTTTGTTCTGCTGGACTCTGGATAATTCGAGTATGTATGTTGACTGTGGGCTCCACTGGTCGTTGGCTGGTAGCGGCGCCTTGCTTAATGTGGGCCCTGCTAATGAGGACCATTGTCTTAATGCGCCCAGCCTCTGTCCAAACACTTAGCGGCCCCACGCCAACAACACGCAGTACATACGCCGAGATTACAGAGTACTGGCACACATTTTATACGGTATAACAGATTTCCACCAACAACTTCCGCACGGGTTTTACTAAACTGATTTTATAAGGTGACAAGAGGCACGAGATACACAAATAAAATGCTTCAGCCTCCATAGTAACAGTCATTTCTCTGTTCCTACCTGCCTTTAACACTCTAGTCAACTATTTCTCGTTTTTCTTACCGTTAATGTTGAAATGGCGAATAAAATAGAACCGTTTCCGTTTATACTCCCCTTCGTTACACTCGTTTACTCAGATTTGGCTGCGCGCGTTATAGCGGCACTACAAAGAGGTATGGCGGTCCAGATGGAGGACTGCAGCCAGATGGAGGACTGCAGCCCGCGCGAGGAAGACGAGGAATCACAAGGCGAGCACTGAAAGACGGCGACAGCCGCGTTACGCCTGCGGGTTAGAGCACCCGTGCGGCACGACGAGGTGCTACGTCTGCCGGCTCCCAACGTACACTTACTTCACCTTCACGTTTTTACTGTAGGTCTACAAATAAAACAGTTTCAAGTAATACTACTTCTCATTCAGTAAGTATTAGATATGTGAAGAAGCATTTCTTATTGACTTGCTTTTTATTTATGTAGTGAATAGAGTTTCTCTTTCGGCAACTTCATTTATTATGTTTTATACTGGTTCATATTCATATTTACTGCAGGGAAACAGATGCTTTGATAATTATTGGAAGGAACAGATTTAGAGTCGTTAGTAGGACTAGTTTGTATTGTCCGAGTTATGAAAGTGAGGCAAGCTGTTACGGTAATCCTGTTCTTATTTACTCACGACTCTCCTCTGCAGCAGACCTGGACTGAATGCAGCCTGCAGCCTGGTCATTAGCGGTGCGGCGACAGCGCAAAGCCCGCCTTCTGCCGTCCGCGTGTATTTCGTTGTGTAAGTTGACTACTTTGCAGTTCGAGTAGCTCGTATTAGCGTGCAATCAGACTGAGGTCCTGTAGTGAGCCAGCTTCAATGAGACGCTGCCACTTTAAACAACAATTCTACCGCCGCAGTTAGCAACCCTGTAGGCGTTAAAGGGAGGGTAGTTGAGGGATGCGGTGACATGGGAGAATGTGAGGGGTAATATAGGTAAATGATCTCGTTACGCGTTATGAGGTGTTATTCCGGAACCCCGCCCCCTCTCGTGACGGACGCCCCCTTGTGTAGCGCTATTGCTGTCTGTCGTTTTAGCATGGTCCACTCTGTGCTGGGGAGCTTCCAGGACACTTGACAGTGGCGCGACATTCCTGCCGTCTTGTTTGAAGGATTCTATCCTGTTCCTAGCTGATACTATGCAAGCGCTTTAACACTGTCCAGCATCCAGTAAGGCGGGAATACCAACACGATTAGCATCTCACTTCCGTCGTTATCGAAACTCTTGATCTGCAGAGGATGATGATGCGGCGGCACAGACTTCTGTTTGCGATGATTTCCCTAAATCTCTACAGGCAAATGAAAACGCCGTGGCCCACATCTAGTGACGCAAAGCCGTAACAGAGTCGAATATTAAGTGGGACTTGTGTTGTGCAGTGGCAGCATACCAGACTAGTGCGACCCAGCGCACACATGCTCCCGGTAGGGCGCTGTACACTCATTTCCATGACCTGTACAATTATTTGTCGCATGTTTGAGCTCTGAACATCCGAAATAGTTCCCTGCGAAGGTGGTTGCACATAAAACACTCGTGTTTTTTTCTGATATGCGTTATCTTATCTGCTAACTGGTAAACAGATATCGCAACCTTCACAAAGTCACGTGATTCAACGAGTAACGTCCAGAAGAAAAATTGTAGCCGCAGCTTTGAGAAGCTTTGCACCGCTTCAGTTTATGACTTCGCCCGTTTGTGCGTCCGCCCCACCGTAGTAACCTCTGAACGTTTCAACTTGCAAATTCCTAACTCGGCACAGCTTCAGTTCACACTTAAGGCCCATTCACACTAGCGGTCAGCTCAGCTCAGGTCAAAAATCGCTATACACGTTATCCAATGGGAGCATTCACACTACGCGGTCAGCTCAGGTCAGGGCAAGGCAGGTCAAACCGAAGATCAACAACGGTCAAGACCTGAGCAGAGCTGAGCTGACCTGACCGCTAGTGTGAACGAGCAACGGTCAGGTCAGGCGAACGTCTTAAAACTTGCTTGTAAGCAATATAAAGAGTAATGAATAAAAAATAAATATTTTAACGGTATGTTGTTTCTGTTTATTATAAAGTCGGCCAAATTTTAATATAAATTCAAGTATTATTACCCATTTTAGACTGCTAAGGTACAGACCCTGTTTCCGAATTAAAAAAAAAATTGAATTTATTTCTTGAATCAAATGCTTCTGTACGAGCGTTAGCACCCAAACAAAGAATATTTGTAAAATAGGGTTTCTCTCGTTCACCCCGAAATTCACTTTCTACATGGCATGAAATTTTATCCTTCCGTAAATAATTGTACAAAATACATGTTGGTTAAATTGTGTTATCAATTAATCCTGGAGCAGAATTAATTTTTCTAAAATAAATTCGAAATCTTTCAGCTCTAAAATATCAAAAGCATTTCCCGCCACTCGCCTCTCACGGCATAGCCGGTAGTTAGCATTCTTTTTTCTCTTGATCTGTTTGCGCTTGAAACTCTGGATACACTCAGAACCATCCTCTTTTTGATCTCGACGTATTTTTAGGCCTTTGATCCAAAATCATTGCGATTTAATTGACATTGGAGTAGAAAACGAAATGAAATGGCCTCGTCAACGACTTGATCTGAGCTGAGCTGAGCTGACCGCTAGTGTGAATGCTATCCTGGATCGTGAGCTGACCTGAGCTGACCTCTAGTGTGAATGGACCTTTACATAAAATTCAAAAATCGTCGAACGTTAAAATAATTACAGCGGGTTCGGTGGTAAGGATACCTCAACAAAAAGTTCGGTGTAGGTGATTTCCACGCGCATCACATGAAACGCGACTCTGAAATGTCTAATCTATACTATTATAAATCTGTAAGCAAGCTGCGTTTGTAGTGAGGCTTGATCTCTAATAACGCAAAAACTACCGCATCAATTTGCATGGTGTTTCCAAATTTTTAAAGCTAATGTTGCTGATCAACATCTGCAGAAGTAGCTAACGACTAATATGTACCATGGGAAGAAGAAAGTCAGTAAAAAACTTCAGAAATGTGAAACTGTAGACCACAGATAATTATACACATTCAGACGGTCACTCCTTTCATAAAGAGACCTGACAAAATTTAGGATTTCCTTTTTTTTTTTTTTTACTTCTGCGATTCATTTTTCTGGACCGCAGTACTTCAAAATAAAAAGAATACGTGAATCAAGTATAATCAGCAGGTCTGTTGAATTACGAAAAAGTTGTATTACAAATATTGAAGACGTATTGTCTCTGGTAGACTGTTATACAGTTTGTCTCTGGAACAAAATTGCTACGTGAATTCTGTACAATACAGCCACAAGAAGCCAATGCTTAATACGAAATTCAGTTTTTTTCTCGAAGAGCGATGTCTGAAAAACAGCTATTATAAATATCAGCAAGTAATAAAACATACTTCTTTCATAATGACTTGTGGGGAATTGCACATATTTGGAAGTACTTTATTCGATTAATATGTCTCGTGGCTATAACGTGCAAATATAACTAGGCATCCGAAAATTCAGGTACATGCGACTCAAATAATTACATAGAAAATACGGATATATTGAAAGAAACTCAAATAAAAAAAATTTCAGATCCTAATGCTACACCGCGTAAATTATAAAGCTAAAAGAATCGTCCCTTTGGCCTATAACAAAGCATCATATCAGCTGTCAGGTTGCATTTCAATCGATTTACAACTTGCGATAATTTTGCCACTCAGAAATAATTGCTTGAGTTACATGCACATTAGTACATATACTGTACCGTGATCACATTTTGACATTTTTGAATTAATTAATTAATTAATTTCAGCACACTTCCAAGAGGACTAAGTCGTAGATTACTGCTATATTTACATAAATTTATGGCACCGCGGTTATGTTGCAATCCTCGGTATCCACATTTAAAAATAAACTTTTTTTAGTTAAGTATCATGGAAAGAATATTTTTCATTAAATCCACAGATACATCCTTAACAAAGCTTATACCTAGCTATATAATCCCAGGCAAAGTTTACACATAAAATCGCCAAAAAAAATTACACATAATGATTATAATATCAGCTTTCTTTACGTTACAACTGTTATATATCCATTTAAATTTTCGGTACCACGGTTAACGTGGAATCCTCCATATCAGCATTTAAAAATATTATGTTTTAGCTGAGTTAAATATTGCTTTCAGAAATAATATTCGGCTAAATGAGAGTGAAATAGACCGACAACATCGTCTGCAACGTCAAAGAGAACTAGATGAAATAGCTAGAGCAAATGAAAGTAACCTGCACCGAGAAAAGCGATTGACCTATAACCGGGTTCTATACGCTAAATCTATAGCTTCTGAAAGCGCACAGAAGAAAGAACGTCGTTTGAACCGTGAAAGCCTTTCTAAACAATAAATGTTTATACTTCGCACAATAATTACAACCACGAATTACTACTGTTAATTTTTCAGGAACCTTTTCTACTATTGAATCAATTGCATCATGTTAAAATATGAATAAAACAACTCTCTGACATCAGTATGAAAATCGTACCTAACGTATTACCGAAATTAAACTATTCAGAATACATTAACAGTTCATGCCTTTCCACGTTAATGTCTGATAAGAGAATAAAATCGGTAAATAATTTCTACACCTGCCAAGGCACGCGCGCGTGAAGCAGCGGGCAAATGCTAGTTAATACCATATATTCACTTTTTCGATGGCGATATTCGATCGAAAGCATTAGCCAAGTTTGTGCTTAGGTTGAATTGTAATTTAATTGGTTCCATGTTTCCATTAACTAAATAGCATGTGAGGTAACGGTAAAATCTTATTTCTTATAAACAATGCTTGACTTACTTAAGTCACAAAAATAAAACCTTTTCTAAACAAAAAAAAATTTGTATTTCGCATAATAATTAATTTAAAAGAAAAAAACAGTTTGTTGTACTGGCTGTGGTTTGAACAGCAGCCAACACGTTCCTTGTACCATATTATTCAATAATATTTTTACATTATAGCCACGAAATATAAAGTCCATCGAAATATTATGCAAGAAATACGTAACGTTTTGATATTTCTGAATTATCAAATCGCTGCGGTAGTTTTCGCGGAGTTCACGTTGAAATGATAGACCAGCGCTGGTTGCTTAGATTTATGATAGTATAGATGTGATAAAATTCACTAACAAGTCTGTTTTGAAATAGGTCTGATAATCGTTTGCGAGATTATCTTGCTGATGTCATAAATAAGTCAAACGGTTAATAAAATGTGAAGTAGGTCTTAGAAATATTTCGATTTTTCCCTTTATATTTATTTCTCGATTCATGAAATTTTATCTACTACTATAATATATAATGTTTGGTCAAAAATATATACTAAAGAATAAAATTTGTCAAAATCATTGATTTAGTTTTGGAAAAGCACACCAGAAATATCTGTGTAGTTTTCAAGGCTCCATATCGCTTTAAATTTTGAAAGTATTTTGGATGAGTATTTTCCGAAATAAAGGAGAATTTGATTTTTATACTTTTTCTCCAAAATTTATTAGTAAAAAGAAATCCTAACCTTTCCAGAGATCGCGGATTGGCGTAGAAACATCGTTAAACCAACCCCGCACTAAACGACGTATAATTACTTTCGCTCCCACGATTGTTCGAAATGTTACCCTCATAGTCGTCTTGTACAGGGCTGAGGAGGTGTGAGGGAGGGATGAGTCATTCGGATGACACCACGGCTCGAGCGCTCGTACAACCTGAGAACATTGCTCTATGCACCCGACTGTCCCCAACGTAACATGAGAAGTGACGTCACGGCTGACTGTGTCCCGTCCGGCCGAGCAGACTGCACCTGCTGGCGGCCGCCCACGGCGCCTCCGCATAAGGCAGCCATTACCGCGCGAATATTCATACGCTCCATCCTGCCCTCACGTAGCAGGACGCGACTCACTGCCACGGACACGTCCATGTCCTTCCTCCTGGTCCATTACCCAAACCTTCTCACTATTACACGAGTGTCCAGGAATCAAAGGATAATCCTGGATTACCCTATATATATATATATATTCGGAAACTGCTCTAACGATTTGGATGAAATTTCATATTTAGATAAACGTATTCTTTGTTAAGGTTTCCTGAATAGGTGTCTTCCCTGCAAAAACCGCGAATTTTACAAAAAAAAAAAAAAGTAATTTTTGTATTTGGTATTTCGGAAACTGCATTAACGCCATCTCGTAGACGTTTCACGTACCAGTAAGCTGCGCTGATGTTAGTTAAGTTCTCTTTGATTACAGCAAGGAACACTTACAACTTTAAACTAATATTTTTTGTACACTATCTGAGCCGTGCGAGTAGTATTGTGGTCAGTAAACGAATCTTTAACTGTGGCCCTGATAAGGGCTCGCCTATTGATGTTTCTGGTGTGAAAGGTTTGGCCGGCATTTTACCGTTGCCCAGAGATCGCCCGATTGCTTCTGATAACGTTTTCAAATCGCAATCTTCGGGGAGGTTGCTTAAAGCCTACCCCAGTTGATAGAGTTTACCAGCTTTCGGGCATTGCACCACCCAGTATCGGAGGAGAAGTGGCTGCGAACAAGGAGAGGACCAAAGTAGAACGGGAAAGCACTCATCCACTGCACGGCCATACACCACCAGCCCAGAGACTCAAGTCCAGGAAAAGCTTGCTGAGAACATCGCGGGAACTAATTGGGTCACCTGACAAGGCAAGAGTACAGTTATGGGAAAATGAGGGTTCCCAACATCTTGAAACCACTGACAGTTGCAGAGCGCTTGCCACCTGGTCATGTAGAGTGGCGGTCCTTAAATCGATTGCGAACAGGATGGGGCAGGTCCAAGGAAAACCTAATGAGATGGGGTTATATTGATACTACCAATATTAAGTGCGAATGTGGTGAGGACCAAACTATGAATAATATGCTCGAGTGCCCTATGTGTCCATCATCCTGCAATAGCGAAGACCTGTTTCAAGCAACACACAATGCAATTGAGGTTGCGAAATACTGGGCTAAGTGTGTTTAAGGTTGTTGATTTGCACAATGTATTTAACTGTGTATTTTGGTGTTTGTGATACGAGAATAGTAATAAGTAAACGAATGGTAGTATAATAATGTGCAAATAAGTAATTGCAACTATTTAGCAATGAAAGGTATTGCATTTTGATCAGTAGTAATAAATATAACTTTTACTGTAAAAGGTCGTTATAATTAATTGTAAAACATTTAAAAAGTAGATATTTAAGAAATATTGGTTTTGTCGGATATAATTTTTTTCAATCTTCTTTACTTTGCGAAACGTCTTTGAAAACAGTATTAGCAGTCATAATGTGACCATGGTTCACTTTTTGGCCGTATGTGTCTTTAACACAAACATATATACTAATGAATCTACAAACTCGTGAAAAAACCGCGTAAACGATAAAACAGAATCCTGCATTGTGAAGCTTCTGACGTTGTTCTTGAATAATGTTAAGAGTGAAGTTTAATTATTTTGGGAATTTTTTCTTATCATGAGCATAGTTTTATCGGAGTGAATGAATTTAGCACTGATGATGTACTCGTCTAAGTCATTAATTAATCCCTGATTAGCACTAATATTTGTATTTAACATAATAACATTTTTTAAAAGCAATTTACGAGGTGGTAAACCAGACGATCGCGGAAATGGTTTTAGCGATTTTGATGAAATTTCCTGTGTAGATAACGCTTTGCTTTTGAAGTTTGTAACACGATTTTACAAAAAGGGAGCAATTCTTGTATTTGGTATCCCGGATACGGCTCTAACCTCATCTCGTAGACGTTTCAGACACAAGGAAGCCTACGGTTGTTAGTTGAGTTTCTCTTTGGTTAGAACAGGGAACTGTGCACCTCAAACTGCCCAGTAAGCCTTCAAGAACAGCGTTTTAATTTAATCAAACTTTAGTCAAAATCTTGCATTTTGAACAGAAATCGAAAGATGCCGAGCGACGGTCGTTCTGCGAGGTAGTTCGTACATAATGGACGTGTCACTTCTGTGTAAAAGACGTTCCACGGCGGCAGCACACCTGGTGCACTGTCTCGAGCAGATTCGCCTCCTTATCTGCTTCTCAGAACTTTTTGTGTCGCAAATGTGTGAGCCGAGATAACGCCTCAAATGTGTGTGGCCAGATCTCTGAAAGTCTAGAAACCAGGAAGAAAGCAGTGTTCGTACTATGGCCATTGTTATCCGTCGAACAGTTCGTTTTCCAAGTTCAAAAAATGTTGTCTCTTTTACTGCAGTGCTAATTTAAAATGTAATTATATCACTTCACAAATGTTTACTTTCTCAAGCAGACGATAGGTTGAAATGATCCCTGACAAAACAGTATTATTCCTCTCAAGATCGGAGTTTCTGGGCGTTGAAAATTAATATAGTCTTCTCGGTTGAATAGCCGAGTGATGAGCAGGTCTTCAGCTGAAGATGGCGACAGAGTTCCGATCGCCGAAGTATCGTGTGCAAACACCTTCCTCACTCGCTACTCACGCGACATGACTATACTAATTGTTATTTTTTTGCTGTCGTCAGTGTGTCGAGTGGTTCGTTGCAATCCTACATCTTTATTTATCTATTTCATGAATTCTAATCTTTGTCTACCTGTACAGTTCTTTCTCTCCACTATCAAATTAACCAGTCTTAAAATGTAATCCACCAGCCTATCTCTTCTTTCTGTAAGACACTTCCACAAACTTCTTTCCTCGCCCATCATTTTCAAAACTCGTTCGTTCCGTACTTTATCTGTCTACTTAATTTTCAGCATCCTTTTACAGCACCACGTTTCAAATGCTTCAAATTTCCTTCTGTCTGGTATTCCTAAAGTCCGTCCTTCGCTGCTTTAAAGTGCTGTGCTGCACACATAGCGTTTTAAATAGTTCTTCAATTTCTTTCAAAGTCCTATATCAATAATTGGAACTACAAGGTTTCTCTTTTTCATAAAAACTCTTTTTGTTAGTGCTATTCTGTTTTTAACATCGTTCCTGCTTTGGCCATCAGTCCTAATTTTACTTTCTAAGTAGCAAAATTCACTAACTTCTGCTATCACATCCGACCCTATTTTTTTTACATTTAATCTCCTATGATTGGTATCATTTCTGCTACATTTCATCACTTTTGTCTTGCTTTAGTTTATATTTAGTCCAAAATCTTCATTAAGTATTTTGTTCATGATATTCAATAAGTTTCCGATACCCTCAACACGAAAAGGTGTGTTTGCTATTTACCTAAGAAGAAAAGAGTAAACGAGACACTACCGTCTACGATATATGATACTCTTTGGTGTAGACGAAATGAGAATTGGTAATGACAATCTCCAAAGGAGCTATTCTTTTTTGCGACTTAATAACTATCGTACAATATGGTGACTGAGTACTCCGTGTCCCATTTCATTCGGACCTGTTTGAGGGAGGTAGTCCACACATGTGATCCTTGTCGTTTGTAGTATTATTAACACTGAGTGGTAGAGGCTGAGGTTCTACATTGTGTAGCGTAGTAAGCAGCTCGTACGCGGAAGCTCTCTGCAATCAGCGGTTTTCTAATTGCTCGCTCGCTCGCTCACTCGCTATTAAGTGAAACCAGGCGCCATTGTTACATTGCGGTGTGTGAAAGCGACTCTCGTTGGGCAGCCCACGCATGTGGGAAGCAGTCGTTACCAAACACTTTCAACGACCCCCAAGCAGACTCGGTGCAAGTATCCCAGCCGTTCCCGCGTATTACTGCAACAAACATGGGCGTGCACGGCGTGAGCTCTGTTCTTAAACTACCGGCCACACTCGGACGAGTTATGATTACCGTTGCCCGCAGATACAATACGGTATATTTCATTTATGTACGACGATGAAACAAGTGTCGAGAAATTAAAACGAGTGTCTAGAAATATGTGTCCCTTTCAAGGTAAAGTATTTCTCGCAATCGAAATGTTCGATGTGATTTGAGCGCAGGAACGGCGCCGTATTATTCGGAGGACTGGAGGTCATGCGAAAAGAATTCGTGTTTAATGGTTCCCGCGGATCGTGGGTTGTACAGCTCTGGACGATGATTGTTTTATATATATATATATATTATATACTAGCATTCGCCCGCTGCTTTGCACGCGTGTCATTTGGTATAATTTATAAATTGGTACTCCTATCATTACCTTCGCGCCACAATATGATGATGGAATCTGGTAGAATTCGACGATACAAATTGAAAGTAAAGAATAATTTTTTTAATATCTCACTTGGTTCTCGAGATATATTGGCTCAAATATTACGTAGTTAGGCTGATATGCTACCTGTACCAGAAGGGTAATTGGAAGTGCCATAGCTTTATAATTTGCAATACCCGTTTTTGAATACATACTTCTCTAGAAAAAGTGTATATAAAAGTAAAAAGTAACTTACTCTAGACCTGATGCGACAGATATTTTACAATGCGGTACAGAATTAATAGTGCAGAACAACCATCACCAATATGTTATTCACGCCAAATATAATACCAAAGTAAAGAACAAATCTTTCAATATCTAACGTAGGTTTCTAAACATCTTAATTAAAAATATTCCTAAATTGATGACGCAGAGTGAAATATTACTTCATGTCCAGGTCGCACATCATCCTAATCACATCGCCTTTGACATAACGTATCTCTAAAACTAAGTGTCTCGTATGCTTGCATAAGAATGCTCCTGGCCGCATTTTAACAAATTAACAAAACCTTTGACACATGCTATGACTGGAACTAAGCGAAATGTCGAGCCTTAAAAAGACATCGTAAAATTGCGGTGCTACGGAATTTTTTCTTCTGATACAGGCCACATTTCGACCTAACCACACAATCTATGTGACACCTACTATATCTCCAGAACCAAGCGAAGTCTGGAAACGTCTCATCGAATTATATAAAAATGCATCACCGAATTGCGGGGCCAATGGAAATTTTTCTTCTGGTACAACCAGTGTATTACAGCCGAAAAATCAAGCGAGCTTAAACTATCAAAGAAACCTTAAAACCACAGTATATGTAAGAATCATGTAAAATAAGTCAAAATATGGACAGGTGCATACTTTGTTATTATGCAACGAATATGCTTTATTAAATACATCCGAGGAATTTATTCGTATTCTTGCATCTTGAAAACTTCCATCATTCTTAAATTCGTTGTTACAGAGTGCAGATTCTATCTTCGCCGTGAATAATGAATTCATTCCATATTGCTGCCGTCCAAAACTAAATAGCACTTTATACGTTCCAACTCTTTACATAATTAGGGCTATGATGGTTATTTAATAAAAAGAACAGTTTTTTCTACCGGCTGTGGTTTGAACAGCAGCCAAAATTCGTGAACACTTTCCTTGTGCGATATTATTACGGAATATTTGCACATAAGAAACACGTTCCGTTACCCGTTAATGTTTATTATAGGCACCTTTCGTAGAGAAAAAACTGATTTCTGCATCCATATCACACATTAGCGGTTTTCATTAATATTGTACGGCATTCAGCGGAAATTTAAAAACATGTCGTACCAGAGACAATGTTTGTTAACTGTCAAAGATGTTAATAATCATAGCGACTGTGCTTACAGTAAATTATGTATTAATAACGCTTGATACATTTGAGTCTCATATTCCGTTAATATTAATGTTTTACATTTCGGATAACAGATCAGATAAATAGCCGAAGTCAAGAAACTAAACATGATCGTAAAAAAAGAGATTGTGAATTTATTGTCAGTTTTTCTGCAAGGAGTGAACATCTCAAATACAGTGTGATCCATATATTATAATTACAGTTCTAGAAATGAATTTAAATATTATCTCCTTCATTTGGTACATTTAAGTCATTAGCTATTTCCACAGATTTTTATTTGGACCATTAGCTGTAAAATTTTGAAAACACCATCCAAATTGCTGCGGTAGTTCCTGCGCGGGTCCCGTTCAAATAAAGAGACACAGGCAGCTTGCTTACAGGCTAATAATAGTATAGATGTATAGAACAGGAAAATTGACCCAACACTTACCACAGATGAAGGCGGCTGGGAAAGACGGAAACAAAAAAGGCCAAACAAAAGAGACGCGCAATACGTCTGGCTCCGCAACAGGCTATACCGTACGCGTCTTGTGTTCGTCGTTCCCAACCGCCTTCATCTATAGTAAGTGTTGAGCCAATTTCCCTGTCCTTCCTTAGTTTTATTGCCATGTAGCCCTTTCCTGCTCATTGTTGTTATATATGTTAGAGTAGGACGCGACGCGAATATAACCGTTTAATCTGTCAGCATCCGTTTGAATCGCCGCTGCGACTGAATTGTAACAGTTCACCTAGTCGTAAGGCGACGCGCGATTTGCGTCTGACTGGATGCTAGTGTCCCTGCTAGGAGAAACAGGTCTAAGTTTCACTTTGCCCTTGCTTACCTCGGATTCGAATGTAATTCTGGCCGAGTGTGAATTAACTCCTTACAGTAAACAGTTGTTTACCACACTTCATATTTGTCTCATCAGTGGTATTCGATTTTGGACAATATGAAATGGGAATCTTCAACCATTATGTCTGTATGTTGTGTGAATTTATCATTTTGTTTATAGTTTCTCTCTGTCTCTCTTTCAGGTGAGGGTTAGTAGTTCGCTACCTGCTTTGCTTAATTCCATTTTTTTCCTGAAGAAAAACTGTGGTTAGTCACAAAAACGACAGCAAATTTTAAAGTTTAATTTCCATTTCAGAAAAAAAAGCATGGAACTTAAGGGGATTCATGTTTTGAGACTATTTTCTGCAAAGCAAACCATTTTACGCGGAGGAAATCACAGATCCCCTCAGTGAGTGTGGTGGTATTGTGCGAGCTGAGCGTCGTGCGGCCAGCAACCTGTTGCTTGTTGTTGTGGTCCACATACTCGCCATCAGTCCTCATTGAGCCGACAGCCACCACGTGCGGCCGACGCCAGAATATCGAGCAAACCAACCAGACAAGGATGCCTCCTCCATACTCCCACACCCCTTCACGCCCTGATAATTCCTTTTTTTATAGTGTTGAGAATATTACGCGACCATTGGTTATCCCATGCTCCCGAATGCGGCAGTGTAATCGATTTCTCGATCACGGTGTCCTCGGAGGTGGTAGTCTACTGTTAAATGTTATTTCTCCGAAAGAAACATTTATACATCTTTAATTTACTAAACGTTTGTACAAGTCATTTGAACGTATATATGTGAGAGAAGAAGAAACTACAGGCGAACGTGGACTTGGGAGGAAATTCCGTTTTAAGAGAAAACAATGAAAACTAAACTAGCGGGAACTCTAACGGTCGGGTCGCCCATCCATCTGTCTCGAGGTCCTTTTGCAGTTAATAATTTTACACAGTATGCTTCCGAATGTCCCATCACGTGACCACACCATTTCCGCCTGACAAACTGTCGTTTCCCGCTGTGTTGCCTTCGCCGTCAAGTGCGTTACCACTCTAATCTGGTGGGTTGTCGCGGGCTGTCTGTATTTTGATACAGGTGTTGACCTCTTGGCACAGTGCCTTGTCGTACACCGTTGTTAACGTAATCCTCGCAGATATGGCGGCGAGGAATGCCTTTCCTGTATCGAGGAAGACTGCAGTGGGTGGAATACTTCTTTCCGAGCGTTTCAGACGAGAGGTGTAGTAGACGCCGAGTCGATGCTGTACGTAGCGTCGCCAGGTGTCCCGATTTCCGGGGTCTGGGGCCTCGTCCCGATTTATCCTCGATCGGGACGCCAAATGTCCTGATTTTTTATCTGAGTGATAAAAACCAATCACTTGTCGCAAAAGAATGAAATAGCGTCTCATACATCGAGACCCATCACGCCCAAGCAGCAGTGCTATTCACGGTTCTTGGTAGTACAACTGACGATACTAACCAGGACATTGTGCAAAAAAAAAACAGTTTAGCATATCACATGATGGCAAAAATGATATAGCATAGCACCAGAAATGTAATGTACACAATAAAAAGAAGAAAGTGTCAGTTTAACAACATCGTTGAAAACATTTTTAACCCTGACCAAATGGGAAACCAGGAATCAAGAAGAGATAAGTGATTAGATGTCATATAGACATACCACTCTGTCAAGCACAGCTTGTCATTTCGATTGTGAATAAAAACTAGATTATACTTTGTATAAGGATTCTAAAATTGCTGAGAACTTGTTACTTGGAAGAATATAGCCCATTGGGATTGCACATAATGGTTTAAGTTCGGCATCTACGCAAGAAGCGATCGAAGCTCTTCAAAATGATACATTTTATAATGTTGCTACAGTCGCCTCCAATCACGGTAGAATAAAAAATTTCTGCTGATGGTAATATTTTACAGCCCAACTACAAATATAAATACTTGAGTTTTATGAACAAGCCTCGTATAAAACTTTAGTGACACGATTGAAGGAGCCCAGTATTGATAGCAAACATCTTACTAGTTACTATGCAGACAACGCAGATATGAACTATATGTGCGACAGTTACTGCACCATGTTAATGATCAAATTATGTCAGTGGGTTGTACTACACACATTTTGCATAACAGTGTAAAATACGCTCTGGGTATGAGTGACTTTGAACGGGAGTATTTCATCCTACTCATTTCTCATACTGTGTCAAACGAGCTTAAGCTTTAAAATTTTATGACACGCATGAATCTGAATATTTACTCTTATGGCCCATCAATACCAGTTTCAAACACCGCAACTGAAAGGAAATTTTCGCAGGCTAATATAATTTGGTTTAAGAGCTCGAATAATCACTCAAGCATGTCAAAGCAGAGATACAAATTATTATTAAAAAAAGCTATCATAAATGAAATTAAATATAACACAAATATAATTTTAATAAAAAATAAATACTGTATAATTATTAACAAAATAAATAAATACTAAAAATTCAGCTTGAAAGTACAATATTTTCATAATATTTTGATACTTGTCGTAGTCAACATATGACTATTAATACAATGTTTAGTAATACTATTCATAAACCCAAATCATAAGATAAACAGATACCTCTAGAAATTACCCCTGTCCTCTATGAATTATAAAACTAACGTGAATTAGCTACATATAAACCTATTTTTGGAGGGTTGTCCCGATTTGTAGCCCGGAATCCTGATTTTTTTTGACCGTCCGTCCCGATTTTCAACAACCTCTACCTGGCAACACTAGCTGTACGGTACGGTTTGTTTTGTGTCCTGGTGTGGCCGCTGGCCTGGTCGAGTGAACTGCACGGAGCACATCGCACACTCCGCGTGCGGCTCGCTTGATATTCGCCACGTCGCGTCGCGTTGTTCGCGCGCCTACCTGTCTAATAATACCGCGCGCATTGCCCGCGAGTGCGCACTCTCGTCGATGCTGCTTTCCTGAGGAGGCGGCCATTAATTACGTGAGCTGAAATGGGGGGGGGCATTCCCACGATCCCTTGTAAACGTAGGAGAGACGGGACGGGACGCCATGGGAACAGGGCCGCCTCTGCTAGCGGAGACGAGACGCAGCTACCCACTCTGAGTCGGTAAACATCACAGGCGTGTGTAGCGGTGCGCTGTTGCCATCGGTTTGCAGCAGCGGTGCGCACCCCTTCTGTTGCTGTAAAGTGCTCTGTGCGCCAAACGACACTAGGCAACGTGGTGCGGAGGTGGCGGCGAGGTAAGCTAGGACTAACCTGCGGCCCGCGGTCGTCCCTATACTTCGGCTGATGAGGTCCCGTCCCGTCTCGTCTCGCCTACAAGGGATCGTGGGAATGCGCCTTAACAACTACATGTTTTATGTATGTCCTCTCTGTTCTGGTGCAGCACTACCGATACATTGGCTTCTTACAAGTTGACAGTCTAAATTCGCAATCAGTAAGCATACCGGCGCTTCCTTCTCCTGCCTGCGATCAGGTGCAGCTGAGGCAATAGAGAGAGTCCGCCCAGGGTACTACATCATATATAGAACAGCAGAACCAAGCCGCCCTAAAGATAATTCCATTTTGAAGACCACATTGGTAGACACTGTATTCCTACGATGCGCAGAACCTGACAGAATAAAGGAAAAGTGCACAATGCGAGGCAAACTGCGCCGAAAGAGTAAAACAGAGAGACAGCAGCTAAAACGAAGATAAATTTATTGCGAAATGAGCGATGGAGCAACAGTTAGTTGTAGGATAACAGGAGTGTGACTACTTGCGACCAAGATGAGAGGGGGGGTGCAGGGGTCAGCAAACCACGGCCGAGCGTGGTGTGGTGTGGTGTGTCAACGCAGCAGGACGCGCGTTCGAATCCCCGGCAGCCCATCCACATTCCTGTTTCCTATGTTTTCCTTCAAAAGCTACAGATAAGGCCGTGACTGAATTCCTTCCCCCCCCCCCACTCACTTCTTTCCAACCTCTAATGACTTCCATGTCGACGACGCGCAGAACTGTAAGCAAAAGGCATGTTTCCATTGTTACATGAGCGTGAAATCCGTGGATTATACCTAAAGCGTCGCCAAGTTTAATCCGCCTCATTTCCTGCCCAGCCAATAAAGGGATTGTGAAAATTTCTATATCGCTCTGGATCCTCGTAAGAGATAGGATATTACGAAAAATAATCTGGTTAAGACTAGATTTACACGAGTTATTCACGTATTAGCCAACGAGCTGAATAAAACTGCAACATGAAAATCTCGAAGAAAATAAAAAGCTTTTATCAGAAAATATAACACTAGATGTAAGATGTTAAAATAATGGAGTAAATAAGGAATTGCGGCAGTTGGGTTGTAATGTGTCCCGCTGCCAAAAAGTACTAGTGGTACACTAAGCCGCGCGTTAAGAGAAAGTGCACGGATAAATAAAAAAAAAAAATTTCGTAATACTGTGGCGGTACCAGTATCAACGTATTGTGAGAACTTCACAATGAGCAGGGCAGATAAACTAAAATTGGAGACGGCAGGAATGGATTTGTACATTCTGTAGTGGATGTAACTGGGGACAAAAAATATCTGATCGGAACGACATGTATTCAAGTTAACAGATAGCATATGTGAAATGAAATAATAGTTCGTGCCATCGCATACGAATGCTGAGTGAGGAGATGTCAGGCAGCACTCGGTGTCCTGATGTGGCCAGCTGGTTGGCCGACTCCTTACAAGGCCGCGCACAGCCTGTTCCTTCCTTTAGCGGCGCGCTCATTGATACCTGTTTGCGGTGACTCACGACTCGCCCACCGCGTGCTCTCCACAATCTCATCCCGTTAAACAATCCATGTAGGAGCCTTCTATAAACTTCCCCATTCAGTCAACATATTTGCTTCGTAATTTATTGATCGTTGGCGATGGAAGTTAATAATAGCAAAGAATTCGATAATGCAAGTCCAGTAACGACTGCGGCTTGATATCTTCAGTGGAGAGCCTTGTGAGGACCACAAGAAGAAGAACAACATGGCGACCGTGACAGGACACGAAAAGCCACCAACTACTAAGACACGTTTTATACGTGTTTTCATCTAATTTGGATAGAACAAACTAAGATAACGCCAGATAATTTTCAACCAACTTCTGTTGTACTACATGTCTTTGTAATATTCCAAAAGATAAAATTCACTTCTGTCGACATCTTTGCTCCATATATTTTGTTTGTGATTACTGGACTATTGTTGTTAACAGGTGACTTCTGCTGCGGAAGGTGTCTATTATTACGTCAGACGTCGTTTGTAAGTTTAATTATTACTTAACAGAGTTACCTTATTTGTTGTGGTTGATCTCTACCTGTATAGGTTACCACTTATGGACCAATATCCGTGGCCTGTGAGTCTCCGCGGTGGAGGGCTTCCTGCCGGGCAGTGTCTGTGCTAATGCAGCTGCGCGCTCACGTCACAAACCCAGTCCCAATGCAAATGAACAAAATCAAAGCCAAGCGGGTTGCCATTGCGTTAGTTACGGAGCGTCCATAAAATAAGCGCCTCCATGTTGGCCTGACGTGGCTTTTGCCTCGACGACCAAATCCTACCGAGCGTGTTGGGTGAGCGGTTAACGTTCTGGCCTCGCATTCACGAGGACGCGGGTTCGAATCCCCGTCCGGGAATCCATATTTGGGGTTTCCATGGTTTCCCCAAATCACTCCATGCGAATGCCGGGATGCTTGCTTCTAAAAGCCATGGCCGAATTCCTTCCCGTTCCTTGTGCCCAGTCCCATCCCGCCTCTAATGACCTCGACGAGGCCGAAAGCCATAGGTCAAAAAATAAAAAATAATTCAGCGGACCACAAACTTACAGGGGCCTCATTTGTAAGCTGTGTGAACATTTTTAACCAAAACTATAACTGTTATCGCACATACCGCCGTCCCTTAAGACGTAGGCTACATCTACAGTAAAGACCTCAAAGCAACACCGCTCTGAAAAGATGTCATGCAGTAATATGCATAGATTTCTGCTTTTCGTTGAAAGATTGCTTTAGAAAGTTTGGCTTATCGCTTATACGCTAGGAGTGAGGTTTCCATTTGATATATACACTAATTTACTTTTTGTTACGGTTATTGAGTTAAAATATTTTTTCTTTGCCTTCTGCCTGTGGACCACCTGGTTGAGGAACACTGGTGTATGTGATATCTGAATTTCTTGTAGAGATAATTAAATAAGTGTCTACATGCCGTTAGGTGCTTTGTACCTGTTAACTGACGGATAATATGGAAAGCTAAGTGGCTTAGCTCGGAGCAGCGCTGCCCCTGACCTCCCTGATTGGGGGGGGGGGCGTAATTTAGTTGTATCCAAGTTAGAGGGCGTCCGTCCTTTAATTGCGTGAGGTGAATTTAGTGAGAAGGTCCGGGGAAATCTCGCGTCATGTTTAATTCCTTAAAGAATAGCAGAGCTAAAAAGACGCCAATCGCAACGATGGGGATGAAGGGGGGGGTTTAAATCCCTTTGAAGCCTGAAGAGCTTTTTTTTTTTTTAAGGAAAGTCTCCGAAACCTAAAGTATCGTCCGGATTTCAGAAAAAAACCATGACTCGTAGTTAAAGGAAGCGCCGTTAGTTGTGGCGACGTGAGCACTGCCTTCCCGTGTGTGCTCAGCTGGTGGAGGTGAGTCCCTTGTCTTGCGTGCGACAGCGCGGCCGTTAGTCAGTGCGATTAATCGGTCGTATGGCCCATAAATCGCGGCTCGATTCCGCGGGCCTCGTTAGGAGGCGGCGCGCTGCTTTGGGCGCGCGCCAAGCGAAACACCCACTGCGGCGCCACGTGTCTCCAGGGCCACGGCCAGGGGTCATCAGAGCAGGAGGGCAGGGGCGGATCCAGGGGGGGGGGCTAGGGGGCTCAAGCCCCCCCAAACGTATCTAGGTCCACCCCTGACATTATAGTTTTGAGACCTTTTTTTTTTAGCTCTACGAATTTGAGGCCCGAGGAGGCTATAAATACTACCTTTTTCCCGACTCAAGCCCCCCCCCCCCAAAACCAAAATCCACTGAACGCAAGCCCTCTGAACCAAAATTCACTCAAGCCAAGCCCCCCCCAAACCAAAGTCCGCTCAAGGGCCCCCCCCCCAAAACAAAATCCTGGATCCGCCCCTGCAGGAGGGTGTGATGTCACAAGACATTTGAAACCATAATTAGGAACTTTAATTTAATTTAATTGCAATGGAGCACAGGCTCCGGTGGCAATTTCCCTACACACCCATCTTCACCCTATCCTGCACCTACCTACATTTGCCCTCTACAAATTTTATCTTTAAATTCCTTCAAAGTTTTCGGTAAATTATTCATCATTTCTCTTGGTAACTCATTCCAATCCCTGACACCCTTACCTAAAAAAGAGAATCTTTCCACACCCTTGTGCCTGAAATCGAGTACCAGCTTGTGGTCATGGTCATCTTTTCCCTTCCATGCACTACTTTTCATACCTATTGCAATATCTTTCCATGCCTCATCACCAGTATATGCCCTGTACACTCCCATGACCCTCCTCATCCTCCTCCTGTCTTGCAATGAATCCCATTCCAGCTCCTTTATCATATCCGTCACTGATTGCATTCTGCGATAATTTCCAGAAACAAATCTAGCAGCCCTTTTTTGCACCCTCTCCAACTCCTGTATTTGATACGTAAAATGAGGGTCCTAAGAACTAGTATTTAATTAGAATAAGGTTAGGATTAAGTATTTCAATTAGGTAGCGAGAGTGAGGCGGAGAGCTTATTTTTTTTAAGATTTTCAAGTGGCTACAGTCTACTGTCATGGCGCCTAAGCCACGCTGGAGAAGTTTGGGCACCCTGCTTCCGCCCAGAGTTTGGCGGGGATAGGATACTATTGTAGCCACGCCACAAACACAAAAGTTACCTGTCGGGTGGGGTAGTAACGGTGGAACTCTGTGTTCCCTCCCATTTGGCAGAGGTGGTCCTCTCGCCAAATGGGAAAGTAAGAATCCATTGTTGGTAGTATTCCCCTCCCGCAGAGGGTCAGCACACCTGAATCCCGTTAGGTGAGTGTTATATAAGCCCTCACAATGGGACCAGAGTGTGTATCTGCCATACATCACTCTTGATCACAGTTTGATAAAGTAAATTAAGTATATGAAGTTGTAATTGTCTTATCGAGACGTTGATTAGTGGATTAAATATATGTGTTTGAACAGAAAACCTATAGTGTGTACAATTTATCAGAATATAACTCAAATCAGTGTGGTGCATCTAACTAAATTTAATTTTTCTTTGTAATTGTTCCACCTCATTTACCTGGATTAAATGATGGAGTGAATGCAGTCACTCTTCGGCAAAGAGGTCCGATACTTAAAACATTAATAAATTAGCCGGAAATTAATTACAAGGAGGGGTGGGAACGTTACAAGGGGGGGGGGAGGAAGGTACCATTCCGGCATCCGACTAGAGTGAATTATGGAAACCATGGAAAACCGAAATCTGCGTGGATGGGGATTGGAACCCACGTCTTCCCGGATGCGAAACAACGCGTCGCGTCGGCTGTTGCAGTGTTTGTATCCTCTACAGCCGGTGCAGTGTTTCTGCTTCTGTTGATGTTACTATGTCTCTCTAGCTAATTGAAAGTGACTGCTACATAGTCTATACCATAAACAGCATCCAGGCAGTGGGAAGTGGATTCCGGACCGTATGTGACAAGCGTTAGAAGTAGCACTTACTAGGACTCCAGCAGGTATCGACAACGAAGTAACGGCGCCTAATCACCACGTGACCAGGAGCTATGTTTACGTAACGGAATGCACAGCGGCACAAGATTAACTGTATACAAGAGAGAAACATGCGTGGTGTGCGCGTATTCTAGACTGGACAGTGGAGAAGCGGAATCTAAGTAAGATGCAAGTCAGTGAAATGACAAGGGGCAGGATAAATAACAATAAAACAGGAGCCCCTGCAGCGAAGGACAGAGAAGACAGATTCAAGTGGTATGCGCACGTTAAGAGAAGAATGAGCAGAGAATAGCGGGAAGAGTACAGGAGATGAGTAAGCGAGTGTATGTGATGGTCGGCGGCGGGGACTGGGCATTCCTGTGTCGCGTGCCAGACACCTGTTGCTGGCTGGCTGTGCGTAATTGGGAGAGCTCTCCAGGCACGCGCCTATTCTGGGGACCCGAATACCACTCCCGGCTCTATATATACTGTTCCCAGCCCACGTGACTCACGCAAACGCGAATACCCACCACACTCAACCAAACCACAATAACCTGCACTGCAATAAAACATTTAAAAAGCAACCATCTATTTTAACGTTAATACAATTGTTCACATTTTTACAAATTTTTGACAAATTCCGATAAATCCGGATTATGGTTGTTAGGCTTTGGATCACATCGAAATGGTTGGCGTATAAATGATCTAAGGTCTGTGTGCGAAGTGCTGATAATACTGAGGAGCGCTCCCTCGCTCCGTGATGTAAAGTCATGTTGCTTGTCAGCCGTATTGATCAGCGCAGCCGTATACTAAATCCAGCACCCGTATGCGTCATATACACTGGAGGTAGTCTGAGTAAGACAACATGTTAAGTACTCGGTGTCCCACTCGTGCACGGCGTGACGTCAGCGCGGCTGAAGGAGGCAGCTGAAGGAACGGGTCGAGGCGAGTGTGTGAATGGGCGAGCTTTACGGAGCAGTGTGGTGGTGTTCATTACAACAGCTTGAAGACTTCAGACGGGAAACTGGTAGGAGGGCGCAGTGTAGACCTGGAGCTTGGTATTGCTTTACCTGCGTGGAGAGCGTTCCTGAGGGAAGGAGAGGGGAACAGCCACAGATACACTGTGCAACAGGTGGCAAGGGAACCACGTGACACGGCGACACCCGCACAGCGATGCTCACACAAAGCAAATGGCGTACAAATCACTGGTGCGTCCGCATTTGGAATCCGTATCGCAAGGGATTGATTGACACGTTAGAGAAAGTACAGAGGAGAGCCGCTCGATTCGTGACTGCTAGTTACAGTCCTGATACGTGGGTTGCGCTGGGATTGTTTGGCGGAATTTATCGGAGAATATGCGAAATTCTTTAAGAGTGCAATGAAATACTTCTTCTGCTAGAAGCGGGAAAGGAGTGGAGGCAAGGAACGGGAACGATTTCGACTATGGCCTTTTTGAAGGAAGCATCCTGGCATAGGCCTGGAGTGATTTGGGCAAACTATGGAAAACCCAAATCTGGATTCGCGGACGGGGATTGGAACCCGCGACCTGCTGAATGCGAGGCCAGAGCGTTACGACCCTCCCACGACGCTCGGTCGCAATGTTGCTCGGGCGCACAGGCTTCCAATCTTTCAACTCTGTAGCCTCATCGCTCAACGTTATTGTGACATTGTACTTCTTCCCCGTGTGCATTCGGACCTGACTTTATTTCTGTTGACGACAATACCCCATCGTATAGAAGCGAATGGAGTAGCTGTTGGAACGAGACGAAATTCGCCTAATGGTCTGGCTTGGCCTGTCCACCGACTTGAATCCCATCGAGCACATGTGTGATGCCGTCCACATGTGCCAACCACCATCAAACAGTTGGAAGGATGGAACGTGCTACCAGCCTACCACATGAATTCCTTACAAACTGTGTGAGAGCATGCATCGCTGTCCGTGGTGATCATTCGTCCTTTTAAGAACCGCGTCCCTCCTTTTTGTAATGTCCAGGGGTTCACAATGTGTCGCAGTGCCTTCAGTGAAACTCATTCTCTCTGTATAAAAGTGTCACTTCTCTTCTGATCGTGTATTCATTCAGTTGCCTACTGTAGCAGTTCTATGTATGGTTCGAGTTTCATCGCGCTATGCTGCTTGGCAGTGATACAGCATGCGAAAGTTACTTTCGTCCTCAAGTGTTTCACACCAGTGTATTCACTTATATTATCCTGTACGGAGCCTGCTGAATAGGGCCTGACATTTGGAAGGACGCGGTCATCCTGATGTTGCAGCCTAGCATCTAGTGTTAGATACTGCATTACGTGACGAACTATTTGGTGTCTGCCACATCGTGGTGGTAGGTTCACGTGCGACCTTGTGGGCGTGAGTCAGGCAGCGCAACAGGTGTGTGGAGTGTCTGCAACAGGTGGTGGTGAGGCGTGCCTTACCAACTATAGCGCGCTGGCCATTAAGCACTGGCGCCCGTCCGCCGCACCACGCCTGCCAACTATGCCTCGTTGCAGGAATGCGCGCTCTATTCTGTACCGCTGTCTCATTTCGCCCGTCCCTAATTGCTCGGCTGCTTGTTTGTCAGCCCTGTAGCCCACTGTCAAGAATAACTTAACTCCGGACATACCTTCGAAAATCGTCATTTTTAGGTTCCCGTAACCAAAACAGTATTACGCCGGCCACTGTCTGTCGGAAGTGTTGGTAGTGGCGTCACCCCATGAAAACTTAAATTCAATATTAAGCAAAACATAATATCCTATGAGTGTAAAGTATGATTTTAATAAAATATGGTATTTAAAAATAATAGTTTATTAATAAAATTGTAAAATTAATAATATTTAAAGGCTAAATAAACGAAAAATGTTTGTTCACACAATTTCTTCGTTCTAGCTTTGAGTTGCAAACTCTGCAATCAAGTCTTGAAAATAAACATTTTGAATTACTTCATGCTCAATTGGCAACATGGCAAGATTGTTTAGTCTCATGTAGCTCACTTTTTACAGAAAATATTTTTTTATTAATTTTAATTTACTAGGGCTGCGCTCACTCATATCAACTCATACGGAAGTTGTAAATAACTTTAGGGCGACAGTAAGTTTCCATAATGATTTTTAAAAAAGTCCATAGCTATCCAATCATTCGTTACTGAAACGGTAACATAGGCTTCTCACCCTTCATATTTGAAATAGAGGTTCCGATTCTCGTAGTTCATCGTGAAAAACCACTAAATTTGGAAACAGCTATTTTCAATTCTTCCTTGTTCGGCGAAAGCAAATTATTTTTATACATAACCTCAAGCAATGAAACTAAATCTCGAACGGATTTTGATCAACTGTATTTCGGAGTTCGGTGTTGAATCTGTTAACACAGTCCAACATATCATTTTAATTCATAGTTCTGATTATGAGTTCTGTATCAGCGGGCTATTTCACCGGTCATTGGTTTTTACAACAGAACTCTTGCAAAGTCGTAGCCCTGCGATTTTTCGTAGCAAGATCTATTCCCCCTTCTACAACATGATACCGCTTTTATTGAATACTAGCTGATACCCGTGACTTCGTACGCGTGGATTAAGAATTTCTTTGCCAGAATTGAATATAGAAATTTGTTGGTAACGAAGGATTGGTCCCAAACAACACCTAGTCGGCATAATATGACAGGAAAGCTATCACTATTTCATTCTACCGTGGAACCTGTCTCTTGAAGAGAATCAATTTCCAACATATTTAAAAACAGAAAAACAAACGAAGGAGAGGTGATGTGGGAGGGGGGAGGGGTGTTAGCTAAGGGCAGCTTTATTTCAGCTTGGTCTTTTCTTCTTTCTTCAGCATGAGCATCCGATTCTTGGGTTCTAATCACTTTAGCTGCTCGTGCTCTGCTAGAGCTACAACTTAGGCCAGTTTACACCCGCAAAGCATGTCAGAAAAGTAGGCAAAATAAGCTGGTTCCAGAAACATTTAAGCAGACACTAAGTAAAAGGACAGAGAAAATCGACATCTATCCTAAATAATACATTTTTTCTCTAAACGAATTTTTTAACAAATTATACATTAACATAAAGCTTGAGCAAGCGACGTAACATTACAGACTAACGCACGCATCCGTCTCTCTGTCACCATTCGATAAGTTCTCAAAATTTCGTGACTACAGTTGTTAATCATACCGAAAAAAAAATGTCCTGTGCTCTACCTACAGATTTTCATGTGAAATTCCGTCAATATCGGTAAAGGCATTTAGTTGTCAAAACGTAACAAAAGACAGAGACTTAATTCCGCATTTATAGTATTATTACTGCTGATCACATACACACTGACTACGAATCACCCCTGAGGGATCAATATAACGAAAAAAGTGTACACCTACAGCATTGCAAGACTACCTACGATGCCTCGCATTGCACTCCTAAGTTTGTGGTATCTACAGTTTAACATTCAATCCGAATAACCTACGGCCCAGGCGTGACTCTTACGATCAAAAACAATTTTTAAAAATCCTAGCCTCCACGGAGATTTGAACCGGAGACCACGACCCAAACATTTAATAAGCAAGCGCTTTAACCACTGAGCTGCCTGACCGCTACACGGATGTAGTGATCTAGGCGATCACTTGCCCAAATACTTCAAATTAATTTCTCAAGTCGGTATCCAGGGCGGGCGAGCATGAAAAAGTTAAGCAATAGAGCTATGACCTGGGAAGTAGCACGCATGTCAGCAAGCCAGTTGCCAAGCGTTGTCTTTACTGCAAGCTGTTACTATGACTTCATACAGCAGGTTAGCGAGGAGTATTGCCCTCTCCACATAGTGATGATAGGAAGGGGGAGTATCTATTTAAACCCTGGGAGCAGGGGTCTGGCGGTCTGTCTACGAAAGTCTTTCAACGAACCACATCGACGCCGAGGGCGTCGTCGTCGGCGCCGCCGGGGCGGCGGTAGCAGAGAAGAAGGTGGCTGTCGTCTACTACTAAGGTGGGCTCTGCTGCGATAGCTGGTGTGGATAGTCAGAGGGGCATATTCATGTGGACAGTTAAAGAGTAAATCATTTGGTCATATCCATTTGGGCATAGTCTTACAGGGAGATTATCAATAGTCCATTTAGTTTGGGCTGCGAGGCACCCATAAGTTACATGCTAGCCCTTGTCCTTGGCCCTATCTATAATGTTTTGTTTCAAAGCCAATGCAACATTGTAAATATTCACCTATGTCACCAGTCATTGCTCATGTGAATAAATATGTAAATAGGTAAATGCCGTTTACCGTAATTTATCCTAGCTTCCTCAGCCATTGCACTATTAATATTTGAATGTACTGAGCCATAAAACCTGTCAGGTGTTGCAGTAGGAACCTATGACGAATATTCATATCAGAACTATGGTCGATCTCCTATGGTCGACCCTTATCCACGGCTCCAGTGGAAGTTACCCTGTCTGCTCTTATCAATCAGCTTTCAGGGTCACTACAAGAAGGGGTTAAAATTGTGGTGTCAGGTTGTGGGGTGCACTTGCACAGGGGTGTGCAAGTGGTTCATAAGAATCACTGAATATTTCATCCTATGTAGGTTCATTCGTCAGTTCAGGGTTTCTGTCCTTTGGCCAGCCCTGCGTCAGACGACGACACGGCTTGGGTATAGTTATGGTTATATTAAACGGCAATAGTTAATCCACATCCACTATCCAGTATCCCACAGAAGACGTCGTAGGAGGAGGAGATGGTCTGATTACGGATGCGGCCGAGCGGAGTTGGAGGTAGCCACAACGCAGCATTCAGCAGGCGGGTCGACGACACGAGACATCGCTGCAACAGCAGGAAATCGCCGAGCGAGCAGTTTGGTCAGCAATCTTAAGCAGGCCACAAGACGCAAGTAAGTTCGCAAGCAGTAGGCGGAAAAATAACGCTAGCTCCAAGTATCAATGCCTCAAGAAGCCCTATTTTTAAATCAAGAAAGTGTTCATGCCCTTATAATCAGATTACCAGAATTTAAACCAGAATTTAAATCGCTAAGGAAAAGTGCAGCAGTATAAACTTTTAAAATAAGATGTACAACGCTACTAATTAAAGCGTAATTCCATGAAATTAGTAAGTGAAGAAGATGTACGTAATGTCAAGAGTCCACCCACTAACTGCCAGAATTATGTTATAAATATACGATTGTGAGAATCGAGTAAAAGCAAATCGGGAAAATGCTGCAAATCATAAAGGAAAATTTGTTAATTAAATCCCGAAGTGAAAGTGTATTGTGTTTTTAACTGTCTGAGGAGCAGAAATAAATGTAAAAAGTACTTTCGTGAAAATTGATCCCAGTAATAAACAGAATATATTAAATTGTTCATATATTTGCAATTACACTCGCGCATAATACGTAAAGCGATGGTCTAATGGTTTACCCTTATCATGTAATTAATATTAGAAGTTTGAAAGATAAATTATATGTATTCTGTAATCGTGAATGAATAGCTGAAGGAGAAGTTGTGTTAACTAGAATAAAATATTTCTTGATGTCGCGCTAATATGACTTACAAGTACAATGAACGCTCGAACTAATGTGATAAGTGAAGAGGGAGCAATTATTTGATTATTGAATCCATTTTAACAGTAGAATAAAAGTGTAAAAGATGCTATCAACAATGGAATGTAATTAAAGAATACCTATTAATTAAGATTATAATAGTGAAAGAAGACCGTTCGGAACGGAAATCTTTATTAATGTTTCAAGTTCATGTTAGTGATTAAAAATAAGTGTAGGCTACAGCTAAAGTGGTGTAACCGGTGGTTATAATGATTATTGCAAATTATAACAGTTATGCGTGATTTCGTCCACTTGAAATGGGTATTAACGTAAGGGTAAAGCTAAAATTAAATCAAAACTAGTATGTCAGTTAATCATGAGAAAGGACGTATGTGATCGTAAGCTAATTGAAATCTTTATTGGTGGTTAAGTAAAGACATTCAATTACAACATAACGCAAATAAACGTGTCAATTGAGAAAGTTAATATTAGAGTACTTCATATAGAGAAATTTACAAGGCATGAAAGTTCAAAATCGTGAAGAAAGATGAATTAAGAATTATAGATTATAGTAACGCATAGAATCGCATGTTGGTAACTAAAAAATTGCTGTTGTTAGCTGTTGAAAAGATTATCGTTCGCAAGTTACATGGGAAATTGGTCATGATTAAATCTTAGACTGGAATATTCAAGAATCGAATTACTTAAAATAACATGTTATAAATGAAACTTCAAAATAAGGTGGGACAGTATTAAAAGATCAAGAATGTAAATATGGGGGAATACGAAAAAGTGCTTGCATATAAAATAAATTAAAGGGAGTTAATATGGCAGTATTCAACTGAAGGGCAGTAAAATAAATTAACTTATAGAGCGGGGTAGTAATACGAGGCACAAATGTAATCATAATGCATAACCGAAAGAGCTAGGGCCGATGATCAATTATATGAGAAGTTCTAGAGGTAACGTTCCTAGGATGTGGAACGAGTGGATGGTTAGACGTAAAAAAAAAATGTAGATAGGAGATTATAAGGAGGAATCTAAAAATGGTCTCCACAATGGAAGGAAGACGGGTAAATACCTTCTAAACTTTAGTGGGGGTTTGCGGTGTTAAAAATAAACCGGGAGGGTTTAAATAAAGTTGTCCAGGATGGGCGAAAAATTGGCGATAACGGAAGGGTTAAATGATGTCGCCGGGGAGGCGAGTTTTGAAGAGGAGTGAAAACTGGCGAGAGTTGAAGGGGTTAAATGATGTCGCCGGGGGAGGCGAGATTTGAGGAGAATTGGGTGAAAATAAGTAAATTCTGGTGCAACACACCTGAATCCACTTTAACGTGGGAAGTGTATGTCCATGGTGCCTGTGAGGAAATAGGAAAAGGTAAGTGGTGACTAGGTGTTGCCAATGGTAGCATGGTGTCAGTGGACTTAAATGTCCCTATGCTGACGAAGGAATGGTGTTAAAGATGAAAGGTAGGTTGAGTGAAGCAATATTATAGAGAGAGTAGAACTAAGTTATATAAGAAATAATTGGTAGAATTATTTGGAGGGTAATGGGAGATTAAGGAGAGATGACGAAGGGGTCGTCATTGTAATTATGGAGGAGCTGGAGGTAATAGTAACGAAGTGGGCGTTACTACTTAACTGGCGCAAGACGATTGGAGGTCGTCACAAAAAATGGTGGGGAAAATAAAGGTATTGCAGAGGAATGCAGTATCTGGTAATGGAGGGAGGTAAGGAAAACCTCTAGGCGAAGGGTGTTAAGGAGATTATGGGGAGGTAGGTGCGAAGTCTACCAAAAGAGGAGTATTGGGGAGGCAGGGAACTCCTAATGTTAATCCGTACTAGGTGAGGTACGAAGAACCCTGGGTGATTATAAAATAAAAATAAGGGGCAAATGACTCCATATCATTCAGCCGTCTACGGGAAAAGTGTCACGAAGAACCAAATATGGTTGAACGAAGACGTGAACCGGGTATGGTTACGTTCAAAGGTCGAGGGGAGTTTAGGTGGGAAATACCGAACTGTGGAGAGTTCGGGCTGACGTTCAGCGGGTGGTTGCTGTCATCAGCTAAACAGTAACTGTGTCGCTGACGAAGGATGACGTCAGGAGTCGAGCTGGTAGTGTAACGGCGGCGCAGTGGAAGCGCGTAAAACTATATGTATTTGAAATATAAAGCTAAATTACATAATAAGTCATAGGGGAAGAAAAAAACTGTAAGCATTAATGGGGTGAATCAGATAAAATAGCCCTTATAATTATTGGTTGCTAAGGAGAAGAGGAGTTGGAAATAATATAAATGTATATAATTATCATTCAGCATAACTGCCCATTTACATAGAAGAAACAGCAGAGATGTTATTAATGGGAATTTAATTTATGGGAATTAATTAAAGTAGAGAGTAGAGAAAAAAAGGCGTAACTTTTATGAATTATAATAAAATAAAGGAGTAAAACGAAAAGTAAATCGTGTAATAGATATGAGAGGTGTATTCTTCGCATATGAAAGTCTGTACAGGAAATGACGAGAATAAGTTAGTTCCTAAGTGTTAACTGGTGTATCATTGAAGTAATGTGAGTCCTGCAGAATAAATTAAGAGTTGTGTTAAAAGAGATGAAATCATGTTATGTGTATAATTGTTGTACTCAATGTAATAAAATGTTTGGGGAGAATGTGATCTTAGTTCCTCGATGGGATATTGGGGAAGGTTAAATAAACCATTAAGTTTAAATAAGAGAAGTTAAATTGAACTAACCAGTCATGGTGCATTTTCGGAATAGCAGTCACTGGCATCAAGGAAATAAGATCATATTAACATAGTATTTTGTAATTACAATCTCTCGAATTATATGATAGAAAAGTAACGTTAAAGAGTAATTGTACATTTGAATCATAAGGGAGTAGTGAAAAATCAAATGAATATTCACCATTGTTATAAGAATAAACGAAGCAAAGTCATAATCAAGTAAAGGTGAGAGATCATAACATTGCGTACAGTATCGTCATAATTACTGTGTAAACTGGGGTTCTGACAAAATAATGATTCAACAATAATTACTCAGAATTAGTTGGAAAAAACCATTGTGGAAATAAAATAACTCATGTAAGACATTATGGAGTGGTGTGACTAAATGGTCATTAATAATTGTGAATTGAAAAGCGCACGATCAACTCTGTTATAATAAGGTTGTACTAAATGATAATAGAAACGGAAATGTAAATTTATTCTGTAGAAAATATGTTGAAGATTGTATATGGAAGGGTCAACTGAAGTGTAAAGAATCATTGTATGCATAGAATTAAGAGGATGTTCCACTAATGCAAAATTTTACGAGTGTTCTAGTAACCTGTAATATGGCTGGAGTGGTGAATGAAAACAAGTAAGACGCTGAGCTGTCCTTAACGTAGCAAGCTGACGTGACGTCGCGAATCATGTCAACTGCTGCCGTCAGCCATGTGTAGTCTCAGCTCCAGGGACGCCTGTATCTGCTGAGCACGCCAAACAAGAGTCGGCAAGGTCGAAACCGCTACCACAAATCAATCCAGTCGAAATCAAAACAAAATAAAACAGATAAACCATTTTAATTGTATTTACCAACACACCAACGCCTCATTAACACGAAGAAAAAGAAATTGTAATTAGTTTTAAGGAAAACCTGTATTTTTAAGTAATTTTGCAAACTGCGTTTACAAAACACGTCCTTCGTGGACTCCGGACGTGGCGAAGGGGGGGACATGTAGTGATCTAGGCGATCACTTGCCCAAATACTTCAAATTAATTTCTCAAGTCGGTATCCAGGGCGGGCGAGCATGGAAAAAGTTAAGCAATAGAGCTATGACCTGGGAAGTAGCACGCATGTCAGCAAGCCAGTTGCCAAGCGCTTGTCTTTACTGCAAGCTGTTACTATGACTTCATACAGCAGGTTAGCGAGGAGTATTGCCCTCTCCACATAGTGATGATAGGAAGGGGGAGTATCTATTTAAACCCTGGGAGCAGGGGTCTGTCTGTCTACGAAAGTCTTTCAACGAACCACATCGACGCCGAGGGCGTCGTCGTCGGCGCCGCCGGGGCGGCGGTAGCAGAGAAGAAGGTGGCTGTCGTCTACTACTAAGGTGGGCTCTGCTGCGATAGCTGGTGTGGATAGTCAGAGGGGCATATTCATGTGGACAGTAAGAGAATCATTTGGTCATATCCATTTGGGCATAGTCTTCAGGGAGATTATCAATAGTCCATTTAGTTTGGGCTGCTTGCCCTTGTCCTTGGCCCTATCTATAATGTTTTGTTTCAAAGCCAATGCAACATTGTAAATATTCACCTATGTCACCAGTCATTGCTCATGTGAATAAATATGTAAATAGGTAAATGCCGTTTACCGTAATTTATCCTAGCTTCCTGAGCCATAAAACCTGTCAGGTGTTGCAGTAGGAACCTATGACGAATATTCATATCAGAACTATGGTCGATCTCCTATGGTCGACCCTTATCCACGGCTCCAGTGGAAGTTACCCTGTCTGCTCTTATCAATCAGCTTTCAGGGTCACTACACGGAAAAACAGTACAGAGACCTCCATATCCAACGCGTCTGTCTATCGCCGTTCAGTAATATTTCGAAATTATAAGACAACATGTATTATTTATACAGATAATTTTTCAACCATATGTAGACAGTATTTTTCTCGTTGTTTCAAAGGATAAGAGTGCAAAGTTTCACCGAGATCGGATGAAAACTGTGGATTTGTATCGAGAACAAACAAACCAACTAATCAACAAACACATATACATACATAGGTACATACATGCATTCGTCTTTATATATATAGATAAAGACGAAGTGTCTTCGTTTTTATCATTGTTTGTACAGGACTCAAGGTTTTACTTTACAATCCAATCTGAAAATTTACTTTCCTTTGTACAACGTTCCAAAAGAAAAGATAACAAAGAAAAGTAAAATTACATACTACAAGGATAAGGTTATGAGCAGCACCTCAGATGTGCACATTTTCTTGTTGATCATATAATTCTCCAATTACAACCAAAACATTTCTATTTTGCATTTTTACAGCAGTATAATGAGAATTCCAACGTGTTGCTGAGAATTTTTAATAAATCATTTGGTTAAGTAAGCACCTCCCAGCGGCTGAAGGGCCCAAAGAAAAATGTAAAAATAGTTTAAATGGCTCCGACAATTGTTAATATGCATTTTGTGAAAAAATGAATGTTGGCCGACATAAATTAATTAAAGGACCATTACTTGTAACGAAAACGACTTTGTCTTTTTGCTTTAATAAAAGTTTGTTCTCCTCCACGTTCGCCGCTAATGTTAGCCGCATTTCCCTATCCTTGAGAACATAATCTAAACCGTCACTATAAAGCTTCTTATAAATGTCATTCATTTTATGGAAAAAAATCCAAAGAATACTTCTTTGACTTTTCTGTTGTTAGTTAAGATTAATTCATGACCGGACTATGGAAATGGAAGTCTAGACTGTGCGTGTTGACATAGTTGGGCCCCTCCGAAGACTTGGTAAAGCTAAAAACAAAGTCGCCCATTTGCCCTGAAGACCTGTGGGCGCTCTCAGCTGCGGTTAGGGGCCCCCTAAGCGTGGGGGCCCCGGTGCACTGCACCGCCTACGAGAGCTACTGCTGTGTGTCGGATTGTTGGAGCCATACAGCGATGCTAGCTTTGTTTAATCGCGCAATCTCCACGGTAACTAGCGGTTGGACTCTAAAGGATACGAAAAAAATCCTTTCTGGGTTAAACTATTTTCGATTATTGCATTTCACGAATTGCGGGTGTCACCTCCAAACGGGTGACACCCGGGGTGCCCCCCCCCCCCTTAGCTACGCCATTGCGTGTGGACCACCGATTTTGATTCGTTTCTACACAGATTCGTGGAATGTAAATGAACACGTGTCGCGGCGTTATCTAGATAGCCGTCCCCCCCCCCCTTTTTCGAATTTTAGAAAAAATTTAGGTGTAAGTTGATGACTTCTAGTCCGTTTGGGACAGTATGATCTTTTTAATTTAATTGCAATGGAGCACAGGGTCGTGGTGTAGAGAGTGAGTGTTGGTTTTTGCATCTCCGGATGCGTTTTCGAACTTCAGTGCTGTGTTTTTTCGCCACATTTTTCAGGATATTGATCCAGAAGTGTAAGAACACTAATCCATCATTTGCCCTGTAAAACTGAATCACAATAATCAAACCTGATATTGTTATTTTATATATATATATAAAAATAAAACACACATCACATTGCGAGGATGCGGTTTATTATTGTTGCTCACACAGATTTGGCTGAAACTCGTCGGAAAAATATATGAAGGACAGTACCCCCTGGCTCCAAGTTCCACCCAAACATGTGCGAGCAACAATAACAAACTACATCCTCGCTGTCTGATATGTGTTTTATAAATATATGCGCAAAGACTGAACTACATCAGATGTGATTGTCATCCAGTAATTCAGGACAAATTATAAAAATTACTTGCATTTCTCGAACAAAATGTTCGTATTATGAAAATGTTTTTAAAAACCTATCATACTGGTTGGGACTGAGCGCTCGACTGCGACACGGCACACCGTCCGAAATGTTTGAGGGCGCCAGGACGCTACGACAGACGCCTGGACACGTGTCTGACACGGTACCGTTAACATATCGTAACATTCAATAGTCGTAGCGCCAGGAATGCTGCGTACTGCTTTAATGAGAGGACAAGGTGTGCTGTGAAGGAACGCTGAGTATTTCTCAGCCGAACCGGGTGTTATTTTTTTGTGTGGCGGTAATGCGTCTGATATTGAGGAAGGGCCGCATATTAGGGGCAATTACCCGCCGCTAACACATGCAGGAATCCGAGTCTCCCCGGGGCAGCACAGAGGAATGGAGGACTGGCCGAGACGCGGCGCAACCAGGACACTCGAGGTGACGCTCGCCATCCGAGTCCCCCTCCGGACATAGTTTGCGGTTTTCCCGAAATCTCTCCGAGCGGAATTCCTTCCCGTTGCTTGCCTCCAGTGCTGTCCTGGCCAGCAGGTATCTGGTTGAGTTGTCCCCTTCTCAGCGTGTTTGTCGCAGGCCGCCGATCTTAACGCCGAATCGACCCACAGCATCGAGGTGCAAGTCGCTTTTAAAGCCCGGATTCGGTAATAGGGTGCCAACGCATGAGGCTAACGTTGGGGAGGACGCTGGTTCTAATCCCTGTCCACCCATCCTAATACTAGTGTTGCGGTCTTGGTCTTGGTCTTGCATTTTTGCAAGACCAAGACCAGGTGTATTGATGCAAGACCAAGACTGGCCAAGTCTCGTCTTGTTCTTGCATTTGGGCAACACTAGTGTTGCCCAAAATCGGTCTTGGTCTTGCAGTCTTGGTCTTGGTCTTGGTCTTGCAGTCTTGGTCTTGGTCTTGGTCTTGCAGTCTTGGTCTTGGTCTTGCGGTCTTGGTCTTGCAGTCTTGGTCTTGGTCTTGCAGTCTTGGTCTTGGTCTTGCAGTCTTGGTCTTGGTCTTGCATTTTTGCAAGACCAAGACCAAGACCAGGTGTATTGATGCAAGACCAAGACCAAGACTGGCCAAGTCTCGTCTTGTTCTTGCATTTGGGCAACACTACCTAATACCAATTTCTTTAATTTCCTGAAATTACTCCAGACGAATGCCGCGGTGCTTCCTTCAGACGACGATGGAAATATTAGTTTGTCACGATCCTTCTCGACGAGGCATCAAGAAATATATATTTATTGCTATTTTCTCACTTTTTGTGATCTAGAGATAAATGACGGAGAAGGTTACAAGAATAGGATAGCGTGTCGCCCATAGGAGAGACAGCCCAAGAGGCTGCGGTACAAGAGGGAAGAGGAGAAGGCAGGGCCGCCATTAGGAGGGGTGCCCGATCACCCACTGTAGGGCCTCCCCGCTCGACAAAAAAAAGTCGCCCGTTTGGTCTGAGGGAGGACCCTTACTGATGAATTAGCCAAGGGTCCCCAACTGGTTACCCCGGGCCTCAAAATCCTAGCGCCGGCCCTGGAAGAAGGGAAAGGATGGGAAGGTTTTGGAACGAGTGAACGACAACCGATTCAATGAAGGTTCTACCCCTGATCCTATGGAAGTACGAGAAGATTTAATTTCAGGTTAACACACCTATAACAAAGATCACCGTAAGCGGCTTAAGCGACAGCTTGAATACTTGTGGAGCGCTGATTTGTGTGCCAAGCGACTGCCACAGGCTGTTGTGTTGCGGAGCTGTGTGGTGTCTGTCTTCTTGAGTGTGTCACGGTGCAAGCGGGCCGGCAGGAAGACAGCCGGCCGCTTCCTGTTCCGGCCTCGCTGTGAAAATACTGCCCGCGCATAGACACTGTAATTCACTATAGGCTGCCTGTACAGAAGTGTAGAGGACTAACACAAGGGACGCGCTGCACTATGCTTAAAGTCCTTCGTCTCCATCCTAATTATACTGTTTACCCATTTGTTTTTGCTTTGTTGTTGTTAATTTTCTTCTCGTGTTTGCGCTGCGTGTTTAGGGTTGCTTGTTGTTTATATTTATCTGCGGAGATGATGCCGATGTTTCTGCGGCAGAGTGGTTTACGCTCCGTGCAGCGATCTGCTTGTGGTTGCTGTCTCAGAGTACACAATCAGACCCGAGTCCTCGCCGCTTAAAAAAAATTTAGGACGTTTATAAATATGAGTGCATTCCCTAATTTTGTGTTCTAAAAAAAGTCCTTTGATTGCGTAGTGATTGAAGTGTCCCCCTCCTGGTGAGATCTGGTCATACGTGAGATTTTGACGGGACCCCCTGCCCCCGTTGCTGTTCGACATCGTAATTTTTAGCTCTCCTGCTTGCGATAGCCTCGTCATTTCTAGACCTCATAACATCCCCCCCCCCCCAAAGTCGACATCCGCGTCATATTTTTTTAGCTCTACTGCCCTTGAATTTCAAAAGCTCGCATGAGATTTCCGTCTACCCTCCCCCCCCCCCATTTCACCTCACGTAATTAATGGACGCCCCTTATGAAGAATAACAAAAGAAAATACGAAAATGGGTAAGAGAGTGGATATAAAAAAGAAACGCTTTAAGTTCGTCGGCGACTTTTATGACTGCAGTCGCAATTGAAGATGTAGATAGTTACACAAATCATTTAACACTAACTGTATCTCAATTTGAAGAGCTGCTGTCATATATAAAATAACAAAAATGACACCGTAATGGGGCATTTTTAGTAGCAGCATCATTAATCCTTGTTCTTATAATTTTTATTCTTAAAATTCCACAAAATTTCTTCACTTTCCTGCATATTTATGTAGATTTTAATGCGTCTGCTTTACTCCGCTTACTCGACTTGTTAGTAGTTGTTTGTTGAACTCGCACGCCAGTAGTTGGTCGTGAACCGAGTCCACTATCCTGAGTCAACTGACTGTCTCGAACCTGTTGACACGAGGAGAGTGACTATCAGGTGCTGCGCGCGCACCCTAGACAGCACACTCGTCCCAGCCAAGTAGCACCGTGTAAACGCGGCCACAGCCACGTCGGACTACGTAGTTTATGGACGCCCCCTACTACTCCGACAAACCAAGCTGATACGTTGTGGACTTCAATAATGTCGCAAGCCAGCCGGTCGACGAGTTCTGTACAGTATGCTACATGTTGGTCCAATTCTTGTCGACGGAGTCGCACATTTAAGCGCCGCGGTGTGCATTGTTTACAGGTTGTGGCTTATGTCCTGCCTAAATATCGTCGGTTTTTTATTGCAGATCCCAACGGTACTACTTTCCGCCGCGTGCGATGATGACGGCTTTCGTGTCGTTAATATTAAAGCGATGTGGTGCGAAAATTACTGAAGTTGACTTGATCGCTGGTCCGCTAGTGCGTGTGTGTGTGTGTGTGTGTGTGTGTGTGTGTGTGAACGCGCGATTGTAACGTATTTTCGTCTACGCACGTGTGATGTGGTGTCACTATGCGCCATTTCTGTGACGTGTTTCTCCGTAGCGGGAGGGACGGTTCTGTTAGTTGGCAGCATGCCCCTGGCCCGTGCGGCCTGCTGCTCTCCTCGCCAGTGTGAAGGGTCGCCTGACCGTAAGGGGCCGAGTGGTGTTTCACTCGTAGTTCAGACGTGCATTGTGTCAGTATAGTAGGCTTAGGTCTGCAATCTGTTACCGATATCCGAGGTTGCGTCAGACAGCTGACGTCCTCCATTGCACACAAACAGACAAAAGAGCTGCTTTGATATATTCCCACTTTCTCCACGGGTCGCCAGCTGTTTCCATTAAGTAGATTGCAAAAACACCAAAACCCGCGTCCTCCCGACTGCGAGTCCATACCGTAAACGTTTCGTATAAGTGATGCTTCGTGGGAACGAATTTTACTGTGAGATCGATTAATGCTTGTTGCGGAATACAGAGAGTTATAGAATAACGCAACTGTAACAGATGGTGACTTATTACGAGGCATTCAAAAAAAAAATGTTTTGCGGCTGTCAAGTTGTCACATAGACAGAGCGGGTTATTTGTTTGGAGGCCGGATGCTGCATTGTTCTTATTTGTTGAGCGAACGTCGTTCGGTATTGTCAGGTATTAATATACAGACCCCTGTGGATTCTTTCCATATTGTGCCCCTAGCATTGTTCCAACTCACAATCGATGTAGCGTTGCAGTAGCGCAGCTTGCAGCACGTTCGTTTGTAGGGGCCTCTACTGCTGTGTGTATTCTTCAAGAAGTTTGTTTCTGCGGAAACTTGATTCCGTAGGAACAAACTGTTTCGGTATAACTGTTTATATGACAACTAGAAAGTTACTTGCTATGAGACTTGTGACGTTATCACTAAGCCACCAAACATTTTGTTAATATAATTAATATTAAGTTATGTAATATTTATTAGACGTAAGTTGAAGTCTGGAACTAGACGGCAAGAATTGACACATTTACTAACTACTAGCAGCTGACGACGACTTCGTTCGTGTCGTAAAGAATTTTGATTGACAGCTACCGACATGTGACCACCATAGTGCACGATTGGAGACTCTAGGCTAATACCACACACAAACAACAGTGGTCTGTGTAGGGTATCAATAGCTGCAAAGTGAAATATGTCTTTCGTCGAAATATGAAAATGCCCCCAATTTCAACCACCATATTTCGCACACTCCTACATGCAACCCCGATGGTGAACGTTGGGAGACTGGAGGCTACCACAACACACACACACACACACACACACACACACACACACACACACCAGTGGACTGCGCCAGGTAGTGGAGGCTGTGGACTCAAATATAGGGACACACATGTATATTTTTATATCAGATTGACCACTTTCACACATTGACCACAGCTACCGACCGACATGCTATCACCGTAGTACATCGTGAAAGACTCCATGCTTCAGTAGAACTCCAATTATCCGAATCGCTTTTTAATTAAAACGGAAACGTACTGCGATTCAAAAAATAACGATTCTGCCTACACACCACATGAAACTTCTCACTGTGAAGCGGATAAGCGACTTTGCTGCTAGTAAACAGATGAACACAGTCAAATAGCTTACTTTAACAGAGATGTTCAACAAGCAGTGACTTTTATTTACAGTATGGTACGTAATGTACACACTTCGACAGTAAATTTGGCCGCCGCTTTGGCAGTATTACATTACTGTTTCCTGGGATGACATTGTTGTCAGATTTTGCAAAATACGAGTGATAGAATTTTTCAGCGGCGGCCAAATTTATTGTCCAAGTGTGTACATACAGTACTAACGTAAAGCGCTTTTAAATACGCTTAACATGTAAAAATGTTGCCTTTTCATCCACATATTAATAACTCTTTTTCTTTAAATATAGTTTTTTTCTCCAATTTTCAACATACATACAGTAATTAATTAAAATAGACCCTTTTTCGAAAAAATCCAATTATCAGAATTTTCGATTATCCGAATCCGGTCCGGTCCCATTTGATTCGGATAATTGGAGTTCTAGTGTACTACCACACACCAACACCAGTGATCTACGCTATGTAGTTGTGGCAGGAAAGAGAAATATAGGAACACATACGTGTTTGGTAGAAATATGAAACTGCCCCAGGTCGACCACTTTCAACCACCATACCTCCCTCCCCCCCATAGCTACCGACATGCAACCACCATACTGCACAATGGGAAATTCGATACTACTTCCGCACACCTTCACCAATAGTCAGCGCTATGTAGTTGTGGCAGTGGTGTAGCTAGGTCAACAAGAGCCCCGGTGCAAAAAATTTATTTTGGGCCCTTAGGCCAGACGGGCAACCTTTTTTTTTTTTTGCTTTTTGTGCTGGTAGGGGCCCCTGAGCAGTGGTTGGGTCCCCCCCTGAGCAGCGAGGGCCCTTAGTGAAGGGCTCCTATGTTCCCAGGGGCCCCTTAGACGACGGTAGAGCTAAAAAAAAAAAAAAAAAAGTCGCCAGTTTGCCGTGAAGGCTCGTGGGCCCCCTAAACTGCGCTTAGGGCCCCCATAGTAACTACGCCCCTGAGTTGTGGTAGGAAATTGAAATATGCGGACACTCAAGTATATGGTCGAAATATGAAAATGGCCAACTTCGACCACCTTATATCTCGCAAACTCCCACAGGTATCGACATTGGGCCAACTTTGTGTACTATAGGTAAACTCGATGCTACTACCAGTCCTATGTGTTGGGTAGAGCTGATTGTACAGTCTATATAAGGTTGTCGTAGTGAGACAGCTGTGTGGTGGTGTGTTGCAGGGGCAAGTTCGCGACGGTGCGCAAGTGCAGGTGTCCTCTGGGCGGCGGCGAGTTCGCGGCCAAGTTCATCCGCAAGCGGCGGCGCCTGGCGGACCAGCGGCAGGACATCCTGCACGAGGTCGCCGTGCTGCGCGTGGCCGAGCCCTGCCCCCGCATCGTGCGGCTCAGGGACGTCTTCGAGACGCCCGCCGAGATGGCGCTCGTCCTCGAGATGTAAGCACACAACCCTGTGCCAGGACATATCCTGCTTAGTACTCGAGAACACCGTCTCAAAAGTGGGATGTTTGGGATCGAAATGCAGAGAAAAATTACCCCAAATTCAAATTTGATGATACATTCTTATATAACATGACGAGAAAAACCGAAACTAAAGAATAGAAATGTTCTGTATCTCGCTTAGTTCTCGAGATATACTGTCTACAAATTGAGGTGATTAGGTTGGAATGTGGCCTGCATAGTGTTGCAAATTGTTTTTTTTTTTCTTCAAATTTATGAAAAAAAAACTTAAAAAAAAAAAAAACTTAGCACCCTTTTTTTCTAAATTTTTTTTTTTTTCAGAAAACAATATATTTGATAAATTATAGTTTTATTTATGGAACTTACATTTTACATGTGTGCTTATGTCTTACTAAATCATATAGTGTCTTACATAATGATTCATAAATTTATCTGTATAGGTAACAATTTTTTATTCATCCTCTATGTCAGTACCACATTCACTAGTATCAGCACTACCAACACTAGTCCAGTCAGTGTCGGAATTTTCTGTTTTTTCTTCTGTCTCCTCTATATCCATAACTTCAGAAGTAGTTACATTTTCTTTTACTGGTTGTTCTTGTATAGTACGCAAAAGATTTTGACATTGCAATTTTAAATTGCGAGCAAAGTACACACTGTGCATAAAGACTGCACCGATAGTTTAGTATTACGGTATTTTTAAGTTTGAATTTAAATCTATTATCATTCAAAATAGGAGCTTTATTTCTTTTCAATCGTTGGTTTACGCCAACAGTTGCAAGGAAATGATTCATAATTACTGACATTTTAATGAGTCAGTATCACTATACGCTGAGAGTTTAACAAGTATACAAATATAAGGAAAGCACAATAAGTAATAAAAAGAGGCAAAAAACCGTAGATAAATATAAAATTCCTAATTTTTTGAAAAGATCCGTAGGTTTACAGATAAATTCGCAGCGCTGGCAGCACTAGTTCAAATAGCGAGTATCAATCCAAACAACGGGGAACGGGGATTTCTTCTCGCGCAACCTAGCCTTTTCTGGAAGTCCCCGTTCGTAAAAGAAAACTTCAGTCAATGTTGCCAATGTTTTTGTAGTTTTTTTTTTTTACTACTGAACCAGAAAAATATAGTAGATTTAAAAATTAATATAAGTACTTAGTATAAACTCTAAAACAGTCATATTAAACGATAAATGCCTTAAAAATTTGAAATTTAGTAGTTATGAAAAAAAAACGTTTTTTTTCTCAGTTTTTTCATGTTTTTTTAATGTTTTTTTTTCAAGTCAGAAAACAACGTTTTTTTTACAACACTAGGCCTGCACCAAAAGCTAATTTTTCCAAAGCCACTACACACTGGACATGCAGAGGGGTGTTTATTTTTTATTATTCCTTGCACTTAGGTTGAAACATAGCCTGGACCGAAATAAAGTGTCACCAAAGCCACAAGGAACTATACCTATAACTAATTTTTGATAGTCGATATCTCGAGCATTAAGGGTGATATCAAAAAATTTTATTGACAGTTTTCGATTCGTCTTGTCGAGTTACGTGATTATCAGTGATCAAATTGCATGGCCACAGTTATTGAAACATTTCAACTAACAACATTGCCAACATCATGATTCCTAGTTTGTGTAGAATAAATTGTCAAAATTAATTTCATCATATACTTTCAGTATGAACTGTAATTAGACTAACGCAAGTGCAATAATAAATTCACTGAACCGTGATGTAAATTTTACCTGAAACTTATCTTGTGTTTCTTATAGTAATAGTGATAGCCAATTTCTCTACGCTTACTCGGAAGATATTGTACTAGCAGTAGATAGACCTACATAAATTTGCTAGCAGCATCGGTGAATTTATACATCAAAAGTTGGATGCTTAAATTTTACTTTCTACACTCGTTATCTTTCTACGGGGAATTCGTACGGAACAGTATGGATAATCCAGGTTGTTTCCTATCTGGTCTGTTTCTGCAATTGTATGCAACACAAGCTGGCATAATATAAAACCTTTGAAATAATAGAAAATGATACATTCACAGCAGGAGACGCAGTGTAAACTGCGCAGTGTTTCAGGAAATCTGTAATGGCCACCGTGCATGCCCAGTAGGAACCAGCGGCTTCACAGACTAAGCGGTATTTTGCCGCCACCGTTTTCCTTCCTCCTTGTATGTAACACAGGATCTTACAGAGGGTGGGAGTGAGTCTTTTAAATTCACCAATTGACATGAAATTCGATTGACAAGTTTAAATCTGTCAAACTAAAAATTTCTATGGGTAATGGAAACAAAGAAACTGCCGTTGGGCATTAAGAATTTGATAGGATAGGGAAAAATACCCGTCATTTAAGACACAGATGAAGGCAGAAGGGCAAGAAGAACATATAAAAAACACAAAAACAAAGAAATTGCACAATATTTCGACATGAGCCTTAATCATGTGAGAGGCAAGACATGTGGCAGGGGGAAAGATGTGGTCACATCCCGACCCGCCACATGAATGAAACAAAGGAAGAAACACGGGGGGGGGGGTGGCATTGCAGGGGGTGCTGGTCAACCTTATCCTCCCACCCCGTGTTTCCTCCTTTGTTTCATTCATGTGGCGGGTCGGGATGTGACCACATCTTTCCCACCTGCCATATGTCTCGCCTCTCACATGAGTAAGGCTCGTGCCGAAATATTGTGCAATTTGTTTTTTTTGTGTTTTTTTACATGTTCTTCTCCCCCTCCTGCCTTTATCTGTGTTAGGTGACAGGTATTTTTTCCCTATACTATCTAAAACTAAAATTTTTGACTGATTACATCTTGTATACTATATCACAGTGTTACTTATATTATACAATACAATACAATACATTACATTCATATTCCATTGATCCCAATATAAGAGACTGGCTCTGTGGGATGTGGAAAGTTGTCAATTTACATATAAACAGTTGCATAACAAAATAATAAGTACACCACTAGATGTACAGTCATAGTATACATGGTACATTAAACACTTCCATTACAAAATAATACATACACCACAAGATGTACAGTCATAACATATATGGTACCGTAAACAATTACGTAACAAACTAAATACATACACCAGGAGATGTACAGTCATAGCATACATGGTAAATTAATTATGTGAACTATATTTACACAAGATACTGGCAGTTATTTTTTAGATACCTTAGAAATAAATTCTTCGACAGCTATACCTTTTGCTTTTACTCATAGGGCTACACACCTGCTAGTATTTCTTGATAATATTTGACTTGTGAAGTGTGGCAACACTTGTCTTCAGGGCTGCCGGTGGGGAGTTACAACGCGTCCTGGACCACGAGGAGGGGCTGGAGGAGGCGCAGGCGGCCAGGATCATGCGCCAGATACTCGAGGGGCTCGGCTTCCTGCACGAGCGCAACATCGCACACCTCGACCTCAAGGTCTGCACAGGCGTCACCTACCGTCGCACGGCTAATCGGCAAATTATTTTTTTGTTACATGATGATTTGATCTGTTTGGGAACATACATGTGATGGATCTAAGCTGGGAAGCTGGAGATATGCTTACAACCTGTGTCCCGAAGTTATCTGCTTCATATGTTCTAGTCTGTGTCTAACACATTTCTTTCCTTTATCTCCACTAAAACCTTAAGTATTACCACGCATCTCTTCTTTCTGTAAGACAATTCCGCAAACTTCATTCCTTAGCGGACATTTTTATTTGTCTGTCTACATAATTTTCAGCATTCTTCTATAGCACTAAATGTTTCAATTTTCCATCTTTCTGGTATTCCTTAAGTGTGTGCTTTGCTTCAACAAATTGCTGTGTTGTAAATATTTAGATTTATAAGTTTCTTCCCAATTCTCAAGTCATTATTTGAAATAAAAAGATTTTTAATTTTCAAGAATGCTCTGTTCGCTAGTTCCTTTTAGTTAGACATGGTTTTTACTTCAACCGTCAATGCTCTGCTTCTTCTGATAACACTGTCACCCACAGAACTGCATAATGTATGTGTAGATCTTTATAGAGGATCTGCTGTTACTGTGGTGATTCTGTCTACATTTCATGAAAGGGTTGTCAAAAGAATATTTTATCCATGATGGATTGGTGGAACTTCCGCGACTGTGATGTCAAATATGGTTGCTGTATTTTTTACAACCCATATTTGGTTGTCAGAAGCTAAAAGGATTTCTGGTCAGTATGTTATCGCACTTTTATTTCTATTTTATCAACATATGCAACATGTTGTGTTGCAATTACTTCAACAAATTTTACTGAAAGGTTTGTATCTATAACAAAACCAGTCTCCCAAATAGCTTCAGAAATAGTACAGTGGAATTTAATCAAATAGTTTTCCCAATTTCAGTAGACAAAATTTCCACCTTTATATTGGGCAACAGTAATTCAAATCCATTCCATTCCATTACATTACACTACCTGATTCTTTGTTTTTTGCAAAAAGAAAAAAATGATTGTAAATATAGTGCTACAACTTTCTTTGGCCCACAAAGGCCTGTTCTTTAAAATTCCATTTGAACTCTAAGAATGATCCATACGTGGATGGAAGTATGGAATCTGTCAACTAATAAAGCATAAATTAACGAGACACGTTTATTTACAAGCTGTCCAATATTTACGAGACCGCCCACTTCAGTTACTCGTGCCTGACCACACGGGATGCACAGGCTGAATTTTTTGAATGTAACTCTTAAGTTAATTTGAATCTGAATAGTTTATTAGTAATAGGGGTCTACTGGAGATCATGATTCCACTACAACAACAGTCGGTAATGGCGTCATAATGCTGCTGTAGTCAATCGCAAAACTTATTATTTTTTTAGCAGTAATTCCATTATAATACAGCCTGGACGAGTATTTTCAAATGGAAATTAGGTTGTAATACAGCCAGGACCACAAGAAACCATTAAATGTGCTTCTGAAAGTATTTCTAGTGAAGTTTTGCATTTGACCACCCCAGTACAATGATGCCAGTTCCTGGTGTAATCGCAATCTCCAATAATCTCCTCTTTTTCTCCTATATTTCCTGCACAAAAAACTATCAGTAAGGAGACTAACAATTGCCTATGAGCCCACAACTGTTTAGTACCAACTACATACAAAGAGTAGTATCCTGCAACAAAATGCTTTTGAGTGACCGTTTTGTACCCTCTGCACGGCGACCGACTGCCGTGGGCTCCCTTTATATACTAAAACAGCACTTAACACTTTAAATTAAACACTTTACGGAGCAGTTCTACGTGAGCCCCCCTCTATTGCTTTTCATACTCCTCCAGTTTTCACAATGGTGCTTGGTTTTTTCCGTTTTCCTCCACTTGTGGTTTGGCCTTTTCCTTGAGTTGCACTGCAGCTTGTCCCAGTCCTTCAGCGTATGTTACGTGTTCTCATCGCTGCTTCAGAGATCATACATTCAGTCCACATTGCTTAACGTACTGCATATTAATAAAAATAAAATCCCTATATTATTACAATATGTATTTGGTAGCCACAAAAAATTAAGATAAACGATGAGAAATAGTCAGCTGATTAGTTCCACTAATAATGTTTTCTTTGTGATTATAGATTGGAGAAGGAATTGATTGTTAAATCTGTTAATAGTAAATGCCTCGCCATAACAACTGATGATAAACTCGGCTGGGCAGCGAGAGGTTTCAAAATCGTACATGTACCGGAGAGTGTGATTAGGGGATGAACCAGAAGAGCGAGGGAGTGTAGTGGTGTAGTATGGGACCCACATTTAGGGTATCAAACGCAGGAGTGATAAGAGGGTGGCTAGAACACAATCGGTAACTGATGTGATAAAGGAGCTGGAGTTTGGAGGATAGAAGGAGGGTGAAGAGAGTGCTATAAGTGTACAAAGCATATTTTGGTGATGGGGCTTCGATGGACATTGGTAAAAGAATTACCGGTAGTGCGTGGAGGTTTTTTCCCTTTCTGTTATTTCCGTGATTCTGAACGTGATCATAGCCAGTAATTTTGAAGGATGTGATTTCATATTTACGCCGTGATAGTTTTCATACTTGTCACTGTGAGCTTTCTTCTAGAGTGCGAAGATGATACATCAATTGAAATCATTTGGAATATCTCCTGTTTAGTAACGTTCCAATATCAGTTCAAGTAATGGTGGGATTCCTTCTTGTGCTGAACATTTCAGCATTTCTGCAGCAATCTCGGCAATTCATGCCACCATATTTTGCTTCAATTGATGTGTATACATTTTTCCTTCATTCCTCCAAAATTCTGCAGGATCTAGTTTACCTTTGGTCATTTCACACCAGTGTTTCTTGTTTTCCTTGCATTTTCTGTTATCCTCATTTCTAAAATATCTACTGTGCTGTCTTTCTGCTTCATCCTGAGCATTTTTACGTCTTTTCTGATCCATCAGCACCAAATTTTATTTTGTGACCCACATTTTTACCCCCAATTTCTTTCCTCGTGCTGGATGTTTCTTTACCAATCTTCTTGAAGCGAGTATCTTTCACGGCTGCTTCCTGGATCCACATTAATTTCTCTTTCTCTCGTGTTAGATTGGGGTTTGTCTGGGTATGCTTTGTTTCGGAGTCCCTGTTTTACAGTGTTACATATTCTAGATAATACCTACCTGTGCACCTATAATCTTTACAGATATAAATTTTTTTCGTGCAGTTCTTAAATAACGTATTCCTAGCTATAAAAAGTTTATTTTTTTCAATAGTTTCTAATTGTTTTTTGCCTTGTTCATTTCTTTCTCATAGATTGAAATTCCCTCTAATGTTCCCTCCTTTTACCATTATTATATACACATGGAATTAAATGTTTATATATTATATGTTAAATTACATTTGCAGTGCAATTAGCTTTTATTTTAAATGTTTTACCACTGATTATAGGAGAAGTTACTGTTAAAGACAAATTCTGCAGCATAAAGGAGTTGTAAAAGTAGTTTTTACGTATTTGTGAAACATTTGTATTCAAAAGTTTGATTTTTGAACTTCTATTATGGCAGTAAAACTTTTCACATGCTCTATCACTGTTTCAGAGGTATTATTGAAATTACCAGCATTTTCACTTGTTTGTCTGTGGTATAAGTGTTTTAAGATTTTAAGCAACAGAAATACCATGTCTACTGTGTGTGGTATTTAGTCAACTCCAAACAATAATTTCATACACTTATTTATCATTATTTTATTTTGTCGCAGCCCCAGAATCTACTGATGACCGGCACGTACCCAGACTGTGATATAAAACTCTGTGATTTTGGAATCTCCAGAGTAATATGTCACGGGATTGAAGTCCGCGAAATTCTCGGTACACCTGATTATGTTGGTAAGTACTCCCATTGTGTATTTGTGGCTATAATTTAATTTTTTTTAAATTGTAGTGCAGTCTGAAACAATGCACTTGTGTTTACATTACAGCTCCAGAGATATTGAACTATGAGCCGATCAGCCTCGCAACTGACATCTGGTGAGTGTTTCCGTGCACAATTTTATTTACTTTAATTGTGATGTAGCACAAACCCTCGTGGAAGTTTCCCTACAAACAAGCTTTCCTCTTTCACCATTTTCATTTTTTGAATGTTAAGAGTTCATTGATTGCAATAACACCTCCCGATTACTCTTCCCCTTTACAACAAATTTTAATTTTAAATTCTTTTGGCGTTTCTGTTAACTGGTTGATGATTTCCCTCGGTGATTTGTCCCAGTCGACAGTTCCCTCGCGTATCAGAACAGTTGGGCAGGAAAACCAGGTCGCCTTTTTTTTTTTTTTTTTAAATTTAGTTGTTTATTCAGCTTGTTTGAGACTGACCATAAGTTGGGAAGTTTAATTTAATTGTGATGGAGTGTAAGCTGGACAAAAACAATGCGCGTCAAGAAATATTAACATTGAAAGCTTTGTTGTAGGGGAAAGAACCAGAGAAGGTTTGCAAGATTTATTTTAAAAAAAGGCTTTACAGCTGCTCTCCCCCATCCCCCCCCCTTTTGCCTCCCGATTCTTACTGTCTATACTTTAATACAGAAAGACACAATGTAACAGATCTTTGGCCTTTCATCTGGTATTAATTTTTGTAGATATTATGGGCAGTCACTGGAAACACACAATTAAAGATTACAAGTTTGACACTATAGTCCTGAAAATGTTCTAGGTTTATTAAATAATTTACCAGCAGTTGTTTATGAACTAAGTTTAGTTTGAACACAAGTTTGCTTTTTGTGTTATGACGTTCTCTTGAAACAGTTCTCTGTTACTTAGTAACTTAGATGCTGTACTGATCCCACGGGCTTAGCTAACTTCCATCTACCTCAGATATTCTTTCAATTGTGTTTTGTCTCAGTTTTTGTATTTATAGTTTACATTTTAAATAACTTTTCAGTTCTTTTTTGTGTTTTGATTAATTTCATTCTCACGATTAACATTTCCACTGATACTGGTTTTATTCCCCCACCACCTCCATTCAGATCGTAAAAATCGACGTCCGTGTGGCTGTGTCGAACACAGACGCCCGTGCGAGCTCGGTCGCATTTATATTTTCACGACTAGGGATGTGGTCTGAAATATTGATTCACTAGAGTATTTTAACTTTCAATAATAATTTACAAATATATATACAGAATTTCAGCTGTAACTAACGAACCCAATATTTCTTAGAAAATTCGTGAAGCCTTTAACAATTCCTCTAACTTTGTAAATTAAATACTTGAAGTGGCAGAACAATTACTTAATTTATTTATTTCATTTATTTATCAATATTGTTCCGTGAATCCCTGCTGAGGAAGGACCTCTGGGATGTGAAACATGTCATAGTTATTATGAGTCACAATCATACATACTAAACGCAATTATATGTTACAAAGACAAACAAGGGAATAAAAATAAACTTTAATTTTTACAACTGAATTTTGCAAAAGGTCATATTGAATAAAATTAATTATTTTGTTCAAATTCTTGAATGGAGCGGAACGAGTTGCCAATAAGGTAATCTCTCAGTTTTTGTTTAAATGTGTCTTTAAACTGCTTTAAATTCTTGGGAACTTTATTAAACAGAACAATTAACGCCTAATGACACAGTTTGTGCAAGTTGTTTCTTGTATTGAAATTTTATACCTGCGAGTTAGATATTAACAGGTTAAAATGTTTTATGACAAAGCACATAAGAGAATATGTATACTGAGAAGTAATTCTAAGAATATTGAGTTTTTTTAGAATTGTCTGCAAGAAGTTCTTGGTATTACCCTAAATATCATCCTAATAACTCGTTTCTGTGCTATGAAAACTTTTTTACTTTGTGAAGAGTTTCCTCAAAAAAAAGAAGTCATATGACATTACTGAATTAAAATATGAGAAATACACCAAAATTTAGATATTCCTGATTACACAGTGAGCACTTATTTCTGTACAACGTCTTTCAGTCTCACTGGAAAATTGAAATTCCTGTAAACGCCATCAAATACAAATTAAAAGACACGTGCCGTATGTTTCCAGGTCTGTCGGTGTGCTGGCGTACGTGCTGCTGACTGGTTACTCTCCGTTTGGCGGCGACACGAAACAAGAAACGTTCTGCAACATCGCACAGGGCAAGCTGAGCTTCCCAGACGAGTTGTTCGACGGCATCTCGTCCTCTGCCAGGGATTTCATCTGTGCCACACTAGTCAAAAACCCCAGGTAGGATTTTAACCAATATTTATAGATGGGTTACATATAGAACTTAATTTTTAATGTAATTAAACTAAGGAAAAAGGAAATGGCTTTAGGCAATATAAAATACAAAGAAAGTCGTCACTCACCAAAGCTGAAGGCAGCGACGGGTGAAGAAAATGAGTATTCTTGTGTTTGTCATATATGTTCTTCATCCGTCGCTGCCTTCAACTTGGGTGAGTGATGAGTCATTTCCCCTTTCCTTGTAATTTAATTTTTAATGTTTATTTTTTGATGATTTCATAACCTATACTATTCACAATTCAAACAGAAATTTGGTGTTGAAATTGCAGTACAAACCTTTAAGACCTAAACTAGTCAGGATATAGAGCAAATGGTATGGGGAAGGAAATTAGTCTCTCATATTTAAAATACCATATCCCAGGTTTTAACAGCAGGATTGGGTATCCAGTTGCTGTATAGTTTAAAGAACATGCTGAACTAATTACCACGTGGTAAACCTCAGCATGTGCACACCTCTCCAGCCATAAGACTCTGCCCCTGCCACACGAATAAGTTGTAAAACAGAAATATTGTATATGTTTTTGTTTGTTTCACTAGTCGCAACCTTCATCTTTGGTGACTGATGAATCATCTTCACTATCCTTTATTTATATTGCCTAAAAGCCACTTACTTTTTAATTAATATCAGAACTAATTGTCATGTGGCACCCAAAGCTACACAGTCGCAATTCAACAGTGAAAGCTTTATCCGATTTGTCCATCTATTCCCTGTTACTTGTAGACTAGAGTGTGTAACTGTTCTTAGTTTTTGACGGATTTTAATATATTAAATTAAATTGCAATGGAGCGCCGCTCTGGTGGAAATTAACCTACACACCTCTCTTCCCTCCCCCTTCCCTTCCTGCACCCACCTACATTTGACCTCTAAAAATTTTAACTTTAAATTATTTCAAAATTTTTGGTAACTTATTCATATCTTCTCTTGGTAACTTATTCCAATCCCTGTCACCGTTACCTAAAAAAGAGAATCTTTCCACACCCTTGTGCCTGAAATCGAGTGCCAGCTTGTGGTCATGGTCATCTTTACCCTTCCATGCACTACTTTCATACCTATTGCAATATCTTTCCATGCCTCATCACCACTATACGCCTTGTACACTCCCATGACCCTCTTCACCCTCCTCCTGTCTTGCAATGAATCCCATTCCAGCTCTTTTACCATATTTATGACTAATTGCATTCTGCGATAATTTTCAGAAACAAATCTAGCAGCCCTTTTTTGTACCCTCCCCAAATCCTGTATTTGATACGTAAAATGAGTGTCCCATACTACACTACCATATTCGAGCAATGGTCTGACCAAAGTTTTGTAACCCAATTCCTTTACTTCTCTCGTACATCCCCTAATCACTCTCTCCAACAGGTGCAGAACTTTGAAACCTTTTCCTACCACTTGTCGAATGTGTCCTGCCCAGTTAAGCTTGTTATCAAATGTATTGCCAAATATTTACATTTCAAGTCTTCAACAAGCAATTCTTTCCCCACCTTATAATCAGACCATTGCTCGAATATGGTAGTGTAGTATGGGACCCTCATTTTACGTATCAAATACAGGAGTTGGAGAGGGTGCAAAAAAAGGGCTTCTTGATTTGTTTCTGAAAATTATCGCAGAATGCAATCAGTGACGGATATGATAAAGGAGCTGAAATGGGATTCATTGCAAGACAGGAGGAGGATGAGGAGGGTCATGGGAGTGTGCAGGGCATTTACTGGCGATGAGGCATGGAAAGATATTGCAATAGGTATGAAAAGTAGTGCATGGAAGGGAAAAGATGACCATAACCACCAGCTGGCACTCGATTTCAGGCACAAGGGTATAGGAAGATTCTCTTTTTTAGGTAAGGGTGTCAGGGATTGGAATGAGTTACCAAGAGAGATGATGAATAATTTACCAAAAACTTTGAAAGAATTTAAAGATAAAATTTGTAGAGGGCAAATGTAGGTAGGTGCAGGATAGGGGGAAGATGGGTGTGTAGGGAAATTGCCACCGGAGCCTGTGCTCCATTGCAATTAAATTAAATCAAATTAAATTTCTATCTGTTAGGCTTTTTTATGTATGCAGTGGCGTAGCTAACATGGGTGACACCCGGGGCGGATACTGATGGTGTCACACCTTGAAAACTTAAATCCAAAATTGAGTATATTATATCATCTTTTAGGTGTAAAATATGATATTAATAAAACATAATTAAATAAAAATTTATTTTTATTTAAAAATAATAGTTAATAAGATTGTAAGATTAACAACATTTAAAAGATATACAAATAAAATAAAAGCAATTGCTTTCACAATCCCCTCTTTCTAGCTTTAACAACTGCAAACCAGTAAATCACATTTTCGAAATTAAAAATTTGGTTTACTTCATGTTCAATAATCAATATGGCAAGATTTTAGCCACGTGTTGATCACTGGTGATCGAAAGTGGTTTTAGATTAATTTTAACTCCTCTGAAGATTGGGCCTCACTTGCCTGATACTGTTCCGCACCGTCACCGCACCGACACGTTTCTTACTATTGGCGCTCATTCGGTTGAAGTTTGTCCAAAGGAGACGGCATGTCGTCCGACACCCGGCCATCATTGGATTGGTTTATGTGTTGACGGTGTGGACCAGTGTCGGTCTGCTGGATGTGGAGAACGCATAGAGAGAGTTCGGAAATTTTCCTTCCCTTACGACCAAATGTTGTTTTCATGTTATTGTTGGTCTTAACACAAGTGTCTTTTTTTTTCATCCATGTTTATAAGATGTTCTTAACATGTAGGAATTGTTCTAGCATCTTCGCATTAATAAATCAAAATATTACCAGAGGTGAAGATCAATTTTAAGACCCACAAAAATTGCAGCCGAGATCTTCATTGGTAACGGGGACCTTCCACACCCGAATCGCACGCCATAACCATACGCCAGAATAATCTAGAAGTACTGAAAAATATGTATTCAAACACACAAAAGTTGATTCGTGTTTTTTGACAGCAAAAATAGATGGTATAGAAAAAAGTATATTCATTGTATCATGTTTGCAAACTTATTTTTCATTACACCTACATTCGGACTGGTGACTCAAATGACTGCGTGCGGTTTGGATACTGAAGGTACCGGTTCAAATCCCGGACCAGACTGTAATTTTTTGCGGGCCTAAAAATTGACATTTACCTCTGGCAATGCTTTTATCTGTTAATACGAGGATTCTAGGATACTCCGTGTTCGAATTTCACATTAATTTGTAGGTCTCCTTTCGAAGTTAGGTGACTACCATATAGGTGCACTGCGAGTTTCCTAATAAGAAACTCTGACTAGAACTTTGAGATAACATGAAATTATTATATTTATTATACAAAATCTTTACGACCTAAATTTAAATTAAAATATGTTATAACCTCATTCTTTGTTAAAATACTGAATGAATCGAAAAGAACCTCAAGCAAAACAAGCACATCTAGTGCGAAGTGATTGACATTTCATTGCGATTGCGTTGAAATATGCGAGAATCTTTCATTTCTGTACAGTGTGGTAATGATTTGTTAATACTGCGCTGCAGGGCCGGATTAAGACAGCGCGCGGCCCGTAGCAAATGTGAAGAAGAGGCCCTTGATTTTTGCCATCCTGGGCAAAATTGTGGAGCTAAAAACAAAAAAGGTCGCCCATCTAGCCTAGGTGCGGAGCCCCCTAGGAGGTGCGAGGCCCGTAGCATTTGCTACCTCATGCTACGTGGTTAATCCGGTACTGCTGCGCTGGGATAATATTTTTGTACATAAAAGATCAACCAGATAGGTGATTACATGAGTCAGATAAAAAAGTATTTTAATGTACTTTTGTACCAAAACTGTGCAAAATAAAGTAAAGGTATCAAACCTACCTGTCATCCCCAACACTGATTCCCTGTAACAATCACTTGAAAATGTTAAAGGAGACTAAAGACCGGGTAGGAACATGGGCGAGCTATGGAAAATTGTGGACGCGAGGGGGCAAGCTGCCACTCGGCCGACTGTCGTTGCGGTGACGGTACAGACCAGTATTGGCAAAATAGAACTCAACCTTTACACGTAGCAACTGATACACACACTGGCGCAAATTAAAATCCCAACACCCATACGATGTTGTGATAAGTGAATGAAATTTGGCCCCAAGTATGCCCACAAGAAGAGTATTAAATGATTTAAAATTGAAAGTTTAAATAATATGAGAATTACGGTGCTATCTATTATGTAAATTGCTATTTTTTTTATATTCTTTTAACGTACTAGTGGCGTACAGTGTGGTGTAACATGACACTTTGTTGTCCACAAGTTCTTGTTGGCTAAGTATGCCGAGGCGAAGAGTGACAACTCTATACACTCAAATGTCTAACTGTGAGAGAGGTCGGAGAAATGACGTGTTTTAAAAAGGTGCATCATATCGTGAAATCTCCCAAAGGATTGGCCGTAGTGCATTGTCAGTATACAGACTTGTTACACAGTGATGGAAGAAAGCTCTAATACTCCAGGTCTATACTGATGGATAACAGCACGTGAAGACCGCCAAATTGTGTGGGTGGCTGCTGCTGGCAAATGGTTGACTGCAGGCCAGATCCAAACAGTGGTTACAGAGAGAGTGACCCCCCTCCCCGGATGATTGAAAACCAATTGCTTGAAGCTGGAGTATGCTCTCTGAACCCTATGCAATGTGTCCCATTAATCTGATTTCATTGCCAGCTTCATCTAACCTGACGTAATTCAAAACATAAAAGGACATGTGAATGGCATACATTTGTGTTTACAGACGAGTCTCGACTCTGCCTGTAGCAAAGTGATAATTCACGACATGTTCGGAGGCGTATTGGAAAACGGCTTACCTGCTGTGATTTCAGAACATCACACAAATGCAGTCACCGGTGTCATTTTTTGGCGGCAATCAGTTTCGACAGCATGACTGAGTCGGCTGTTGTTGATGGCACAATGACAGCCCACCACTATGTGGACAGGGTACTGCATCTTATTGTGATACCCTTCATGTTCACCATTCAAATCGCATCTTACAACAAGATAATGCCCGTCCTCATATTGCGGCCATCGTTACACAAGCCTTGCAAGGAGTTTCGATCACGATTTGAACAGCACAGTCCCCAATAGAGCATGTCTGGGATACCAGGAGTAGACATATTTGATCACAAGGTGACCCAGCACAAACTGCGCAATAACTGACTGCAAAAGACGTGCAGGTGTAAAGAGAAATACCCCAAGAAGACATTCGAAACACTTGTTGATTCAATGTCGGCAAGAATCCACGAATTGGCATTGGTGCTCAAGTTGGACGCATTTCTTACTGAAAACTGTATCTAATGGTAATAACTTATCCTGATCCATTTCCATTTGCTATCATTTCTTCTGGGTATGGCTCTGGATATATCTTCAAAGTTTCCTAAAATTCTACCATTCCTGTATGCATGGTGAGATTCTAATTTTTGCCAGTGTAACTATAGGGCGACCATAATATTTCGCTATAAACTTAAAAAAAAATTGAAAACTACCCAATCATTTGTTGTTGAAACATTAACATAGGTTGTATTTAAATGACTTCGCAAGGGATATCGAGAGGAAAGTTAACAGAAGTGGCTTGATCCAAGTAGAAGCAATTCCATACCCAAATGGGGTTCCATCGGTGCAAACCCAGAATCCGGGTCCCACAAGTCGTGAGACCCTGGGAGAGACTGTATAGTCAGAGAAGCAACTCTACACTAAGTTCCTTCATAAAAATAGAACAATAAATGCAATATAAAAGCAACGAAATTAAAAAAAAAAAAAACGGCTTAGGTAATATAAGAACATGCCTTTGCGGTATCTGCCGTCTTTACATGAAGTACTTCACAAGTGAAGTATTTTACTATCCGCCTAAGATACATGTAGGTACAGACTTCTAAATATGACATTGTATGTACTGAAGACCGTCTTCACGTGTTAATTTTACATTTCTAGCGCCGCTATGTAGCATATAAATAAAAATGTTGTAAACGGCTTGAATGATCGCTCAGTTTGATCAGGAACAAAAGTTCGACATCCCTGTCGATTTAAGGAATACACCTGAATTCGACAGAGGGGTTACCCATAATACAAATTTTCTTCTTCTCTAAATTTATTATGGATAATTCATAGAGAATCATACGCTTATTTATTTCATCGCGATCATATTTGCATATTCTCGATCAGAAGAAAGCATAGCAAACTTACATGAAACCCCCCCCCCCCCCCCCCTTAAAGTAATCCTGCCGACGCACATGTCTGTCCTTTCCATTTCTGATCATTTCACACATTTTCTGCAACAATGACAGCTAAAAACATGAGCTATTTTGAGTTATAATATTAGAATGAACCATTGTTGTATATACTACAACGGATACTATTCATTATTTTATATTGTATTCTTTCAATAAAACATGCATTTAAGTTATTTCGTAGTGAATTCATAAAGTTACTACACATGAAACATTTGTAATGGTCCTCTAGTAAGATTGAAGTTTTTGAGTAATGTTGCTGTTTCAGCAAATGAGCACTATACTCTTTGCATTAAATATATGCCATATTAACCATTCAACAATTGACTTCAAAGCACATACAAGTTCTCCTTCATTTTCCCATTATTCAAATTCTTACAAACGCTTTAATTTGATTGTTACAGGAAGAGACTATCGTCGCAAGAATGTCTGCTGCATCCCTGGCTGTGTGGTGGATTCGTCAGTCCCTGTAAAGGCGACACGTCGCTGGCAGGGGTGGCCAGCTGTGCACCACTTCAGAATGGCCACAGTTCTCACCGAGAGGCAGAGTCGGACAAATGTGACGGCTCGGCACTAACCGACATCTGTAATGGCACGTTGGAAAATGGAAACTGTAATGGAGTGACGGAGCCCTGTAAAAAGAATGAAGAAATCACACAGAAAGAATCTGCCGATTCCAGTGCTGACTTGAGAGAATGTAATGGAGGAGAGCACTCAGGGGAAAAAATAGAGGAAAATTGTCACGCCTTAAACAGAATAATTGAGAGTGAGAAGTGTAACGAAGAAGTTACCAGGAGCACCGACACTTTAAGCACGACGGGGAAAATTGACGAAGAAAGTCTCGATAGAAAATTGAGTGATGAAAGCGGCGGGCAAGATGAAACTAGTGAGAGGAAAAATGAAGTTCAAATATGTGATTCGAGTGGGGGCAATGAGAGACACATGTGCAACAGGAGTACCAATTTCGAGAAATCTTCTCGCTTGACGGTTTTGGTGAAATAGGTAGCAATAATTTTGTTGGCAATAAGGTGCACAGCTACGGGTTTACAGAAAGTACCAAAAATTTTGTCGACGGAATAGAAATATTGAGGGAAGATACACCGGACTGTAGATTTCGAGGTAACGTATGTACAGAGGCTGTCACCGGTGAACCCGGTCATCATAATTTAGTGTTTGAGAAAGGTAGTGGGGAAATACCGTGTACAAAATCAGTTCCCGAGCTGACGGTCGGCGACGACCTGTTCGCGAGGGCGGAGAGAGAATCGGGCGGGGAAGTGCGACACTGCGACGTAGCCGGGACGGAGGAGGAAGGACTCCCGGTGAAGCGCTCCAAGAACTGCTGTCGGCGATCGTCGTACCCGGTGTCGTCGTGCGTGTCCTGCGCGCAGTGCAAGGAACAGTGCTGCCACCTACACCCCGCGCCCGGCACCGACGTGCTCACGCGCATCGCCCGGCAGCACCGGATTCCCAACATCTCGAATTCCCCCGTCGAGATAGTTCTGGACAGGGGAATCATCTGCTGAAACGTCAGTGTCGGTTCGATTGAAGACACAGTGGGCCAAATCGTCCTATGTCAGTACAACCAGTGTGTGTGGTGCCGTGAGTGTCTGCGAGTTGGATAGAGTCCGTGCTAATTCTTCTCCCCTTTTAAACTTGCTGGTCAAGCCACTCCCAAACAATTACGGGGAGACAAAATATCTCTATCTTCAAACCTGTCTTTGTACATATCTTTTGTTTTGACAACGGAAATATACTCTTAATATTTTCAACACAGGCAGATTATTGAATAAATTGCCTCAGTTGTTTAACAGCTGCAACCTTACTGATTTAGTCTTCCCATTAAATTGTATGTAATTTGTTGTGTATTTTAGTGAAGCGAGTAAAACTCCTTTCGGTAACTGTGCACAAATTCTGGCCGTTGTTGGTTACATATTTAAGAAATTGTGTTTTTATACATACTAAAAGATAGTCGTTCTGTACTGTTTTATATGTGTTAACAGTTACTTCTTTGGTTGTGTTAGAAATTAATCTGCACTTTGTGAGAAATAATACAGCAGGAAAATGTTTCTAAATATATATTCGAGGAAAGCTCAGTTGAAATTAGCTTATTGGTCGAAACTGTATGCACGCATCTGACTTGCTGGTGTGAAGTGTACGTAGTACCTTTCTCTGAGGTGTGAATTTTGTATTTATTAAGGCCAAAGATAGAATTAAGAAAAAAGTGACATATTTACACAAGAACAAACTTGTTTATACTTTCTGTCTAACAGCAAGGTAGTTCATGTCAAGATATGTTTGATGTATGTCCGTTATTATTAAAAGTATTATCCATTAGTACCACTTTTTATGTGAATTTTCTTCCAGCAGTCCCACATTACAGTGCTTTGTTAGCGCTCCATTTCTTACGGAGAGGGAGAGGGGGGGGGGGAGTAAATTATCTGCTTCATAGCTTCTTGAATTCCTGAGGGAGAAGTAGCAACAAGGAACAAGTTACAAAAACAAAACACAGTGACAGTTTATAAAATTCTAATTCCTATAAAACACTTCCATCCAAAACACAAAGACCACTGTACAATAGATCCCAGTGTAAGAATGTGACTGGAAAGAAGTCAATTTACAGAAAAATAAAACAGATGTGTACACCAGAAGATGCGCCATCACAGAATAATATAATTATATCAAGACGCCGGCAAATTTTCATAGTAGGAACCTTTTGAAAGAAATTCTATTGAGAGTGGAAACAGTCTTCAATTGGATAGTTACTGACTAGATTTGAAAAATTGGTTAATAGTCTACCTTATTACCTATTTTACTCAAGAAACGTATTATTTTTTTAAAAAATCGAACATTTAAGTTATTTATTTTGCATTTTTTTAAAACCAATTTAAATTTACCGTGAAAACGCTTTGGCGTCTTGAATAATGCCATGCCATGCGAAACAAAACAGTACAATCGCGTCTGTGTATGGCAGAAGTTAGTTTCCTTTTATTTTGTTCCATTGAAAATGAATTCCTCATTTTATAAGTACTGTATAGCAAGTACCCAACGGTAAAAGTACAACTGTAAAAACTCCGAGCAAATTATTTATATATGTTTCAAACAATGAACAAATACGGAAAAATGGCTAAAACCTGCAAGGCGAAGGACGCTCACTGCTTATCTGAAGATTACTGTGAAGATCATTTTGATGGATTGTTTGCGCCCTATATATTTCTAAGTGTAAAGCAAAACTGATAAATTTTACAGAATCACTTTTTCTCAAGTATTTATAAAATAATATTGTACTAGTTGAGGTTAAGTTGTTTTTGTTTCATGATTTAAAGTCTTTTTCTAATTTAATGTAATAAACACTCTCTGGCAGGACTACGGTTATCGTGGTGCCACAACCTGGTGATTGATTCGTATACAGCTCGACGAAATAAATAAAGAATAAAATCGTTTGATATATCGCTTGATTCTTGAGATATCTTAACAGAAAGGTGATGTTACGCTCATATGCAGCCAGGATCAGATGGGAAGTTGGCAATGGTAAAGCTTTAAAACTTGTCACACCTGTTTTTAGGATATACTTTTATAGGAAAAGCGTATATGAAAGCAAAAAGAAACGTACCTTAAACGTGATGCAACAGAAAAGTTATGATACGGCACAGAATTAATAGTACTGAAAAACAACTATATTCTACGACATTGTTCATGCCAAAGATAATATTGAAGTGAAGAACAAAATCTTTTAGTATCTCGCTTATAGACCAGGGTTCATATCGGCCTAACCACATCACCTTTCATTCAAGATATCTCAAGAGATATCAAAAAAAAGTTTTTATTTTCGAACAATAAGTTTATAATCTATATTTTACACTTATCTATACATACATCAAAGTTTTAACATTGCATAACTCTGATAAGCAAAAGTCACTGTTTGACCGAAAAATCTGCCAACTGTCACTGCATCAGTTGTGGGCAAATTACTACTGTCTGCGTTGCTAAATTCCGATTTCATAGGGAATTTACTTTTCTTTCAACATATAATTGAGAACAACCGTATTAACTTGATAAATTTTTTGTTTGTAGCAATTTTTGTCAATTAACCTGTTCTACAAAAATTACAACTACTACTGTGGAGTTTCGCATGGAGTGACGTAATGCTTTCGGATTGGCATTCGCGGCCACATGACTGAATGCCTAATTTTGTGGAATTTATTTTATAATAATAATAATAATCTTCATAATAAATAATTTTGTTTTATGTTATGTCCTTGGCATGATTAATCATTAAAGACAGCAATGCATCGGATTTTCTCTTAGTGGACACAGCCTATTAAATATGCTTTTTATTTTTTTCTGAATTCAGTCATAACCCCTGCCAGATATTTAAGATGTTAGGACTTTGTTGAGAGCATGTTTTCTGAATATCAGACTGATACAAGGTCTGATCAAAAAAATAATGGCAATTTTTGCTACATTCCATCATTTTTGTCTTGCTTTGGTTTATATACAGAATGCATGAATTTCAAACTGTTATAGTTGGATTTATTTTAGTCACACAGAAAATGTACTCGCATCAGTACAATATGTAATTTATCCAGTTTATCAATTGCACTTAACTGAACACTTAAAGATAATTTCAGAGAGATGACGGCCTTCTTCGTGTATACACATTAAAAGTCTTTCTTCGAAGTTATCCATTGCTTCCTTCAAAGTGTCATGTGGAACAGCAGCGATTCCTTCACCTATTGCAACTTTCAGATCTTGGAGTGTACGAGGTTTGTTGCAGTAAAATTTACTTTTTAAGAAATCACATAAAATGAAGTCGCAAAGCGACAGATCTGGTGAGCGTGCAGGCCAGTGGACATCGCCGAAACGTGAGATCACGTGTGGTGGAAACATTTCTCGGACGACTGCCACGGAATCACTTGCCGTGTGGGCGGTGGCTCCATCTTGTTGGAACCACATCTCTGCCATGTTGATCCCTATTCATTAGCAAGAACATCAAGCATTCTCTCACAAAACAGTCTCCGTTGCACATGATCACGTCCATGAATCTTCTGCAGGATCATAATTTTGTAAGGATGAAATTGTAACTCATCCTGCAGGATGCACTGCAGCGAGCGACGAGACAAACCCAGAGTTGGAGCGCTCCGCCTAGTGGAGCGGCGAGGACTATGAAGAACAGACGCTCTCACTCTGTCGACTTTTTCTGGGGTTCGCACCGCACGAGGATGACCAGACGACTTCTGCTTCGTGACACTCCCAGTTTTTCGAAAAGAGTTAACCCGACGAATTATTGCGTTGCGATCAGGAACCAAACCATTTCGCGGAACATTGAACTGTGTTCGGAAAAGACGTTGAACTAACTGTGATAACAGATTCATTACTTTTGAATAAAATGTTCAACAGCGAAAACGCGATGTTGCAAGGACCACTGTGCCTGGACGCTCTAACCTACAAAACAACTGATCCCCCACCCCTACATTCCACTCCTGCCACTAATACTACTCAAATCAAATCCATGCGTGTTTTTTTTTTGTTTGTTTTTTTTGCGCCACCCTTCATAGTCCAAATTCTTCTCTGTTCTTTGTTGATGCTATTCAGTAACTTCTCGATATCCTCGGTCTGTTCTGCTAACAGGTCAATGTTATCTGTAAAACTTAGCATACTTATTGGTTCTTCTTGAACGTATAGGATACATTAAAATTATTTGCTTACTTTATTGCTGCTTCTACGTACAAGCTGAATATTGATTGCCATAGAGTATAACCTTGTCTGAAACCATTTTTAACTGATGTGTGTGTCTCATGATTGTCAACTTTTATTATAGCAAGTTGATTTTTATATTCTTATGTCTTGCTATTTTAGAGCTAACTTCTTTAAAATTATGAACATTTTTGTCTCACGTAATATTATCAGAACTTTTTTCTAAATCGTGAAACTCCATATTGATCCACTATAAATCTTAAAGCCAGTATTGCTCCTCTTTTAGCCTCATTTTCCTTAAACCCAAACTGATCTTCACCCAACATATTTTCTATTATTCTTTCCAAGTAACTTTAAAGCTCTGTCAAGTTCTATCCTTAATCTGCTTAACAATGAATGTGGGAATAGTTTTCTCTTCCCAGAACAATTTTGTTCAAATCATCTCCATTGTACAGTTTCACTATGTATTGATTCTATTGGTTAGCTCTATGTCTTGAGCTTAAGAAAGGTTTCCTGTTTACTTAAAATTCTATTTGATCATGCTACAGACTACATCAGCTTAACCTGCAACCATTTCCTTTTCCAATTCTTTGCTTTTTCTAGAATATCTGTACCGTTCTCTTCCCATTATACCCTGAGCATTTTTGTGCCTTCTCCTCAGGTCCACCAACTCCAAAATTTCATCTGCGATCTACGTATTTTGGCCAGCTTCTATCCTAACGTTTCTTTGCAGCTTTGATGTTGCGAGGAACCCAGTTTGGTTTGACGAGGCTACTACTCCTACAGCTGTGCCGGATCCTCTTCGTCAATGGCTTCGATACACCGGGCACCACGACAGCTTTCTAAATGAGGCCACAGGAACAACTATTTACGTAGGTTCACAATCATTCGTGAATTACTGTGAAATGACAACAGCCTAACATCTGACGAGTTTCTGTACTGAGCGAAATAAACATTACATCTCTTCAATACTGTGAATGTTACAGTTGTAAACATACAACACCCAAACCAGGCTGTAACGTGTCTACCATACTGGACTCCCTTCACCCTCTAGCCGTGAAAGGCTGCACTTACTTGCTTTTACGGGTTTTGCGCTGCTAATGCCAATGTTTCAGACTAGTGTTGCAAACTGGAAAAAAAAAAAAAACCCTAGCACCCTTGTTTTTTTTTCTAATTTTTTTTTTTCCCGGAAAATAATATATTTGATAAATTATAGTTTTATTTAAGGGACTTACATTTTACAAGTGTGTTTTAAATCTTACTGAATCATATAATGTTTTAAGTAATGATACATATATGTATCTATATAGATAACATAATTTTATTCATCGTCTATGCCAGTACCACATCAGTCATTAGGTAACGTTCGGTGTGCACACACGTTCCGAGCCTAATGGCCCGTTTTTTCTATTTGTGAGCAAGGCATATGCCGAAATATTGTGTAGTTTGTTTGTCAGCATTAGTGTTCTCTCATCGCATCCGTCCACTTTGGTACGTGGTGGGTTAATTTCCCTTTCTTTTCTTATTTATATCAATCCATATAACATTTAAGAAGATTAAATGTCCTTGATACCTCTTTGATGTTTAATACAGTGGCTCCCTGTTGTCTTTTGCATCCGTTGACCATTCCTTATTCGTCAGACTTCAGAGGCTGTTTCCTTCCCCGAAGGGCAAGAGTGTGCCCTGGACCATTCTCTGCACCTCTGCCCTGACAGGCTCAGTCGATGGTGGCACCACCTATCTTTTACCCAAAGCGATTCAGACCATTTTTCAGGGGTGAAACTACTATGGGGCTAGGTGGTGCAGTGCACCGGGGCCCCTACGTTCAGGGGGCCCCCAAGTGGAGTTTAGAGGGCCCATGAACCCTATCGGCAAACTGGCGGCTACTTTTTTTTTTCTTAGAGCTCTACTGTCGTCTAAAGGGGCCCCTGAAACACAGGAAGACCCCCACTAAGGGCCCTTGCTGCTCAGGGGGCCCCCAACCACTGCTCACGGGGCTCCTAAGGGCAACTCAAGGGCCCCCATCCTCAGCTCAGGGGGCCTATACCAGCACACGAAGCAAAAAAAAAAGGTCACCCGTCTGGCCCGAGTCCAAAATTTTTTGCACCGGGGCCCTTGTTGACCTACGCCAATTTTAGTGATGCTACATGCTTCAAATATTTATTATACACACATAAGCCCAATCTTAGTGAACGCGCTAAATTTTGTTTCATTCCTGTTTTAATTTGCATGTAATTCATGTGCAAATTTCACCAATTTTGTCACTAATTCACTGACTGATCATCAAAACTCCAAGACACTTCTTGCAGTCTCAGTAATAGATGAAGTAGAAGACCACGAGCAGCTGCAGAGTGATCTCGACAGGATACCTAGCTGCACAGGTCGACATGTAACGAAGGTAAATGCAAAGAGGAGTCACATAAATAACTACATGTCGAGTATGAATATAAAGTGGTGAAGGAGCTGCTTATTGAAGACGAAATGATGAATGGTTTGCTAGAGAAGTAAGGGAATCGGGTTACAAAACTTTTGCCGGATCATTACTTGAATACGGTGGTGTAGTATGGAAACCACATTTTGGGTATTAAATACAGGATTTGGTGTGTGTGCAAAGAAGAGCAGCTAGATTTGTCTCTTGAAAGTACTGCAATACGCAATCAGTAACTGATGTGATAATGGACATCGAATGTGATTCATTGGAAGACCGAGAAGAGAGCCGTGGGAGTGTACAAGGAGTATATCAGTGATGATGTGTGGAATAATTAAGAGAGATGAATGGAAGGGAAAAGGTGAATATGAACACGAGCTGGCACTCTATTTCAGCCACAAGGGTGTGAGAAGATTTTCTTTTGTAGGTAAGGGGGTCGAGCATTGGAATAAATTACCAGGAGAGATGATGAATAATTTACCAGAAATGCTGATGAATTGGAAGTCAAAATTTGTAGAGAGCCAAAGTGGCGAATACCGGAAAAAGGGGGGAAATTGTCTCGGGAAATTGCTTCTTGAGCTTACACTCCATCTCTTTTAAATTAAAATTAAAGTGTGTTATAGGAAAAATGTAAAATTGGTAAATTTCTGTTTATCTACCCCAAACGTGAAATCTCATCCTATGCTAATAACTTACAATACGCCTCAGATTTAGATGGAGCTTACCAAGTTTAACTCAACTGTCCATACCGAAGTATTAATTAAGCTTTGTAGAAATAATGTTGAAAAAGGGGGAGCTGCCATTTTTGTTTGAAATTATTCAATGTAACAATGCAGTTAAAGTAAGTATTGTATGAAACAACAATTTGAATGCTGTGTTACAAAACTCTCATACCATAAAGCACAATTATAGTCCCCTGGAAATTTTTTGCCAGTCATTTTTACTACACTTTGTAGATAACAAACAGTGTTATGTGGAGATTTCAATATTGACCATCATTCACATCAGTGAGATATTGGATACAAAAGTCTTGATGTCTTTTTAACTTGGCAGCAACTGTAAATTTATATACCAAATACCAGAATTGCAACTATTGTTATAATTATTATTTTTTCATATCTCTCAGTACAGAATTACTGCATGCCACTAGTAATAAATTGCACCTGGGACCATGATGACCAGCTATTTTGCATCAGATCTGGAAGCAGTTTGATGAAGGTACAAAAGAACTGTTAAAGACAACAAAATAAAACTTTAAATAATAAAAACTGGTGAGAAGTGTACACTTTACAGCAGGTATGGGCAACCTTTGCTTAGCTGAGGACGTATTTCCGGGACTTAATCAGGTCGAGGGCCGTAGGTAAGAAGGAAGTAGATAGTAGTGAATAAAAAGACGATAAAAATTCACACATTTTTTATTTACCAGAATTACAATAGGATAATCAAACATACAAAAAGCAAATTAATAAAAACGGATAGAAAAATTAAATGAAAATTAATGGGAGACTTGAGTTTGAAGCGTTATTTGAAATTTCTGAATCTCTCGCGGGCCGGACTGAAGTTGGTGGAGGGCCGGATCCGGCCCGGGGGCCGGGGGTTGCCCATATATGCTTTACAGCATGTTAATACAAAATATTTCCAACACTTTTAGAAGGTTTTAAAAAGGAAAAAAAAATATAGGTAACAATTGAAAGGAAAGAACGCTGCTAGGCAATATTTACATGGAAAAAGAAAGGGAAAATACACCCAACACTCACTAAAGTTGAAGGGAGGAGTGCAGCAGCAACACAAAAAAAAAAACAAAAAAACACACACACACAAAGGAAAAACAATATTTTGACATGTCTTAATCATGTGATAGGCAAGACATATGGCAGGGGGAAAGATGGTCGCATCCCGTCATCCCCAGACATGAATCGTGGCGGGCTGGGATGTGACCACATCTTTCGCCCTGCCATATGTCTCGCCTCACACGATTAAGACTCGTGTCGAAATATTGTTTTTTTTTTTTGTTTTTTTTTTTTTTGTTGCCACTGCCCTCCTCCAATGATAGACCAAGACGATGAAGAAGAAATACTGATTGAAGAAATTTTATGTTATGTTTAATTTAATGAAAAAACTAATTATTAAAATATTTTTATATTGCTTACCTTACCATTTTCCTTTATTTTATTTAGTGATTTCTAGTGAATCTTTTACTTCTAAATATCCCGCAATCTAGTGAGTTTTGAGACCAGGTCTAGCGACTTTTGTTTTTGTAAGTTGGCAACACTGGTATGTATTATTTTGTTATGCAATTGTTTAACTGTAAATTGACAACTTTCCACATCCCACAGAGCCAGTCTCTTATACTGGGATCAGTAGAAAATGAATATATTGTATACACAACAAATCACTTTTTCATCCACTCCAATAGTTTTTACCTTATTTACCACCTTTTTAGACTCACTCTGTCAAAAGTCTTTGAAAGATTCAGTGCTACACTATCTATTTCATCAGAAATACCTTGCTCCTAGCTTACTAACTGAGATTCACATGAATATCCTTGTCTAAAGCCATGTTGCCAACTTGAAAACCACTTATTTTCTTCATTGACTTTTCTGATATGATTTAATTCACCTACCACTGATGTCAAGCTGATTGGCCTGTAGTTTTCGACCCTATTTGTCACCGCTCCTTTATGGACTGGTACTACTATCGCACTTTTCCAGTCATCTGGTAAGCAGCAAGTATAGATACTCAACTTAAATATCATTTCTAAGTGTATCGATAGGCTCTTTATCTGATTTACACCCTTCCATTTCTGAATTATAGCCCTAATGGTCTCACTAAATCAGACAATTAAAATCTCTGATTTTTTCAAATCCTCATCCTTACCTATAATTGTCTCAGCCCCCTCAGTTTTCTGATATAGCCATAGGAAATTCTAGAGGCATCAGTCAGTGGTCCCTCTGCACCAGTATTATTCCTCGTAAACCCATCTTTTGCCACCTTCTTTGCTATTATTAATTCCTTAATTAGTTGTTGCAAGTATTCCCTACTGCCTTGCTGGCTCTGTTATCTTTTCACAACCTATTTTACCTCCTCACCTCCCTGTTATAATGTGTAAATTCTGTAGTTTTATTTATTTTCTATTTTGGAATAAATATTTCTTCACCCTTTTCTATTATCTCCTTGAACTCTTCCCACTTTGATTCTACTGTTCTTGTTCCATCTTTCCATTTGCTGAAACTTTCTATGAAATATCTTTTTAGGTTTGTAATTTGTGTCTTTTTTATTAATTGTACCTATTCACTTCAATTCTGTTCACTCGCTTACTGTATCGTCACCCATCAGAACTGCTTCACGATCACTTATTCCTAAAATTACTTGACACCCCACAAAGTTGTTATCGGACTTATTAGGAAGATATCCAACATGTTTGGTCCCCTTGTATTTTGCTCTAACACTTGAGTAAACCCTGTGTATTTGCAAATCTCTGTTCCTTTGTGTTATTAATCTAATTTCCTATTGTCACCTCATAAATTTAAATCTCTACTAATAATGACCATTCCACACTCACTTCTGAACTCTCAATGTGAATTTAGTTCCCCCTCCCCATCCCTCCAACAACTTCATCTTCATCATCTATTTTTACTACAGTAAACAGCCAACACCCTGTTTTTTTTTTGTGCTACCCCTTAATTTTGCCACAAGTAATTTCATGTTCATGATCTCTAAACACCAGTGAATTGTAGTAGTCTTTCCTCCCCCAGTTGCTCCTCTGTTTCTGCGGTACACTCTGTAACCAACGGGGAGAACCTCATTGTCTAGTACTCCTTCTTTTACCAAGACTCTACCCCTGTAACTATTTGCGGTTCATGTATTTCTGTTGGGCTTGCAAATTATATTACTTTGTTGATTATAGTTTTACAATCCACCAATAACACCTTCCCAGTTCTGTCTCCCTCTGTTATTGTTTCAAACGCTTCATATATCCCAGTCTGGATCTACAATCAGTATCCCTTTTATCACTATTTTTATCGTGTTGGAACTTGCTGAAGATGCACTTAAAATTTTTTTAGAGTTTTGACGTATCAGACAGAATTTATTGTACAGCCCTGCTTCAGAAAATTGGCCATAATCACACCCTGTGCATACCAGAACAGTGTCACCACAGTTGATTGCACAGTTTTGAATTTTTCTCTCCCTCCTTTAAGCTATGTACTGCCACTCCATCGCAGGTTCAAAAAAATGAAATCTCGTTTCACCTACAATTACAGTTTTTTCCAGAAACTCTTCTCCCTCAAAATTATTATTACTATTATTATTATTATTAAGTTATTGCTTTACACCTTGTTGACAGCTAAGGTCATTAGAGGCGGGATGGTAATAGGGACAAGGAACGGGAAGGAATTCGGCCATGGCCTTTTTGAAGGAAGCATCCCGGCATTCGCCTGGAGTGATTTGGGTAAACCATGGAAAACGCAAATCTGGATGCCCGAGCAGGGATTCAAACCCGTGTCCTCCTGAAGGCGATGCCAGAACATTAACCGTTCCCTCGAAATAAAAGCACTGCAGGAGTGGAGAGGCTATTTTTCTTGTACCTTTATTCTGGTCGGTTATGATACCCACTGTGAACAAACGTTTGAGTACCCCAGTTGTTTAACAATCATCAGCACACTGCATTTACCATTGGAGAGAATGTGACAGAATTCTCCTGTAGTCACTCGGTGGTCACCGCGAATGATGTCATCGACTCGCTGAATGTGCCGTCGAGTCACTGCTGTCGCCGGCTCGCTGCTCCGCTTTTTGTGAGCCGACGGTGTTTGCCCTTTGGCTTTATCACAGTGGCAAACCCTTCATCTCAACAGTCTAACGTCCACTGTTGCATCACCTTACACATTTTTCAGAATTTCATGAATGCAAATGGGGTTTCACCTTCCGCATTCAAGAATTCAATCGCAGAATGCTGTCTAATACAAACATCGTGTTTTCCATTTTGAAAGTGGATGCAGTACTGCCACCTGTTGATGCGGGAAGTTGCTACTGCAGTGACCTGGAGAAGGCTTGAGGAATTGTGCCAAATTCAAATTTGTACTTAACTAACTTATTTACGAAAAAAAAAATTGGAGCCATTAGTTTTCAACTGACGTGTATACGAGCATTTGTCTCCTTTGTCCGTCCAGATAGATTTCCTCTTCTTGGTTTCTAGACCGTGGTACACCTCTCTTGTAGGTCCACTTTTACCAGATCGAACAGTCTCCTCCTGGGCCAACCTATGGGTCTTTCACCTTTTGTTTTTTTCCAGCCATATCCTTGCTACTCCATCCATTTCACGTGCTGCAGCATTGCAGTCTTGTTTGGGAAATTTTTTCACATAGTGTTTCATTGACTTGGATCTCTTCACAAATTACTTCAACCCTAATCTTTCCTCTTTTAGTTTTCTGTGTCATTATTCTCAGGAACTTCACTTCTACCACCTGGGGTCTTCTATCATGTCTGGTGATGATAGTACTTACTTCCAAACTGATGTTGTGATGGGTAAGAAGTATTTATTACACAGTGAAAGTTTATCTCTAATTGGAATATGCTTCTCCCACAAAAGCTGCCTAACTTGATGATAGATTTTGTACAGTGTTAGTAATTTGATCTCAAGATAGACTGTCAGAAGTTGCCGTACTGCATAGGTATTGAAAATTACCGATATGATTCAGTTTTTCTCTATCCAGATGAATAGTAGGCTTCACACCCTGTGTGCCGATAGCCATTACCAGTGTTTTTTGTGGCTCATTTTAAGCCAAAATTCTTCAATTGCTTTCAGATGTTCTCCTGTTATAATACTTGTTTTGCATGTCACCAGATGATGGCATTGTCTGCAAATGATTTGAAGTTTCACCCTTTCCATGTTAGAGGAATTCCCACTCGTGCAGCATTGGTCTTACTACCAGCGTCGGCCTTAGTCATTGCGAGGCCCCGGGCGGCAGATCTTTGCGAGGCGCTTGTCCTTTGTTCAAAATATATAAATGTAGGTATTTCTGATGATCAATGAGAAATTCAAACATCATAAAAAATAAACTGAGTTTTAAAATATTATATTAGAAGAGTTGTTAAAAGTTAACAAACATAAAGATGACAAATCATTAAGGATAAACTGAAGTTCATCAAGGCCTTGGTAGATATACGCACAGGGATTTAAAAATGATGTTTGGGCCTTTTCCTGAAACTAAAATATTTAATAAAAGCACAAGAAACTAACGAATGAGCTATTTCATTTTCAACTCAAAGAATAGAAAGAGCTAAAAATTAATATTGTGCCATCGATTTCCTCAAATATTTTTTAATATTTTTTTTAACCATAAAAAACTTCTTTCTGCGGACGCAACTGTATTACGTGTGGCGGCAATAATTCTCAAGACTACTTCAATAGTGGGGTACACTTCAGTAATTCAGTTAATGTGTTTTCTGTTATTTATGTCATCACTGTGAAACCGCCGTCGCTTTCTTCATACAATTATGTATAGTCCATCAATATCAGCTATTTCTCCTGCTATTGTACAAATGTGAAAGCCAATAAATGTAATTAAGAAATTTTGATTAGTTAGTTATTAATATATACCTTAACATCAATTAAACAAGTTTATTGTTGCACTAACAGCTGAAGATAAAATAATTTTTTAAACATTAATTTTAATCAACTCGGGTATCTGCACGAGGCCCTGGGCGATTGCCCTGTTCGCCACCCCCTAAGGCTGCCTCTGCATACTACTTCACAGCTAGCAGCAGTTGAGTAGGACATTTTATGTTGGAAATGCAAAGAATAAGGACATGAGATGTAAATGAAGAAACCTCTCTGATTAATCAATATGGTATGTCCAAGATGTTGGACACAGTATTAAACAACTAGATGAACCGCTAGCTAAAAAGAATAGCAAAATTTCTGTGAAAACTGAAAAAAGACTGAAATACACTAAACTGGCTGCAGCTTTGCATCAGTGTAACTCAGGGCTGTTCAACCAATTTTGGAGATGGGCCACAATTTCGATTCTAAGTTAGCCCATGGGCCACGTAATAATTGCCTCTACTTACAATAGAGATTTATTTAATTATAACAAATACAGTTTAATAACAATCAGAGATAAAAAAACATCAAAGACACCTTTGCAGAGATTTTCTTAGTTACAATCAAAAAGTGAAAAACACCAATGTGACCTTTGCAGTGGTTTTTTCAGGTAGCATATTCTAGGCCACTGCTGCTGGCGGCAAATTGAAACGTGCCGGCGGGTCACTTCCTGGCCCGCAGGCGTGGTTTTGGGCAGCCTTTGTGTATCTTGTAAAGAGATACTAAAAGCAGGAATCATTCTAATATGTCCACAGCAAGATCAACAATTAATTAAATTAAATTGCAATGGAGCACTCACTCTCTCCGGTGGCAATTTCCCTACCATCCATCCTCCCCCTTCCCTGCACACACCTACATTTGTTGTCGGCAAATTTTAGCTTTAAATTCTTTCAACGTATTTTGGTAAATTATTCATCATTACTCTTGGTAACTTATTCCAATACCTGACACAATTACGTAAAAAAGAGAATCTTCCTACACCTTTTTGCCTGAAATCGAGTATCAGCTTGTGGTCGTGGTCATCTTTTCCCTTCCATGCATTACTTTTAATTTTTATACCAATATCTTTCCATGGCTCATCACCAATATATGCCTTGTACACTCCCATGCCCCTCTTCATCCTATCCGTAACTCACTGCATTCCGCAGTAATTTCCGGAAACAAATCTAGCAGCCATTTTAGCACCCTCTCCGACTCCTGTATTTGATACTCAAAATGTGGGTACCATACTACACCACCATATACAAGCAATGGTCTGACCAATGTTTTGTTCCTTTACTTCTTCTGTACATCCCCTCATCATTCTCTCCAACAAGTGCAGAATTTTGAAACCTTTTCCTACCATCTGTCCAATGTGTCTGGTCCAGTTAAGCTTGCTATCAAACGTCATGCCAAGATATTTACATTTCAAGTCTTCAACAAATAATTATTTCATAATCAACCTTTAGTTTTTTTATTTTATTTCTAATAAGCTGACTCTTCATTGCATTTATCTCCATCCCATGTTTACCAACTCAACTAGATATCCTGTCCATATCACCCTGTAGCTGTTTGCAGTCCTTTATCATTTTGATCCTTTTATATAGCATTATAACATCTGCAAACAATCTAATTTCTGATAGTAAACAATCAACACAATGAGTAATTATTCATTGTGTTGATTGTATATTCGAAATGAAAGCATAATTCAGTTATGATTAAATTACAGCGAGGCTTCCTCTCAAATATTAATGTAATCAGCTGAAGAGGATGAAAACACTGAAAAATTATACGACAAATTAGACAATATAAATAAATCTAATTATTTGAAGTAAAAAGTGATTTAAATGCCAGAATTGCCAATGTTAAACTGAGGTCTATTACTGGAACACACAGTGAACAAACCAAAAATATAGATCTTAATAGATCAATCGACCATGTCATTAATAATGGAGAAGGAACAGATGCTGTGAGGCAATATTAATATGGAAATGAAAGATAAATAAACCCACCACCCACAAAAATCCCATGGCTTGGGTTCTGTTTTAATGAATAAAGCCATTGACCAAAATATATATATATATATTATTTTTCCCCCCTCCAACTTTGGATAGCATTGGTTTTATTTATCTTTCCTTTCCAGATTAATCGGTTATGCTACTAGCTATAAGAAACTCAAAATTAAAAATACACTGATCAGCCAGAACATTATGACCACCTACCGAATAACCGCTATGTCCGTCCTTGGCACCGATAACAGTGATGGCGTGTCTTGGCATGGAAGCAATGAGGCCTTGGTAGGTCGCTGGAGAGAGTTCGCACCACATCTGCACACACAAGTCACCTAATTCCCGTAAATTCCGGGGAGGGGGGCGAAGAGCTATGACGCCACGTCCAATCATATCCCAGATTGTTTGATCGGGTTCAGTTGGGGAGCACCACACCAATTGCAACTCGCCACTGTGTTCCTCGAACCACTCCATCACACTCCTGGCCTTGTGACATGGTGCATTATCTTGTTGAAAAATGCCACTGCCATTGGGAAACTGGTCGTCATGAAGGAGTGTACGTGATCTGCAACCAGTGTACAATACTTATGGGCCGTCATGGTTCCTTGCAAGAACTCCACCTGGGCCCATGGATGCCCACGTGAATGTTCCCCAGAGCATAATTGAGCTGCCACCAGCTTGTCTCCGTGCCGCAGTACAGGTGTCAAGAAGCTGTTCCCCTGGAAAACGACTGATTCGCACCCTCCCATCGGCATGATGAAGAAGGTATCAGGATTCATCATACCATGCAATGCTCTGCCACTGTGCCAACATGCAGTGAAGATGGTCACACGCTCGTTTCAGTCGTAGTTGCTGTTGTCGTGGTGTTAATATTGGCACATGCACGGGTCGTTGACTGCGGAGGCCCATCGTTAGGAGTGTTCGGTGCACTGTGTGTTCAGACACACTTGTACTCTGCCCAGCATTAAAGTCTGATGTTAGTTCCATCGCAGTTCGCTGCCTATTCTATTTTACCATTGTACGCAGTCTGCGACATCCGACATTTTATAGCATAACGGAGAATGATAATTACTCTGAGAAAAAATAGGTAACTATAGAGACCAGAGGTAAACGAGAGCATAAGATCAGGTGAGTGAGAGTAAAAGTTTAGCTAGTATTTTGAACTGAGTTGTAAAAGTTACTGTAAGCAAAGGACTGTTGCCTTTTTCGGATAATTACTACTGGAGTGAAATGAGAATAAATATTAATGAAATATATATTAAAGATTATTATTATCATTTGTATAGACAGTTAAATGAATAAGTGTGGTAAATTATTCCAATCCCTGACACCCTTACCTAAAAAAGAGAATCTTAATACAACCTAGAGTCTGAAATCAAGTGCCAGCTTGTGGTTATGGTCATCTTTTCCCTTCCATGCATTACCTTTAATTCTTACAATATCTTTCCATGCCTCATCGCCAGTATACACCTAGTACACTCCCATGACCCTCTTCACCCTCCTCCTGTCTCCCAATGAATACAATTCCAGCTTTTTTTTTATCATATCTGTCACTGATTGCATTCTGCGATAATTTCCAGAAACAAATCTAGCAGCCCTTTTTGGCACCCTCTCCTTTGGTACTCAAAATGTGGGTCACACACTACAGTACCATATTCAAGCAATGGTCTGACCAAAGTTTTGTAACAATGAAAAACACCAATCCATCTGTTATTGGAATGTTTTTTACTTCTCTGAAGATACCTCGAAAAAGGGTGAAACATGTCTGAAATAAACACCAATTTAAACAATGGTTGCATTCACTTTTTCGTTACATAATAACTTTTTTATTTTAACATGAAACTTTAGAAGAAATTGCCCACAGTAATTACATATTATACTACATAGCATTATGTCATCAGCATACAACCTAGCTTCTTACCATTAACATCCAACACAATCAGTCATTAGAATAATGTCATAATCTTACATATTTTCAATTATTTGTAAAAATCTTGTCTGACACGAGATAATTTTCTTGAACTTAACACAGTAAAAAATATTTTTCATTACAATAAAGTAATTGTTTCAGTTTAATTTAGTTTTTAGCTATGCGCCATCATGCTAACATGAGTCAATAAAGCCATATATTCTGGCTTGAAACATTATTCGTAGTAGAACCATGGGTGTTACTTGTCACTGACATATTTATTTAAAATTACTGCTTTTTCGAAGAGCAGAAGTTTTTTTTTTATATACAATTTCATATATATTTTTTTATATATCTTCATGCTTAGTCAGTGCATAACACATATAGGAATCAAATTCAATTCAATATTGAACAGTTGAGGGAGACAGAGAATGATGGGCGGGTGAGTTCTAGTATGGCTTTACAGTCCGTCTCCATAAGACCTTAAAATTTCTTCATCCCTTATTCTGAAGAGCATCTATCAAAAGTAAAAGGAAATTCAGTTTACTTGAACAAGTGATTGGCCAAATAAATTGCAATTTGTACAATTTCAGCCATAGTTGATAGCCAAATGAAGAAACTAGTTTATTTTACTTATTTTCACTCCTTAATATCATATGAAATAGTTCTCCGGGAAAATTCAACTCATGCAGACAAAGTATTCAAAGCAAAAAAGTGAGTTATAAGAATTAGATGAGGCATTAGCAGTAGAACTTCTTGCTGACAGCAGTTCAAGGAGTTAGGAATTTTAATATTGGTGGCCAAGAATATGAGCGCATTACTATCATTTTTAGTCACCAGTTATAACCTATTATTTGAAACAAAAATAAAATACACAATTACAATACTAGAAGCATTTGTTAAAAAAGGGGTTTGACATTCAGGGATATATATCTTCAATAAGATCCCAACACATCTTAAATTTCTGGCAGGAGATAAGATTAAATTCAGGAAAAAACTAAGATTATTTTAATCAGTAACTGCTACTCCATTGAAGTATTTATTTCTAAGATATCAATAAAATAACTGTAAAATGTGTAAATGTAATTGACATAATTAGTGTACATTTTATTCTGTGATAGTGCATCTTCTGGTGTATACATCTATTTTGTTGTGCAATTGGTTATCTGTAAATTAGCAAATTTCCACATCCACCGAGCCTGTCTCTTATATTGGGATCTATGGAAAATGAATGAATTGTGATGCATAAAGCTCCAACATTTCCAAGAATGTAAGGGGCTATAATATTAACCACTATTTATATCACAAAAGCTGCGGTAGTGAATAAGTAATGGTAATCATGAACTGAAACTTATTCATAAATCTTACAACTAAGTCTATGATTATTACTTAATGTCAGTCAATGTTGTAACATGTGTGTCTCAACACTTATTTTGGCACATATTTTTCACTTTCTCTCTTCCCTTAACTGGTAACAACTGGGCAGGTCAATCTGTAATGAAGTTAAATGCCAATTAAGTCTGCTTATTAGGTACACAGATAAAAAACTAAAGGTTAATTATGATTGTAGGGTGGGGAAGGAATTTCTTGTTGAAGATTTGAAGTTTAAATTGCCGAACATAACATTTGATAATAAACTCAACTGGAAAGGACACGTTGGGCAGATGGAAGAAAAAGGTTTCAGAATCCTTCATTTATTGGAGAGGATGATGAAGGGATGTATCAGGGACGTGAGGGAATTGTGTAACAAAACTTTGTTAAGACTTGAATATGGTGGTGTAGTACAGGAACCACATTTTTGGTATCAAATACAGAAGTTGGGGAAGTGCAAACAAGGAGCGCAGCTACATTTGTTTCTGGAAATTACTGCAGAACACAATCAGAAATTGATATGATAGTTAAAGGAGCTGGAATGAGATTCATTGGACGGCAGCGGAAAGAGGGTGAAGAGAATGCTGGAAGGGTACACGGCGTAAACTGACGATGAGGATTGAAAAGATATTGTGTCACGCGAGGATTCTACGATAACCGTGGCGCCGCAGTTTGACGATGGATTCTTATGTAACTCGACGAGACAAATTGAAAGTAAAGAATATATATTTTTTTTATCTCGCTTAGTTCTCGAGATATCATGTCTCAAAATTGACGTGGTTTGGTTGAAATGCGGCCTGGACTAGAAATGTTTTTTTACCATAGCCACATTTGATGATAATGTAACTTGATGAGATAAATCGAAAATAAAGAATAACATAACATTTTTTGATACCTCGCTTAGTTCTCGACATATTGTATCTCAGAAGTGAGGAGGTTAGGGTGAGATTTAAACTTTTTTGGGTGAGATCCGGCCTGAACCAGGATAAAAAAAAAATAATAATAATAGTGTGTTTTATTTTCTTCCTAGTTGTTGTTACTTTCAAAAACAGCCTGGACCAAAAGAAACGTCACCAAAAGCATAAGGACCTATACCTATAACTGATTTTTGACATGCCATATCTCGAAAACCAAGCGAGATATGAAAAAAAATTATTCTTTATCTTCGATTTGTTTCGCCGAGTTCTGTAAGAATTAAACATCAGATTGAGGCGCCGCGGTAACGATAATGCTGTCCGATAGTCAAATGACAACTTCCGGCCGCGGAAGCCTACTGTCGCCTTGTAAGGATACTGGTTGAAGAATTAGGAGTAGTGCATGGAAGGAAAAAGAAGACAATGACGACTAACTGGTACTTTATTTCAGGCATAAGGGAATTGGAAATTTTTTTCTTTTGGGTAAAGGAATCGAAGGGTTGTACTCAATTATCAAGGGAAGTGATGAGTAAGTAAATTACCAAAAAGCCGAAAAAAACGTATAATTAAAATCTATAAAGCGCAAAAGTAGATGGCTGTGGAATTTACATTCAAAGGACATAATTATAATAATTAAAATAATAAGAAGAACGATATAAATAGACGACTAGGGAAATTGCGTTCCCAGAAAATGTAACTAGTTCATGGCTTTATTTTCAACATTAGGTAGGCTAATCGCTAATCAGTTCATACTGCTCACGTTGACAATTACACTGTTGTTTCTTTCATCGATTGTGATAACTCCTTTTCCAGAAATTTCTCGCTTTCGCGAATAACGCTGTTTTTGTACTGCATCAATTACTTGTTGATCAGAGACAATGTTGCTTGAATCATGGAGGTCCTTCCTCCCATGGAGGAAGGAATATTCCTTCCTCCATGCTTCCTCCCATGGAGGAAGGAATATTCCTCCATGCTTCCTCCATGGCTTGAATTCTCTCTGTCTCTGACACGGGTCTCTGATGTTGCTTATCTCAATTGTCTTTGTGTTGAAGTAGTATCCATCGCTGATGTCAGCGATACATTAAACTCGTTACTTGCGTATGGTCTCTGGCTGAGCAGTTTCGTGGTCGGGATCATGGAGGAAGGAATAAAATGGAGACGACGCAAGAGACCTTTACCACGCATGGGAGTGAAGCAGGCCGGCGGAGGAGTGGGGGGGCATGGCCGGAGTGGTGCGGGCTTGACCGCTTCCCAACAAACACGGGGAATATGTACAAACACCTCAAGGGGACTCTAGGATAAACGTGACGCCGCAATCTGGTGATGGATTATTATGTAACTCGATGAGACAAATAAAAAATGAAGAATAAAATTTTTTGATATCCTGCTTAGTTTTCGAGATATTCTGTCTCAAATGTGAAATGGTTTTGGTTGAAATTCAGAAGAAAAAATTATTCAAAGTTAAATTTTATGATGAATTTTTATTTAAAAAGACGAGACAAATAAAAAATAAAGAGTAAAATTTTTCGATATTTCACCTAGTTCTCGAGATATACTGTCTCAAAAGTGAGGTGTCTTGAGTTGAAATGCAGAAGAAAAATTTCGCAAAAGTCAAATTTAATGATGGATTCTTATGTAACACGACGAAAAAACTCGATAATAAGGAATAAATGTTTTCGATATCTTGCTTAGTTTGGGGGATATACAACATCCAAATTGAGGGGTTTAGGTTTGGATGCAGGCTGGACCAAAAATTAATTCTGTCAAAGCCACAATGATTACATGGTTGACATGCAGAATGGATATTTCAGTTTTATTACTACCACTTGTGGTTAGTCTGAAATGTGTCCTAGACCAGAAAAAAAGTAAGAGGACCCACTCTAGGGATGAGCAACCCAGACATTTTGTAGGCTGGTATCAGAAATAAAATGTTTATTCAGTCACCTTAATGAACATTCTCTTGATCAAGATGTGTTGTCTAATTTCACAGCCCTACTTATTAGGACAATTGTAAAAAAAAAATATCTCTCAGTTAGATTTAGATACGGGGGGGGGGGGGGGAGAATGTTGTACAAAAAAAAAAAGAGACTAAATTAGAAACACATTCCCCAAATTGATTTTGTTCAAAGGCCAATAACTCCTTTATTTATGAAGCCCATTTTTATTTCTGCATGAACCTGTTTCGACATAAATAGATGAGAAAGATTTCAAAATCGGTAAAAATAGGTATAGACGTATTTACAAACAGAAACAAGTCTTATATGAAGCTTTAAAAATAACCTAAGTCAATGGCCTGAAATAGCTATTTAAAAAATTAATAAAACTCACAGCTTCTCACATAACAGTTAATTTCATCATCCATTGTCAGTATAATCAGCAACGTGACGAAAGAAATCGTAATAGTAAATTCACTGAATCGCGAGGTAAAACACGCCCCTTTAAATCTCATTTTAAACACTCGTTAAAAAATAATGCTAGTCTATTATGTGCAAAATAGCAAGTTTGCTGATTTTCTACACTACACCAAGAAAAATTTGAGAACAAAGTCATCCCATTGAGAACTATGACTAAATATTTATAGACGTGCTGCAAAGTTTGCGGTGTCTACCGCTCACTTCAACAACGATAATTACAATTCAACTTACTTATGAAATGATATTCCAGGTTCTTTCCTGTCTGGCCTATTTGTGCAACCGTACGCAACACAAGCTGGCATTTTTAAACACTTATACACAATACTAAATGAAATAATCACTGCATCTACCACAATGTGAACACCTTAATTGTTGGGAAGCGCCATATGGTCGCTGCCGGTGCTGCCACCATGCGGGAGAGTTTAGTGCTTGCTTCACCGATTTAACGTCACTTCTCCTCCATATAATTCCTTCCTCCATGGTCGGGATCAGTGAAGCCAGTAGCAGGTAGATGGCTCTGTCATTCACTGTATGTTTTGTAGCATGCGGCGATGACTCAGACCCTACGTTTCCGCGTGTTCCGCAACAAAACAAATGCGAGCGAAGGACAGCAGTGAATCACTGGAAAATTAAATGCTGCTCTAAGCAAATAAGGATTCTGTCAGTCGAGACAAGCGTGCATACAAAGATCAGGCAAGCATCGATTCGAAAGGAAATTGAGCTTGAAGTATGGAAATAGTATTTATTCTTATACTAGCTTCCAAGCACCTCAAAAATGACGGGTTCTGACAAATCATTTCTTCCAACTTGCTTAAATATAATTGGTATTATATAATGCTCCTAACTTGTAACATGCGTCGAGGCTTGTAATTTGTAACCTGTTACTGTCCGGTATTACAAATGAATGTGGGTAGCAAGGTTCGATTCAAAACATTGTAAGTATACTCACTTGCGAGACCGCGAAATCTTTAGTGACTGCCGATATTTACTTGATTGTCACTGTAACATATATATGCTTCAGATTCAGTTAAATATTCTCTGTAGCAGCTCTGAAAATGAGTATTAATTTTTTTAAAAATTTTCAGTTATTTTCTGAGAGGCAAGGCAAAATATTTAAAATGTTACGTCATTCACCAGGATCGTTTTTTGCTATTTAAAGCTTGCTTTTAAAAACCGTCTGATTTAAATTTATTTTGATTTAATTGCGATGGAACGGACGACTATTTCCTTTTACACCCATTTTCACTCTGTCTTGTTCTTTTGCACCCTTTAATGTTAAAATCTCTCTGCTCTTTGGTAAGTTATTCCCTTGGTATTTATTTCAGTCACCGGCTCCCTTACCTACTATAGAAAATTTCCTATTTCCTTATGTATCAAACCATTCGTTAACTTGGGGTCACTGTATTCTCTTCTCTTCAATGCACCGCTCTAATTCAACCGCTATCCATCCAAACCTCATCGCCAATACACTCCTTGTACTGAGATTATGGTAGACCAACGTTCTCAATCAGTTAAGCATACAACGTACACATAATAAATAATTCGACTAGTACAAAATCAATACAAGAAGCAATGTTGAACCACAGCGTCAAATTGGTTTCTATAGAAATACGAAATACAAATAAAGCTGTTTCTGAAGAACATTCTACGAAGTTCGTAAGCAGAGTGTACTTCGATAATGCTTAGCTATGTACAGAAATAATGCATTTTTTTTTTCACTGCAACATGATGCGTATTGACGTTGCCTCATCATACAAATGCAGAACGTAATTAAATAATTAAAACACAGCAGTCGACAGACGGCATTTCATTTCCTAAGGCAGCTGGAAAAAGGAGGAGGTTATCTTTAATCAACGGAGCATTGTGGGTGAGCGGTAACGCTCTGACCTCGCATCCGGGAGGACGTGGATTCGAGTCCCCATACGGCCTTCAGATATCGGTTTTCGGTTTCCTAAAATCAAACGCAATGGTTCATTCTTCCGCAAGCTTATCTGCCGAGTGAGTTGTCGCAACATTTCTAACCAATACTTTCGTGTCTCGTTCCAATTGGAATTCCAGGAATTGCAGTGCTACAGATTTTCCTGGTATTCTATTATGAATCCCCTCGCCATTTCTGAACACACCACAGATGGTTCTTCTGACGGTGTCTGTTTCGTTTTGATCAACGTTTTGCGTCCAAGCAGTTTTTGTCTTGTTCTTACTGTTACTTCGATTAAGTGCACCCTTCCAGTAATGTTTGGTATATTAATGATAATATCCTGAGCCAAGCGAGCTCCAGCAATGTGTGAACTGCGTCTTTCTATCTTTGGAACCATTTTGCAAATTTGCTGAAGTGTTTTGAAAGAGTACAATATTATATCAACTAATTCGAGACACTTTTATAGACTTTCATTTTTTCTTCACTTAGGTTATTCGGTAGTAATAAATTGGTGCTAAAAAGGTAAAAACTATAGGAGTTGATAAAAAAGTGATTTGCTGGGTAGAAGAATTGCTAAAAAGTAGAAAGCAAAAAGTTAGGGTAGGAAATGCAGTATCAAAAGAAGTAGGAGTGAACAAGGGAGTACCACAGGGTAGTGTATTGGGACCATTGCTATTCGTTATTCTAATGAATGATTGTGTTAATGGTTTACAATCAGAAGTTAGATTGTTTGCTGATGACATAATGTTATATAAAAGGTCCAAAAACAATAGAAGAGTGTAGACAGCTGAAGGGTGATTTAGATAGGATAGCTAGCTGGGTGAGCCAACATGGGATGAAGATAAATGCAAGAGTGATGAGGGGATGCACTAGAGAAGTAGGCCTAAGGGAATTAGGGTACAAAACTTTGGTCAGACCACTGCTGGAATATGGTGGTGTAGTATGGGATCCACATTTTGGGTATCAAAAACAGGAGTTGGAGGGGGTGCAGAGAAGGGCTGCCAGATTTGTCTTTGTAAATTACCGCAAAACACAATCGGTAACAGATATGATAAAGGAGCTGGAGTGGGATTTATTGAAGGATATGAGGAGGGTGAAGACAAGCCATATATTGGTGATGAAACATGGAAAGATATTGGTGGGAAAATTAAGAGAGATGCATGGAAGGGAAAAGACGACCATGACCACAAGCTGGCACTCAATTTCCCTCACCTACAACAGAAAATTTCCCCATTTACTCATGCCTTAAAATCAAAAATCTTTAATTCTACCACTCCTTAGGTGAACAGCCGTTTGATGTATATTAACTATTTTTTACACTTACATTTTCATACCTGTCAACTTCTTACACACCCCTTTGGCTCAGATTTTTCGCATCCGGCGGCTGAGGCAGGGTAATCTAGTTCGTTTTTTGGGGGGGGGGGAGAGAGGGGGTAACGCCTCGTCGACGACAAGATCATTAGAAGGGGGAGAAGTCTACAAAATAGGAATGGGAAGGAATTCTGCCATGGCCGTTTTGAAATAACTGTGCCTGCATTTGCCTGGAGTGATTTGCGGAAAGCATGGGAAACCCCTGCAAGACCGGACGGGGATTCGAACTCACGTCTTCCCGAATGCGAGGCCAGAGCGTTACTTCTCACCCACCAGGCCGTGTCGGCAGGGTAGTAGAGGTGGTGGTGCACAATTCCTAATCACCAGAGTCCTGGGCGGAATCCCGAACCTCTCCGCAGAGCGTATGGAGTAGAGATGCAACGGAGCTCCGCATACGCAAGTGCGGAACTTCCGCGTGAAATGATTCATCCGCTTTCGTGCCCGCAATTTTTAATGCGAATCTTTATACGAGATTCTGACCATCGTCGCTTAGCTAACAACGAACGTGGCTGTTTTTTCTGACGATGCTGCAATAAAAGGAGCAATGAACTGATCGGTGTTATTACCTAAGCGACGAATTCAGTAGTTTGAACTTGCGTGTAAAGTAAAGCGGCCTATTCACGGTCCAACTTACAGGACATCCGTGTAGAAATACCAAATGATGCACTCAACCATTCACGCAGCTAGAAGGGATCCAACAAAATGTTCCAAGCAGTCCTTTCCACTCGTACTTTCTCGCGGCACACCATGGGTCATTATCGCACACTCGCAGGATGTTTCCTCCAATCATGATCCAACGCCATAGCTAGTTGGACAGCAAGGACCTGTGTTGGTTGTCTCGGAGTCCCAACACGTGCTACATGTAGTCCCGTAACCCTTTCATGGCCCGTCAAGAGTCCTACATCAGAAACTCGGATCATCGTGGGTCCTACAGGTTGTACTGTGAATGGGCCGCTAGAGCGGTGGAAAGGCGGGTGGCGGGCACGGAGATGTGCGGTGGCGTGGCCTTGTGCTTGACTTTTCAGTTAATCGAACCAGGAATTCCCAAAGTTCGTATGAAAAAGACTTTTTTTTTTTTTTAGACGCGTGTGTAGTTATATAAATAATTTCACTTGTGAAATCATTCCACGTTTTTTGCTGTGGAAAGATGAGGTAACAAATAAATCAGTATTGCTGTACCATATAGAAATAAACTTTACTTATTGAAAAATGTAGAATTTGACATCACAACTTACTTATTTTGATGTTAAATTCATTTTCGATAAAATATTAAAATCAAAATAATTATAAATTTCTCAGATTTCCACGGCCATCTTTGTTAATTGACTTTCGGGTTATGCCGCGTTGTTTATTTCTACATGCGTAGAATATATCAATTAACAAAGATGGCCGTGGAAGTCTGAGGAATCATTTAATTATAAATTTACTTTTCCACCTCCGCATCCGCAAAACATCCGTATCCGTGGACGTCAAGCACTAAACATCCGCAGAGATGACCTCTGTTACGGCGCTAGTATGTGGCGAGGGCACGCGACACTATTGGCGGAGTTTCGTCCGTCCGATGCGGACTTTGAACTCTGTGGCCCGCGATGTCTTTCGGAAGGGCAGACCTGTAGTGGTCGGCACGGGGTTCTCCCCTCTGCTCGTCGATGGAGTCGCGCGCCCCGTCAGCACTCTGTCTGTAGAGCCCCTGTGCAGTGCGGAGTGATACGGTTTCCCCGTGACTGTGGCTTCGTTGGCGGCCATCGGATACGGCGCACGGTTCGAGTTTCACTTAAAATTAGCCGAACGCGAGCGCCGCTCTCGAGTTTCTCGTCTGTCATCTCACCTTCGCCGAGTGGCACGCTCCAAACTGCTCATACACTGCAGTGCAGTCGAAGATCCAAACATCCAGGTCGCCGGGAAACGTATAGATGCGTCGAGCAGTGAGGGGGGTTTCGTTTGTACTCTCGTGAGTCGTGTGGAAAGTATGACGAGTGTATGGCCACACTCCATAAGGGGGCATCCACAAATTACGTGAGGTGTTTTTCGGATTTATGGACCCCCCCCCTCTCCCCCCGGGGACGAGCGCGGCGGTGTAACGGTTAGCGTTCTCGCCTCGCATTCGGGAGGACGGCGGTTCGAATCCCCGTCCGGGCATCCAGATTTGAGTTTTCCATGGTTTCCCAAATCACTCCAGGCAAATGCCGGGATGCTTAAATCCAAAGGCCATGACCGAATTCCTTCCCGTTCCCTGTCTCCACTCCCGTCCCCCCTCTAATGACCTCGACGTCGACAAGGCGTAAATGCGTAAGTACAAAACCCTATCGGCTGCAGCGGCTCGCCTGGGCTCGAGAACATATGAGACGGATCCTAGACGACTGTGTAATCAAATGAATCACGATTGCAGTTGGTAAAATCTCAAGACAGGGTGTAGCGCAAACACCACAAAGCCAAGGACGCAGGCTGTCAGCAAGGCACTGTGCAAGCTGGTGCTGACTCCATCCTGGTATGGCATGGACCGTGACCTCTGGTCAAAGTGAATCGACCAGGGATCCTCAAACTTGTAGCTGGAGCGCTGGGAATGTTGCTGCTGAAGACCGTTGGGCGGAATTATTTCATCACTTCCGCGCTAACACTCTCAACTGCACCAACTTTCGTATTTCTATTGTGTACCGGTACGTAATGTGTCTGCCTGGAATTTTTTTTTTTTTTTTTTTATCTGATTAACGTCTCTCTAACAGCGAGGTCTTTAGAGACGGGAAAGGATGGGGGGCAAGGAATGGGAAAGAATTCGGCCATGTCCTTTTGAAGGAAGCATCCCGGCATTTGCCTGGAGTGATTTGGGAAACCATGGAAAACCCAAATCTGGATGCCCGGACGGGGATTCGAACCGCCGTCCTCCCGAATGCGAGGCGAGAACGCTAACCGTTACACCACCACTCTCGGTGTCTGACTGGAAGTAACGCACCTGTTGAAAGAGTTTTTTCTCTAATAAATAAAATATGGACAAGTGTCGAAACAATGTTAAGTGTCGCAGTATTGAAAACCAGTTTGATTATCAAGACTAACAGCAACAAACAATGTAATCAGCTCCATTCCTACTTGAAAAATAGACCTGATATTTTGAAACTGATTCGTTGCACCGATAAATACAAAACAACTGGCTAGTTAGATGTCATACACTAAGGCTAAGTAACCCAGCTAACATGTAATAAATTCTACTTATCATAAGTGTTGTTTGTTTTTTTAATAAAAACTAGTAAACCACGATTTTTGTTTACTCCGTAAGGTGTCCCACTCTGACTCAAAAAAAAAAACCCTCAGCTGTCTCGCTTTAACGAAAAAGGTAAATGGTCATGTTAAGTATGGGTGAACATGACTCGTTGTAGGGATGGTCAGTGTTTGGCGAGCAGTGTTGTGTTCCTGTGACTTGATTCAGATGAAGAGCTGCCGACCAGGCACATACAGCAGCGGTTTCGGCGGCTATTTCGAGCGCAGCCATTGTGCATGCTGACAGTGCGGAGTGGCCGGCGCTGTCTCGTGAATAATTGCCGCCCTCCCCCCCCCCCCCCACCAGGCACAACGTTGCACTCGCCGACCCTCAACTCTCAAAGACCATGCAGCACGCGTACGGTACACTAGAGCCCAGTAGAACAGTCTCAAAGTTATCACTTCACAGCAAAATCATTACACAACAGCGTCCACCAGATGATACACTCTCACTGAAAATAATAGGCACCGAGCGTGGTAGGTGAACCGTTAACGCTCTGGCCTCGAATTCGAGAGGACGTGGGTTCGAATCCCCGTCTGGGCATCAAGCTTTGGGTTTGCCATGGTTTCCCCAGATCACCCCAGGTGAATGTCGGGATGCTTCCTTTAAAAGGCCATGGCCGAATTCTTTTCCCTTCCTTGTTCCCAGATCTTTCCCGCCGCGACGTCAACGAGGCATAAAGCTATAAGCAAAAAAAAAGGTGCATTAGTTGTAAGAAGTTACAGGTCTCCCAAAATTCAGGATCCCAAATCTCGGTAGAGTATGAAATTTTGAAGATTTTATTTTTACTTACCACACATTTTATACAGCTTTGTATGGAAACTAAAATAGGCGTTAACTTAACAAACAGTTTTACATCAACATATATTTCACAGGCGCGCGTCAGAGCAAGTTATTGCTCGTTTTCTTTCATCGAGTTGCTGATGGCGAAGGTTGTTGTCTATTGACATTTCCTTCAGACAGTACAATGGATGTTCTTTGCTTTCGGTGTGTCTTTTCGGTTGCGTTTCGTTGTTAGAATTTGTGGGTGTCTTGGTCATTTCGACACTGTTGGTTTGGCTGGAAAGGCGACTAATGGGAATTGTAGTCAGCTTGGAACCCCACTCGTATGCGCTGTCGTGAATGGGCCAGTCGAGGTGGCCAGGTGTTCGGCTCTGAGTTGTTCCGAGTGTGGTGCTGGTTGGTTGCCTCGCTTCTGTGTTTCACCGGGTGTAGGCGACCGTGGTGGTCTGTCGTCTTGCTGGATAACTTGACTTGTGTGCGCGGACTTGCAGGTCCTGCTGTTTGGCGGCAGATCCGTTGCAGTGTCTCGTCGCTTGCCTGCTGGAGGTTCGTAGCCGTTTCCGCTCTGGACACCCCCGAAAACAGGCGGCATGGGGCCCGCCGCAGATGCACCATGTGACTTTGTGCTTAGGTCTTGGGCACTCTTGTTTCACTTCTTTTGCAGAAGCATCTTGAGCGGGGTTTTTATTTTGTGGTTTACTGCATTTCTTTTAGCTCCATTCTCAGCATCAGTGCTTTTTCATTTTTGGTGAGAAGTATGTTTATTATTCAGATGGTGCTTGTCACAACACTGCACTTTATTGTAAATAGTTAAAATTACAATAACAAACAATCAAAACTCAACTAACTATAATTAATAACAATCTACTCAACTAACAATCAACTCAACTAATAACAATTAATTTTAATCGATGATTCTAATAAATAAATGAACAATACAAAAATTTTATCACTCTAAGAAAATCATTGACCTACCAGGAAAAAATGCTGAAAAATATGTTATCTGTTAAATTCAATTTTTTCATGCCGAATCAGTTGAAAATATGCTAAATTTAGCCATAAAAATGGTAAATTGGCAGCACTGCTGGTAATGGACCGTATTGTCTGACCGATGTACTTTTCCCCTCATACTTAAGGAGTACCTGAAACTGATCCCTGGGGGAACGCTCCCCAGTCTTGATGGAGGCAGGACGGTTGTCTCAGTCGCATTTCTCTCCTCGACGTGGTAGTACCAGAGCTCTGCAGAGAGTTAGGGCGACCGCGTGGGAAGCCTTCAAGGTGACTGCCCGACATTCTCCAGCTACCTAAATATGGTCCTAACTTGTTGGAACTCGGATTGACTGTAGACTCGCGCGTAGTAGTTCGCGACTGGGAGCGCTCAGTTTAGTTCGCAGCTCCTTAGCGAACTAGGTCGCTCTTCTATTTGGTTAGCTCCCATCTCGAATACCATAAAGACAGATCGTTCGCTACCGCTACTGCACGCGCTCTTTTGTTTGTTGTGGTTATGTGTGGTTGTTTTCTAATTGTTAATTGGATCAAAGCGTGTTTTGTTTTCATATTTCGGGTTAAATTTTCGTTTGAGCCTCCCGCAATATTTATTAATATTGAACTTTTTTTAATATATATATATATCTGTTTCTTCAATTGAATGTGTCCCCAGGTATGTCATCACAATAAATAACCTATAACAAAACATATTAACCATATAATTAAACTGATATACAATACACTACTTCACATCATCGCGTCATTGTCATTTTAGATTAAAAATGTGAGGTAGTTACCTGTTAGCAGTGTACTATAATTATAAACCGTATAAACCAACATTCGCCAGTAACTCTACTTACTGAGCTGAACTGAACTACGAGAAGCGCATAGCTAGGCTAGGGCGGTGACTAGTTGGGGAGGGAGGGATCTGGGAACTAGTTCGTCTGTGGGAGTGTTCTTCCCAACTAGTTCGTTAGCGAACTACACTAGACTAATTGACTGCTTCCATACGAAGCCCCTTTCACGTTACGAAAAATTCACCACAAATTACATTAATTCAAAATTTAAAACATAACAATACTGTAACATGTGTACACAGTCAACAGGAAACCCACTGAAGATGCTTCAGCTAAGAAGCGAAACGTGTTCGGAAAGTAAATTAAAGAACAAGTATTAAATTGCTTAGGCTGTATTTATTAATTAATATTATCAGTAATTGAGGACAAAAAATGATTCAAAACGTCCAGATATTAAATTCAAAATGTCGAATATGGGATTGTCGCACAGCTATCAGACCCCGCTAACGCTGCAAAATTAACACAGACTAGACGACCCGTGCGAAAATTTCGCGAATAAAATACGACGAATAGTGAGGTTGAATGCTTGTAATATAATGAATAGTAGAACCGTAGTTTTGTAGCAAAAAAATTTTTTTAGTGTAATACGTACACAGCAAAATACTTACAACATATGATGAAACAGTTAGGAAAATTTAAAACACACTTTATTTATGACAAACTGTCACTGCCCTTGGTAGAATAAAACCAACCTTAACAAACTGCACACAACATCTCTGTGATATTTGTTGCTGAGCGAATAAAATGATTATCTTGGAATTGTATAACAAAACGACAGTGTTTCCGTAAAAGAAAAAAATATATACGAAAAACTACTTATTGAATAAAAAAAATAAGTTTTTTGTCTTCTTTGTGATATCCGCTGCTGAAATCTGGGGACTTGGCTCTGAACAGTCTCATACGCGCTACCACTTTTAGCAACAAATTCTGAACATTTTTTTCTCAATTTATGATTTTACCTAGCTGGAGACCTTAATTTTTAAAACGATATGTCATTTATCGATTTCAGCTATGTATCGAAGAAGATAAATGGCATATAATAAAAACAAAAATTTAAAAAATCAACACGTTCTATAACTAATATTGATACTTTCGCTCTTTAAGGGTCGAATTACAAAAAATTTCTTTTATAAAATATGGTGAGACCAAAGCAGCCACATTGGTCTTCAAAATGATACCTCATTTATCGATTTCGGTTAGTTATCAAGCAAGGTAAAAAAAAAAATAAAAAGAAAAAAAAAGTTTTGAGAAATGATGTTATTTTTGCCACTTAAGGGTGTAATTTGGAGAAAGCTTTTTTCTTAAAATATGATGTGACGATAGTGGATAATTTAATATTTAAATCGATACGACATTTATTGATTTCGATTAGATATCAAGGGAAATAAATAGCTCATGACAGAAAAATGAGTTGTAAAAGTATTAATACTTTTGCCCTCTAAGGTTAGAATTTTTAAAAATTTCTTTCTTAAAATGTGGTAACGGAACCGAAGACATTACGAAGACCTTAATCTTTTAAATGATACCTCGTTTATCAATTTTGTTTAATTGTCAACGGAGGTAAATGACTTGAGACACAAAAAACGCATTTTAGAAATACTGATATTTATGCCATTTAAGTGTCAAATAACGAAAAATTCTTTCTTAAAATATAATGTGACTATGGCGGAGACCTTAATCTTTACTATGATACCTCATTTATCTATATCGGTTATATATCAAGGGAGATAAATGGCTCGTGACATACAAAAATGCATTATAGAAAAATTTATACTTTTCCCTTTAATGGTTGAATTCCAAAAACATTCTTTCTTAAAATATGATGTCACAAAGCTGAGACATTAATCCTCATACCCCTACTTGATTTATGGATTTTGGTTAGATATCCAGGGAGATAAATAGCTCAAGACATAAAAAACTAATTTTAGAAAAATTTACATTTTTGCCCTTTAAGGGTCCAATTACGAACAATTCCTTTCTTAAAATATAATGTTACCACGGCGGAAACCTTATTCGTTAATATGATACCACATTTATCTATATCGGTTAGATATTAAGGGAGATAAATCGCTCGTAACACAAAAATAAGTTATTGAAAAATTTAAACTTTTTCCCTTTAAGGGTTGAATTCCAAAAACATTCTTTCTCAAAATATTATGTCACAAAGGTGAGACATTCCTCCTCATAATCCTATTTCAATTATCGATTTTGGTTAGATATCCAGGGAGATAAATAGCTCGAGATACAAAAAAACGCATTTTAGAAAAATCGCCATTTTTGCCCTTTAAGGGTCGAAAAACGAAAAATTCCTTTCTTAGAATATAATGTTACCACGGCGGAGACCTTAGTCTTTAATATGATATCTCATTTATCTATATCGATTAGAAATCAAGGGAGATAAATGGCTCGTGACACAAAAATGCATTATAGAAAAATGTATACTTTTTCCCTTTAATGGTTGAATTCCAAAAACATTCTTTCTTAAAATATGATGTCACGAAGCTGAGACATTACTCCTCATAATCCTACTTCATTTATCGATTTTGGTTAGATATCCAGGGAGACAAATTGCTCAAGACATATAAAACGAATTTTAGAAAAGTTGACATTTTTGCCCTTTAAGGGTCCAATTACGAACAATTACTTTCTTAAATTATAATGATACCACGGCGGAAACCTTATTCTTCAATATGATACCTCATTTATCTATTTCGGTTAGATATTAAGGGAGATAAATCACTCGTGACACGAAAATGCGTTATTGAAAAATTTATACTTTTTCCCTTTAAGGGTTGAATTCCAAAAACATTCTTTCTTAATATATCATGTCACAAAGCTGAGATATAACTCCTCATAATCCTACTTCATTTATCGATTTTGGTTAGATATCCAGAGAGATAAATAGATCAAGACATAAAAAACGAATTTTAGAAAAGTTGACATTTTTGCCCTTTAAGGGTCCAATTACGAACAATTCCTTTCTTAAATTATAATGATACCACGGCGGAAACCTTATTCTTTAATATGATACCTCATTTATCTATTTCGGTTAGATATTAACGGAGATAAATCACTCGTGACACGAAAATGCGTTATTGAAAAATGTATACTTTTTCCCTTTAATGGTTGAATTCCAAAAACATTCTTTCTTAAAATATGATGTCACGAAGCTGAGACATTACTCCTCATAATCCTACTTCATTTATCGATTTTGGTTAGATATCCAGGGAGACAAATTGCTCAAGACATATAAAACGAATTTTAGAAAAGTTGACATTTTTGCCCTTTAAGGGTCCAATTACGAACAATTACTTTCTTAAATTATAATGATACCACGGCGGAAACCTTATTCTTCAATATGATACCTCATTTATCTATTTCGGTTAGATATTAAGGGAGATAAATCACTCGTGACACGAAAATGCGTTATTGAAAAATTTATACTTTTTCCCTTTAAGGGTTGAATTCCAAAAACATTCTTTCTTAATATATCATGTCACAAAGCTGAGATATAACTCCTCATAATCCTACTTCATTTATCGATTTTGGTTAGATATCCAGAGAGATAAATAGATCAAGACATAAAAAACGAATTTTAGAAAAGTTGACATTTTTGCCCTTTAAGGGTCCAATTACGAACAATTCCTTTCTTAAATTATAATGATACCACGGCGGAAACCTTATTCTTTAATATGATACCTCATTTATCTATTTCGGTTAGATATTAACGGAGATAAATCACTCGTGACACGAAAATGCGTTATTGAAAAATTTATACTTTTTCCCTTTAAGGGTTGAATTCCAAAAACATTTTTTCTTAATATATCATGTCACAAAGCTGAGACATTACTCTTCGTATTCCTACTTCATTTATCGATTTTGGTTAGATATCCAGGGAGATAAATGGCTCAAGATACAAAAAACGCATTTTAGAAAAATCGACATTTTTGCCCTTTAAGGGCCGAAAAACGAAAAATTCTTTTGTTGAAATATAATGTTACCACGGCGGAGACCTCGATCTTTAATATGATACCTCATTTATCTATATCGGTTAGATATTAAGAGAGATAAATCGCTCGTGACACAATTACGCATTGCAAAAATATTGATACTTTTGCCCTTTAAGGGTCGAATTCCGAAAAATATCTGTCTTAATATATGACTTCACTAAAGCGGAGATCTTAATCTTTAAATTGATACTACATTAAACGATTTCATATATGTATCCAGGGAGATAAATGACTCGTAACACAGAAAACAGCATTTTAGAAAGATTGACATTTATGCCCTTTAAGGGTCGAATTCCGAAAACTTCATTTCTTAAAATATGATGTGACCAAAGTGGAGTCCAGAAGCTTTAAAATGACACCTCATTGATTGATTTCGGTTAAGTATGAAAGAAGATACAGGCTTGTGACAAAAAAATACCTTATAGAAATAATATATATGATCTCTGGAAATGATGGTTAATCCCTCACCGTGTCTGTGTGCTCCTAGCACGTCAGCTTCGCTCCGTAGCGTGTAATTTACAAACAGAAGATATTCGTCGGCGATTTCTCTCACCTGCGCCCGCCATGTTGTATCGAGGTAATCGATTAATTTGGTTGTAAGCAGAAACGCCATTTCTGAGAACGACGTTGCTTAACGAAATTTACAAAAAAAAAATATCGAAAGAGAACTGAAAACTTGAGTTTGATATGATCCCTGTACTGACACATCGAGTGTTGTTATTGGAGTTGTGGTGGAATTTCGCAGTTTCGCAGCTGCATCATATTTCGGTAATTTTAATTTGGTAAGACTTTTCCGTAAAATGTGAGTAGGGAACGTGAAGACTGTATCGTAGGGAAGCAGTAAAACCAAGTCGGAACAGCTTAGTAGCAGTTTTTGATACGTCGAGAGGGTCTTGCGCTGCAGAGGTTTTAGTGTTTGGTCGCTTCGTCGTGGGAACAGCTCAAGGGCAGCGAGCCTCCTGGCGAGGTCGTCTCCACATGACTGACTCCCGCCTCTGCAGGTAGAGCTACCTCGCGGAGGAGTAGCTCCGGCCATCCTGATCTGGGTTTACCATGATTTTCCCAGATCGCACCAGGCGAATGCCGGGATGGTTTCTCAAAACAGGTCATGGGCGCCTCCCGCCATATCCCGTTTATCCCTTCCTGTGCACAAACGCTTACACATTAGGAGAGGTGCAATGCACCCTCCGCCACTCACTTCTAGTGAATCGCGGAGTAATAACAGTGACCTCACTAAAAAAAAAAAGATTGCTCATTTTACCCCGGGCCCGAAATTCCTAGCGCCGACCCTGCCGTAAAATATCTTTCATAAAAGATTTTGTCATATTTATTTTATAAAACATATTTTATGATGTTTTATCAGCTCCAAGGTACTACATTAATTTTTTCATAATAGTTTTCTGAAATGTATGAAGTGAACTTGTGTGCTTGTGCAGCCGCTGTCACAGTATGTATTTTCAAGCAAAAGAAGAGAAACAAACGTAGTTAGGTTAGATCGTGGATTGCAAGAGCTGATATGAAAGGAATTCGTCAAAGTTTAGTGAAAGAGCTGCAATAACATATTATAAAAAATATGGTTGAAGCTGTAGCTTAGGTACAATAAATTCTTTCCGCAATATTTTTAAAAAATTCCATATCAGAATTATTACCCAGAACTTAAAGATATATACTAATGGGTGTCTATTTTACGGTGTATGTGCAGTGGGTTGAACTCAATTGCTGGTGGCGGATATACACCATTCTGCAGTCTGCCACCTGTCTGTATTGTTCAGCTATTATTCCAGAAACCTGTCGAGCACTAGATTCTTCTTAATCTATTAATTTTCGTTTACATGTCATCGACAGCAGAGCCTTCTTTCATAGAATTTATTAACTTGGGAATCTTTGCGTAAGTGTCAGCCTTTTTATTCCTATTCTTATAGTCTACGTATACAGGGGCGCATTTAGGCTTTGTGGGCCCCTAGGCTATACATGTGGTGCAGGTCCGTGACGGCAGTGGCCTAAGGCTAAGTACACACTTGTATACAAAGTCGAGCGATCGTCTATAGACATGTTAGGAACTGTCTGTAGATATAAATGTAGACAATGTATATAGACAGTCTAGAGACTTTGTCGCGTGATCTCACTTGAAAGCCTTGTTGCTCGTTAGTTGCTAAATATGGCTGACTTTGTTGGAATCACTGCTTGCGAAGTTCTAATCATGGACAATGAAAACAAGCGAAAAAAGAAGCGTTCTTCGAGACGCGAAATGTTTTACTAACACCACATGATAATATTTTCTGTTGGTAGGTTGTTTTTATTACTAAAATTGTTTTCTGTTCCATATCCATGTATAAAAATTAAATAAAAGAGATTTTTAATGTACTTACGATGTTCTGTACTTCCTGATTCACTATTTTCTTACTTCACCGCAGTCTGTGCTTCTAAACCTTGCAGTAGATATAAGTGTTCGTATGCGAACCAAGCATTCTTTACAAGAGATACTCCATTCTTCTTCACCTGATTTATTTTTTTATGCTCCCGATGAAAAGCTGTTTTCAAATTTTGGAGTTTTTTTTTCCTACATCGCCTACGGACACTGCATATTTTTTTGGCAGCTCTTTAATTACAATTTTCTTCTTGGTTCGATTTTTTTATTCGGAATTAGTCATTTCTCACAAACAAGATGTCAAGTGAAAATCTTCTTTTAACGATAACATTCTCTCTGTAGGCCACATCCTGACAGTAAAAAACAAAAATTAAGAAAATCGACCAAGCTTTCTCAAGAGCTCACCGACAATAACAAAAGACGTCCACACTACGAAATATTGCGCAACATAGTCTAACAATTGTCTCATGTCTCGCATTTCGAACGGGAGACCAAATTTCTGCGATTTTGTACCGAAAGCATGTCTATGGACATGAATTTGTCTTTCGATTGTCTATATACAATCGCTCGATTTCCTATAGACATTGTCTAGATACAAGAATCGCTCGACTTTGTATACAAGCTCTACTGCTGGCCTAGGCGGAAGCCGCTCCTACCAGACGTCGGGGGCCCCTCCGACCTTGATGCGGGCCCCTTTTGTGGTGCGGGCTCCTAGGCTACAGGCTAGGTAGCCTAAGCTTAAATGCGACTCTGAGTCTACATGTTTCTGACTGTACAACATTTCCTTCCTTTTTATACTCAAAAATCAAGATTTTCAACGATTCGGCAGTTCTAATAAACTTCGGTGAGTTTGCTTGCCCCATTTTCTTTGTTTACATTGAAATATTTTGTAAAATGTAATGCCGAGGTGTTATATTTTATAAATCTCTCATAAAATATGTCGAATTATACTTTAAAATATTTTATGGAAAATCTTTTATCAAAGATCTTTTACAGTGTATTGCCGGCCTGAGCAGCTGCAGCAGCTGTCCCCAGCGTCTGGGGTTGTATAAATCCAGCGACAGCGACGAATCTGTGCCGTGTTAGCGAGGTTACGGAAGCGGAAACAGAAGCGGATGTTATATTTGGATTTTTGCGTAAACGGAAGCGGAAACAGAAGAGGAAGCAGAAGTGTTTGAAAATGTATATTATTTATATTTAATTAAAGTGCCAAGCGAATTAATGATGTTTATTTTAATAATCAAACCAAATCAATCAATAACTGACTTTTAATTAAGAAATATTATTTTTCTAAGTACTTAATTAATATTAAAAACTTAAAAGTGTAAAGTTATATTTTAAAAACAAAAGCTTAGCTGCCTGTTCTCCTTTTAAACTGGTTCTTCTTACATCATAAAGTAAGGCTGCTCCGCTGAACAACTGTTCACTGGCAACACTGTTAGGTGGAGCTGACGAAAACCTGCGAACTGATGGTAACAACATGGAAACTTTGTGAGCGTTCATATGCCACCACTTAAGAGGATCTTCTTTTAATGGAAGTCTTTTTTTCTTTGTTGTAGTCCTGTAACACTTGTTTTGCCTTCGCAACGGGTTCTAATTGGTAACAAGGATCATTATCCTCGATATCACTAGAGTTTAAAATAGATTCTAATGAATCACCAATGAATGTTGTGGAAATGTCTTACTTGTCGAAGGCTGAGATTCTGCGAACTTGCGATAGGTGAATATTCTTTCTTTTTCTCGGGATCAGAAGGACAGTATTCATATTGATCGATCATCTCTTCTTCTTCATTTTTCTTAGTCATAATTCGAATTAACTGGTTTTCTACCTCCTGCTTGGTAATCTCGTTAAAGAATTTCGTCTTATATCGTGGATCCAAATATGTGAAATAATGCATAAAATGTTTTGTTCAAATCAATAAATCTGGAATTTAATTCATCTGTAATTTCTTTAATTACTCTTTTGAAATCATTTGAAGTGTCAGGTTTGACGTCCTCCGCTTGCAAAGTACTAACAATAACTACTACAAGTGGTATAACGGACGAAATCATTCCTTGAGAACTGTTGAACTCCCTGGTGACTTCATCAAACGGCCTGAATATTTTTACATACTTTTCAACGTTTACCCAATCATCTGGAGTGATTGTGGCAATTTTCCCTTGGCTGAGGTACAACACAATTGATTTTTTTTTTAAATAAATTGAGTCTTTTAATCGACTGTGCAGATGCTGGGGAAGTGATTCGATAGATTAAGTATTTGTTTAATGTGTCAAAAATCAATGAAGAATATGTTTTCAAACTCAAACAATAAAAGAAATTTTTTCTATAAAGCATAGTCTACTTTATATACAAATGAACTCCTATTTTTTTCAAAACAAGGTGTCAGACCTACTAGTCACACCGATTCAGATTAGTTTGATTTGCTTTTAGCTTCCACTAAACTTCCGTTTTAAAAGATACAGAAACGGAAACAGAAACAGAAGTCAAAATTTCGCGGAACTTCCGCACTTGCGGAAACGGAAACAGAGCTCTGTTACACCCCTAGTTAGCACTGTGACGCTGGAATTCACACGAGGCGGATCTACGTTTATAATAAGTGTTCCAGTGCTGGTCAAATTCTTGGTCGGTCCCTAAGCTCCGCCTCACAAACTACCGAGGGTGCTGCCTGGACCGCAAGACGTGCTGGCAGAAGCGGCCTTCACGGTCGCCACCAGCTCAAGAGAGAAGCTGGGGCACGATTACTGTCGCCGCAATGCAGCAGTCCATCCCATAGTTCTCCACAGTGCGTACGGAGTGACAGTGATTCGTCTGTTGAGGGGGGACATAAAACTTGGGGTCCCTCATGGTGTCTTTCGAAAGAGTGGCCCTGAATGTGCCGGCACGGGGTTGCAATGTCTCATCTCTAATCCATCCACAACAGAAACAACTGTCTACACTGGACACACACCATCAGTCACACATGAACACTTACGAGCTGTCTCACTGCAGGAGTCACCGGGGAACCCCCGGCGTTTGCTGTGGAAGACTGACACCCTGCAGGGTAATCGCCTGCGCGCACAATATAGACACGACCCACTCCACAGCGGATTAGGAACACTGATACGCAACCAGTTGTTAGGGACAATGCTTGGTTCTTCAGTAGAGGGCAGGCAGGCATTCAGTTGTGTATATTCGCTATTTTTACTGTGATTCATGACCCAAGGGCAAGAGGGTGCCCTGGCTCACAGTATTAGTTATGGAACATCGGCAAGAGCTAAGTTACTACTGATATATTGAAACATTCGGTGTTCAGCATATCTTTGCAAAAATATGATTTCGTATGTGAAGCAAATGTTGGTATCGGTTGGAAGAGTGCAGTACAACCACACTGCAACCACATAAACACCAATTAATACCACTACTATATTGTGGCAACGAAGAAAATCTATATATATAAAGATGAATATATGCATTTTGTTTGTTTGTTCTTCATACAAAACCACAGTTTTCATCCGATCTCAATGAAACTTTGCACACTTATCCTTTGAAGCAAGGAGAAAAATACTGTCTACATTTGGTTGAAAAATTATCTGTATAAATAATAAATGTTGTCTTATAACTTCGAAAAATTACTGAACGGCGATAGACAGACGCGTTGGATATGGAGGTCTCTGTACTGCCTTTCCGTGTAGCGGTCAGCTAGCTCAGTGGTTAAAGCGCTTGCTTACTAATGTTTGGGTCGTGGTCTCCGGTTCAAATCTCCGTGGAGGCTAAGATTTTTAAATATTGTTTTTGATCGTAAGAGTCACGCCTGGACCGTCGGTTATTCGGGTTGAATGTTAAACTGTAGATATCACAAATTTAGGGGTGCAATGCGAGGCAAATAGTAGGTAGTCTTGCAATGCTGTAGGTGTACATTTTTTACGTTGAATTGATCCCTCAGGGGCGATTTGCAACAGTCTGAGTGTGATCTGCAGTAATAATACTATAATTGCGGAATTAAGTATCTGTCTTTTTGTTACATTTTGATAACTAAATGTCTATACCGATATTGACCGAATTTGACAAGAAAATCTGTAGGGAGGGCACAGGACATTTTTTTTCGGTATGATTAAGGGGCTCCGGTAGGTTGTATCTTTTCCATATATTTCTTGCGAACTTCATTGTACCTTTTCTCAACAACTAATTGTGATACATATCTGGAACAAAAATAGGGTGAATCTATGATGGTTTTCAAATACTTTAACACAGGGATTTCCCAAAGTTGCAATTGGTTTGACAAAATTAATTTTTAAAAAAATATTCCAATTTTTTGTACTTTTGGAGGTGCTGCCCAGTCAATAATTTACAAACTATAGGGTATTATACAATATCCCTGTGTTAAAATACTCACAGAAACATACTTTCGAGGCTGTAAAAGTTTCAGGAAGTTTATGCAGGTAGTTTCCAAGAAAAGGTACACTAAAACTATCAAAAAGTAAACTTGCGGGAAAATGCTGTCAAAGGTTCAGTGCATTCCAGAACCATAACGAGGGTGATCTGGATCGTCCAGGTAGCTTTCTTCCAGTCTTCTCTGTAGTCTTCTTCTCTCTATTTTTTCTTCCACTTCCCTCAATGCTTTCTCTGTCCCCCTATCTCTTACCTGGTCAAGCCTGTATGGTGTGATACCCAACACTAATACTCGGTTTCTTCAATGCCTCACACCTTGACAAGCTACCATTGTTAAAAGTCATTACAGCATCATAAACACCAAAATGAAGAGCATTAATTGATACAAAACAGTTTTTGGAATTCTTGACCTAAGAACACTGATGAGGCACTCATTTGGATTTTGGGTGGGACCATGTAAACACTTCTGCAGTAGCTGTACGCGAGACAGATCCCTGAATATAGTTCCTCAATGACAGCATATGGTAAACCATCCTTGTGCACAAATATTTGGCCTGCTGCTTGTGCTTCGTTGTACTTGCAGCATGTATCAGTTCCTTTGGGGCAGAGACCATGGTTGGGAGCAGAATCAGTTGAAGCAACACGAAATAAGACAGCCCAAACAAATCGTTTCATTTCTTTGACACTGTTTTTGTTATGTCTTGTTTAAAGCACTTCTAGGTAAGAGATATGCATGTATCATACATCAAATTAAAGAGGACATTCTAAAGATTAATAATCGGCAAAAAAATGACAAAATTCATCATTTTCCATCATACCGTAGCCCCTTAACAGTTGTAGTCACGAAATTTTGAGAACTTATCGAATTTTGACAGAGTCACGGATGTGTGTTACTCTATAATGTTGCGTCGGTTGCTCAAGCTGTGCTTCTCGCGCGTTATGTTGGTGTATAATTTGATAAGATATGTAATTTAGAGAAAAAAACGCATTATTTAGTATAGATGTCGTTTTTCTCTGACCTATTACTTTGTGTCTGCTTAAATGTTTCTGGCACCAGTTTACTTTGCCTTCTATTTTGACATGCCTTGCGGGCGTAAACTGGCCTAAGTTGTAGCTCTAGCAGAGCACGAGCAGCTAAAGTTATTAGAACCCAAGAATCGGATGCTCATGCTGAAGAAAGAAGAAAAGGCCAAGCTGAAATAAGTTCCCCTTAGTCAATACCCCCACCCCTCCAACTCCCCTCACAGACAGGTTCGACTGTAGAATGATATAGTGATGGCTTTCCTGTCATATTATTCCGACTCGGTGATGTTTGGGACCAATCCTTCGTTACCAACAACTTTCTATATTCAATTCTGCCAAAAAAATTCTTAATCCACGCGTACGAAGTCGCGGGTACGAGCTAGTATATTTATATTTTTGCTGAAAAGTGGGGCAGAAATGGAGTGAGAAATATTAGTCTATAAATTTACTTCTTTTCCTTCGGAGTTTCAACCGTCAACGTTGAGGTCATTATAGCCGGGAGACGGTAGGTGCAAGGAACTGTAAGGAATTGGTGCATGTCCTTCGCCAGGAATAACTACGCGCTAGGAGGGTATTCGGTAGGGAATGCCAGTCCTTAACACACAGCAGACTGAACAAAGTGTGACTGCCTCGGATGACCATCGTCAGCCAGTATGGTGACGACCTCGACAGAAGTCTCATTCTTGAATGTTTTGGAGAATCACAGCAGTGTTACTCCTGGCGCCATTGTGTGGGGAACTGACCTCCGGTCGCGGCTGGCAGTGATTGAGGGAACTCTGAAGGCACAACGGTACGTCACGGACATCCTGCGTCCTCGTGTTACCTCTAATACGACAGTACCGTGGTGCCATTTTTAAACAGCGCAATGCTCGTCCACACACGGCACGTCTTACCATGAACTGTCAACGCGATGACGTGGTACTCCCGCGACCAGCAAGATTCCCAGAGCAGTCCCCACGTCCACTCTGCTCCCGTGCCAGTACCCAGGACATCAACGATCAGTAACAACAGTTGTCGACCAGGTTGCCTCAGGAGAGGATACAACGGCTATATGACACTCGGCATCCGGGCCAGAGGGCATGCAACGTGATTTATTTATTTGATGTATTTTTATTTTTCTATACCCCGGATTTCACAAATATTGTGGGCGGCACAGGATGCTAAGCACCAATCCTAGTTCTGTGCGTTCTCTGTCCTAATTCATAGCACGAGAAAAGAAAGAATAAATAAAGACATCAGTACGGCATCTTATTTCTCTAATCTTATCCCTCCGGTCATTGCGACCTAGATAGGTTGGCGGAAGAATTATTCCATTGCACTTGTAAATCAAATAATTGCGCATATTCTACAATACATTCAAACGAAAACGACGTCGTCTCTTTACCAACCAATCCCAACCCAGCCTTTGTATCAATTCTGTGACGCTTTCGTAAGGACTGTAATTAGCAGTCACGAAACGAGCGGATCTCCTGTGTAATTTCTCTGACGCGTCAATCAATCAATCCGTTGCGATACGGATCCCAAACTCCACAACAGTAATCCAAGTGCGGACGCACTAGTGTTTTGTACGCTATTTCCTTCGTATGGGCATCACAACTTCTCAAAATACGACCTATCAGTCGTAATCTAGAATTAGCTTTGCCTTCGACGGAAGTTATGTGCAGGTCCCATTTTATGTTGCTTTGTACTATTACGCCCAGATACTTCAGGGAATCAACCGTGTCAACGACCGGTTTCTTTTCGTTACTGATTCGCATTATCTCGGACTTTTTGTAGTTAAGTGTAAACTGCCATTTATGGCACTATTCCGAAATAACATCCAGATCGCGCTGAATTTCTAAACAATCGTGAGAGCACTCATAAGGAGACTCATGCTGCTAAGTTGTTTGTAAATTTCACTTCATTTTGGTATTACTGAACAGTATCACACACCTTCTCGACCCGTGAATTTTCATTTCTTTTCCTCTTCGCGTCCTGGGCGCTTCACTTTATTGTGAGACAGTGTACCTGCAGTATGGTACGAGATGCTTCGCGATTGTAGGCCAGCGTCGATTTCCCGCGGAGGGCTGCCTCTCAGAACTAATGACTCTACCGTCGACGAGCCGAGTGGAGCCTTAATTAGAGAGTCCATCCCGTTAATTGAAAGCCGCGCGGCGCAATACTTCCAAGTACAGCGCTCTGCGCTCTTTGCATTTCTTCTTTTTTTAAAAAAGTATTCTCGCTCTTCCTTCTTCGGCGCTGTATTCTATACCCTGGGAGAGGCACTTCTAGCTAAGGCGCTCGATTCTGCAGGCACGCATTTCCAAATATTACGTCACTACAAATTCTGAAAGAAAGTTCCATCCTCTGGCGGAAAAGTGAAGCCAGCCATCCACGAACGGTTTAATTAGTGGTTATATATTAGGGGGCGTTCATAAACCACGTGACTCCATTTTTGCCTCCCTCCCCCATGTGGCACATTGCTTTTTAACCCTCTTGATTCCGGAAGACATTTTACAGTGTTTTCTCTTGTAAGACTATCGTAAATTATATATGGAGCTAATTAAATGACGGAAATAAAGATTTCCATGCTGTTGTGTGTTCCCTGTGACATGTAATATGAATGAAAAGCTAAATGGATTGGGTCAGTTACAACGCCCCCCCCCTCCCACACACACACACAGCCTAGTGTAGCTTTCTACACAAACCCCCCCCCCCCTCTCTAGACTGAACCACGTAGTTTAGGAACGCTCTTTTAGTGATAGGGCGGCATAAGATCGTCCTCATGAACGACCAGGTTCACTACGTGCGAGGGCCGAAGTGTTTGGGCTGTCCGTCCTATTGCTGATAGACAAATATTGGGTTTCAAGTCATTTTTACAGTTACCAGATACGGCTCCTGTATACTGATTACACTCTTGCTTTCTATGATTATCGATCGTATAACTCCGTTCACTTTGTGTGAGGGGAGGAATTGATCGTATGAGACAAAAAATCGATCGAATTTGTCAGTAAACTTTTGTATTATTTAACTTAACTAATTTCAAATCAATTCTTTCCTATCCAGATCTTAACCAGATTTCAGTCTCCTTTCTATCAAAACGAAATGACATTCTTCCATTTAACTACACTGCATTAATTTTTCCTTTTACAAAAACGCTCTTAACTTATGCTTTACTTCATTCAGCATATATACTTTATGTAGGTACTAAAATTAATACATTAATCTTTGTATTTGCCCTGACTAGCTTTCATACACTTCATTTTACATTAATTCACTTTTACAGTTGCTTCATATTTGCAACAATACAACACTTAATCTCTGCTATCTCGTCAGCGATTATCTCTCCTCCTACAACTTCAACCAATGATTGCACTGCTCCCTAGTCAGAGAAAGTAATTACGTACAGTTATTTTGTTCAATTTTCCTCAAATAATACCTTCACAAGTGGCAACAACAGTCAATAGCGTCATGCGGTTGACGAAACTTAAGCTATGTATTTAAATATGGTGAGACTTTTAACGCAGTGCGGGACATTCCAACTAAAATTCTCCCCCCCCCCCCCCCTCCTCGAGAGAGATGGCTGTTTTTCAGATCGTCATGCCTCCTGTCTAAATCTTATATTCAGACAACAGGCAGTCCATGTTATTCATTATTCCAATGAATGATAGTGTGATGGTTTACTATCAGAAGTTAGGTTATTTGCAGATGGCATAATGCTATATAACAGAATCAAAACGGTAGAGGACTATGAACAGCTACAGGTTGACCTGGACACAATATCTAGCTGTGTGAGTCGACGGAGGATGAAGATAAGTGCAAAGAGTGTCAGCTTATTAGGTACACAGATAAAAAAAAGCTGATTATCATCGTAGGCTGAAGAGGGAATTGCTGAAGACATGAAACTTAAATATCTGGGCAGGACACATTGGACAGGTAGTAGAGAAAGGTTTCAAAGTGCTTTTTGGAGAGAGTGACGAGGAGATGTACCAAGAAGTGAGGAAAACTTTGGCCAGACTATTGCTTGAATACGGTGGTGTAGTAAGGGGGCATCAGATATAGCATTTCGAGTGGATGCAAAGAACTGCTAGATTTGTCTCTGGAAATTATCGTTCAAACACAATCAGTAACTGATATGATGAAGGAGCTAAAATGGGATTCATTATAAGACAGGAGGAGGATGAAGACAGTCATGGAGATGTACAAGGCGTATATTGGTGATCAGGAGTGGAAAGATATTGGTGCAAGAAATAAAAGTATTGCGTGGAAGGGTAAAGACGACCATGACCACAAGCTGGCACTCGATTTCAGGCATAAAGCAGTTGGAAAATTTCTTTTAGTCAGGAATTGGAATAAATAACTAACGGCAGTGATGACTGATTTACCAAAAACTGCGAAGAATTTAAAATTAAAATTCGTAGAGGGCGAAGGTAAGGCGGGTACAAGAAAGGGGGCACAATGGTATGTAACGAAATTGCCACCGAAGCGTGCGCTCCATTGCAATTAAATTGAGTAGATAATGTGTCAGGGAGGTATTTCGGAGTATAAGACTCGCGTAGACTGTTGGGAAAGTGCGGGAGTGACGTCATACTAAGAAATCTGCTAGATATAACGATGACGAACCAGGTTGGTATGTTATGTCTTCACGGTACAGAGAAGAGAATAAGAGAAGGTATCGAGCCTGCGGCGTGCTTTGACTAGCGAAAATTACGCCAACCCGCGAAATTGGAAGTCTACGGAGCTCCAATGAGAAGCAAGTGGTAGGTTGTGGGGTATTGTATGTGGACGTCGGTCGGGATGAGGATGGAGGATGTCACGTAGAAGGAAACAATGGCTCGTGCACTGCATGTTCCGACACGGAAGAGAACACTGCAAAATGGTGACGCTCCACGTGAGAGCGCACCTCGGAAATGCGTCACCGGAACGTGAGTGATGAGGTATTATCTTGGTCCTCCGTTAAAACCTAACGTCCTGAGGCTTTCTTCAGAGGATGCCTCAGCACGATGGCAGAAACGTCAGGTTTTAATAAACCGACGCGGCTGCACCCGGAGAACAAAGATAATACATACAGAGACATCTACATATATACTCTGCAATTCACAAAATTGTGGGTGGCAGAGGGTGCTCAGCACCAAAGCTAATCTCTTTGTTGAGCATTCCAATCCCTAATGGTACGAGGGAAAAAAGAATTCTTATAAGAATCATTGCGGCACCATATTTCTCTAATCTAATCTTTTCTATCATTCCGACTCAAATAGGTTGGTGGACGAAGTATTTCACTACACTCGTAAGTGAAAGTGGGAGTACACATGTTTACCAATAAGTTTAAACGAAACGTGAGTCGTCTATCTACCAGAGACTCCCAGCCTAGTCTACTAATCAGTTCTGTGACGCTTTCATAAGGACTGTAGCAAGCGGTCACGAATCGAGCGGCTCTTCTCTGTACTTTCTCTATACTTTCCATCAACCCCTTACGAAACGAATCCCAGATGGCACAACAATAGTCCAAATGTGGACCCACAAGAGATTTGTACGCTATCTCCTTTGTTTGTTCATTACCATTTTTCAAGATTCGGCCTATGAATCGCAGCCTAGAATTAGCTCTACCTACTAACGAATTAATGTGTATGTCCCATTTCATGTTCCTTTGCACTGTTACTCCCAAATATTTCATAGAATCGACCATATCAATAACTAAATTGTTTAACTCGTATTTCTGAACAATTTGATTCTTTTTGTTAGTTATGCTCTTTTTTGTTTTTAATGGCATTCGGCTACTGAGCCATACAGCCAGCTCAATGTGATTTGTTGCTATCAAGTATTGACACAAGGACACTACAACACGGACAAGACATTCACAGACAGAACACTAAACACCCATGCCCTCGGCCGGACTCGAACCGGCGACCTTCGGTACGCGGAGCTAGCACTCTAGCCCCTACGCTACCGAGGCCGGCTTATGCTCATTGTCTTGCACTTTTTACAATTCAGAGTAAGTTGCCACTCAGCGCACCAAGTCAAAATAACATCCAGATCACGTGAATTTCTAAGCAATCGGCCAAATTCTTTACTTCCCTATAAATAACCGCATCATCAGCAAACAATCTAAAAAGGCTTTTCACTTTGTCTCCGAGATCGTTTATAAAAATTAAGAAAATAAGTGGTCCTATTACACTTCCTTGAGGTACAACCGATGAACTTTCTCCTTTAAGGACGACATACTGAGACCGACCAGTTAGTAAATCCTTTATCCATTCATAAAGCTGATCCGATATACCGTACGCTCGAAGCTTTGCTAAAAGGCGGTTGTGTGACTGCGGAAGGTTTCGTAATCACGAGTGATGAAGGCCGAGACGCGAGATTTGAAAGCTCGCGGTTGGTCTCGAGAGGGGACCGGAACTGCCGCTCCTGTTTCGACGCAGGGTCGAGGTGCGGGAGCCGGATGCAGGTGAGATCACAACTACTGAAAGTGATAACGCGACGACATACAGTGATAACGCACGAACTACGCTCATCATTTATCAACATGGAAACCCCCGAAGAGGGACCACGTATCTCATTCCCCGATGAGAAACCGCTTCATATTAGGTTCATGATTTTACGTGCTGACTTGAAGTAACATCATAAGTCAGCACGTAAAATCATGAGCGTGATGTACCGCAGCTTGGGTCTGGCCCTGGTGAAGCACACTGATGCCTGTGGGTGTGCCCTCCTGTGATGGGCTCGAGCCGACAGTCCCTGTCTCGAGCCTCCTCGAGGTGGCCTTGATGCTCTGCGTGGAAGCAGTGGTCTCGAATCTTCAGATGTTTCGGTATTTCTACCGATATGGAGTGTGTCCTAATCTGTCCTACCGAAATTTAACCATTTTTCCACGACTTATGAATTTTTTCCAGATTTTACATTTTAGGTTGGCAACCCATTTGGTTTATTACCAGTTCAAAGATAACGCCAATGCAAACTGTTTAATTTATTTATTATTGCTTCGTGCGCGTTTCACCTCTCATCGAGGCATCATCAGCGACGAATCTGTGTTACAGTTTTTATATACAGTTTTTATATACAGTTTTATATACATTTTTACATGTGAAGCAGTATACATAGGGCAAACACGAAGACAATTCCAAATCAGATACAAAGTACACATGAGAGCATTAAAATACAGTAACCATTCCACATTTGCCGAACACCTCATAGAAAATGACCATTCACCAACAAACATAAACACAGATATGCAAATTCTCACTATCAACAACCACAGGCACAACACACTCACTATACAGGAAAACTTATATATACAAAAAGCAAAAAATGAAGGCAAACAGGTACTAAACTACCAAGTAAACCTCACAAATAAAACTTTACTCAATTTAATATACACAAACTCGACAGACAAAACAAAATAAACACAAACTGTATAATAAAAACCCACACATATACACATCACACATAAATATAAAACATTCTAACAAGACCATCAAACATACACGCACTTTTCAAAACTCGCGGTATCAGCACGAGACATGATATATACAAACAAGATGGCCACAGCAGACAACCGAAGGACGCGAAAGCGCACCAGAGACAAGACATAAACAAACCAGCTGGCCCCAACAGACGACAGAACTATGAAAACACACAATAGTGTAAATACGATTCAGGCGAACCATGCTTTGTATGAAGAAACGGAGATGCGCAGCTGCATACCGTATTAAAATAATGCAAATGTAAGTAACTATTAGCTATAAAATATCTCATGCTCATAATCACGTAATAATAGGATAAAAATGTATATAAAACTGTATATAAAAACTGTAACACAGATTTGTCGCAGATGATGCCTCGATGAGAGGTGAAACGCGTACGACGCAATAATAAATAAATTAAACAGTTTGCATTGGCGTTATCTTTGAACTGGTAATTAATTAAGCAACTGTGGAAACATGGCCTGCAACAACATTGCATTCATTTGGTTTATGTTTTACGGGGAATTATTCGATCGATTGTATGGTACGTAGTTAGTTACCTTTTGCAGAATGTTACGTATATCTTTTGGGGACTACCCCTGTGAGGTTTTTTTTTTTTTTTTTTTTTTTTTTTTTTTTTTTTTTTTTTTTTTTTTTTTTTTTTGGGTCGCTGCCTCAACGGCGTGTTTGTGCATGTCCCGCTACCTAGGTAGCTCTACTGCTATGTGTCACTTTGTATTGGATAGGGTTGTTTTGGGGACTCTTTTTATTTGCGCTTTGAGGGGAATACATGGCTATGGTCGTCTGGGACGACCTTATGTGAAAAACCCCTACAGTTTTGTCATACGTTATTGACATTTGTGGGTTCAATCTATATATATTCAGGGTGTTACAAAAAGGTACGGCCAAACTTTCAGGAAACATTCCTCACACACAAACAAAGAAAATATGTTATGTGGACATGTGTCCGGAAACGCTTACTTTCCATGTTAGAGCTCATTTTATTACTTCTCTTCAAATCACATTAAACATGGAATGGAAACACACAGCAACAGAACGTTCCAGCGTGACTTCTAACACTTTGTTACAGGAAATGTTCAAAATTTATCACAGCCGTCCACAATACGGGCACGAAGAGTCTCTACATTTGGTACCGGGGTTGCGTAGACAAGGGCTTTCAAATGCCCCCATAAATGAAAGTCAAGAGGGTTGAGGTCAGGAGAGCGCGGGGGCCATGGAATTGGTCCGCCTCTACCAATCCATCGGCCACTGAATCTGTTGTTGAGAAGCGTACGAACACGTCGACTGAAATGTGCAGGAGCTCCATCGTGCATGAACCACATGTTGTGTCGTACTTGTAAAGGCACATCTTCTAGCAGCACAGGTAGAGTATCCCGTATGAAATCATGATAACGTGCTCCATTGAGCGTAGGTGGAAACGAAACTAAAATGAGCTCTAACATGGAAAGTAAGCGTTTCCGGACACATGTCCACATAACATATTTTCTTTGTTTGTGTGTGAGGAATGTTTCCTGAAAGTTTGGCCGTACCTTTTTGTAACACCCTGTATATATATATATATATATATATATATATATATAAAGATTTATGTATGTATGTATGTTTGTTTGTTTGTTTGTCCTTCATACAAATCCACAGTTTTCATCTGATCTCGATGAAACGTTGCACTCTTATCCTTTGAAACAAGGAGAAAAATACTGTCTACATTTGGTTGGAAAATTATATGTATAAATAATATATAGTCTTATAATTTCGAAATATTACTGAACGGCGATAGACAGACGCGTTGGATATGGAGGTCTCTCTACTGTTTTTCCATGTAGCGGTCATGTAGCTCAGTAGCTAAGGCGCTGGCTTACTAATGTTTGGGTCGTGGTCTCCTGTTCAAATCTCCGTGGAGGCTAAGATTTTTAAAAATTGTTTTTGATCGTAAGAGTCAAGCCTGGGCCTTAGGTTATTCGGATTGAATGTTAAACTGTAGATATTACAAAGTTATGGGTGCAATGCGAGGCAAATCGTAGGTAGTCTTGCAATGTTGTAGGTTTACACTTTTTTACGTTATAATGATTCCTCAGGGGTTGTTCGCAGTCGGAGAGAGAGAGAAAGAGTGTGTGTGTGTGTGTGTGTGTGAACCGCAATAATAATACTATAAATACGGAATAAGTCTCTGTCTTTTTGTTACGTTTTGACGACTAAATGGCTATATCGATACTGATGGAATTTGAAAATAAAATCTGTATGAAGGGCACAGAACATTTTTTCCAGTATGATTAACAATTGTAGTCACGAATTTTGAGACCTTATCGAATGGTGACAGAAATATTTTGGAAATTAATTCTCTTCAAGAGACAGGTTCGACGGTAGAATGATATAGTGATAGCTTTCCTGTCATATTTTGCGGACTCGGTGTTGTTTGGGATCAATCCTTCGTTACCAGCAACTTTCTATATTCAATTCTGGCAAAAAAAAAAAAAAAAATTTATCCACGCGTACGAAGTCGCGGGTACGAGCTAGTTGTCTATAATGGTTGGTAACAGTTACCGTAAACACATATTGTTAATAAAATGTACATACTTGTTATTAAAGAGGAGTGCAGTTGGCGCGAATTTTATGAATCTGTACAAATGTTTGTCATAAATAAATATAGCGCACGGGTAAACCTTCGCCATCTATACCGGGAACTCCGCTGGTTACGTTATGGCTCACTCTCCACGAACTGTTTGGTTAAGTATCATCACGTGACGGCTGCATAAGGGCAGAGCGAGCGAGCGATTAGTGTCAATCGATCCCCGCCGGGTCGCAGCTGTTTCGTTAATTGGTTTCTTTATTTGGCCTCAGAGAGCAGCTGCCAATCGACCAGTCTGCTTCCGTCTCGTGCACTTAGCTCTGCAGACACACTACAGCAACTTACAAAACATGTAAGATTGCACAATTACAATTTAAATACCAGGTGAAACGGAGCCAGTATTATATCCCAAGAAGTGTTTAGTTTCTTTTCCAGCAATGCTCTCTTAATCACTGCGTATGACGTTGCCCTGCATCAGTGGTTCCCAATTATTTTTTCCCGAGTACTACTTCAAGAATGAGTTCAACCTCACGTGACCCTTACAGCTAAAATGGTAAATAAAAAAAAATGAAACAAGTTTTTCGAGATTTGTTAAATTTTAATCCAATACCAAACGTCACAAAAATAAAAAAAATGTCCAAAATTGTTATTATAACAATTTTAGTAATAATTAAAATCATATATGTTTATTTACGTTTAACGCGATAAATGTGCACGTTTCCCTTTGTTAGAATCTTTGAAATTTCGTAGCTTAAATCATCTTCGAGTTGAAGTCAATGGAGATGTCTGGTTTTCATGTTTGTCTCGGTGGAAAATCAGATCTCGAAAAGATACGTCGTGCAAAATATTATTGCTTCATTTCTGACATGATAGAGATGTAGAGGTTAGCAGAAGATAGGAAGGGATGGAGGGTTGTATCAAACCAGTTGAAATACTGATGACAGCAAAAAATTCACAGCTGATTGCTCTGCAAAACGACTCTTGAGTCTGTTGTTGCGTGAAATGCTGTTTAGTTGACGGCAATACAATCACCACATCTAGTTCTAAACGTTAATTTTCTATTTTTTACTACAGCTTGTTAAACAGTTCTCTGATACCCAAAATGGCCATCACGACGAAATGCTTAGAGACGTTGTTTTAACTGTACACACCACCGTATTCTCCTCGATTGTCCAATGTATATATAACTGATAGTCAAAACAATTTTGACTGACAAGTATTTATAACCAAAATTATAGGGAAAATTGGCAGGAAAATATGCCAATAGTTACTGGAGCAGGGTAAAAAAACGCATGTGTTTACATTAATTAAACAGATATACAAAACGGTGGTGAATGAGGTAAAATTTTCAGTTATTGTAGAAGAATAAGTTACTTGCTGGTAGACGAATTCTAAACCAAAGTGTTATAATAGGAAATGCAGTATCAAAACGGGGTAGCGATGACGGCAGTGGCACGGTTGTATATTGCGGCTATTGCTGTTCATTATTCTAATAAACGACTATGTTAATGGTTTACAGTCAGTGGTCAGGTTGTGTGCAGGTGACATAATCTACTAAATAATTTCCTAAGCTCACTCACTCGTCTCGATAGCTATTGGCTGGAGAACGGTGTCACGTGTCAGCCTTCGCTCACAAATTAACAGCCACCAGAGATATCATTAGAAGTTATTCGACGTTACGTTCACAATGTAATACCAAATTAATTGCCATAATCTATTCATTAAGTTTGCTTTTCGTAGCATTTCATAGTTAAAAAATTATCGATAAACTTTACGGCTGAAGAAAGTGAAAGTAACATAAAATAATTTAAAAAAATTAAGTTACTCATGGTCTCTGCTGCAACCGCGAATGCCAATTGTCATTCCGGCGTAGGCTAAATTTCAATTTAACTAAAACTTTCGATAGTGTTGTTGCTTGACCAAATTTTATACATTACGATTTATTTGTTTTTTGCGTATTTTAGTGACCAACGTCGTTAATAGTCTTTGTTCATGTTCGCTGTACGCGAGTTATTAGGTTGTTTAAAGTGGACATCAGACCAAATATGTTATTATTTTGGCAATTAATTTCTTTGGAGTTGTTCAATTGTTTAATAATCTGGAATCTTCATTAAGTTCTCTGGCCGTTACAGACACTATGACCAAAGATTGTATTAATTTGATACTTTCGAAGCAAACAGGAATTCTTCGAATTTTGCAGAGTGAACTTTGAGGATCAAGTACAAGTCAAGTTTGTATTTCAGCAAGTCCGAGTCTACGATCTTTGAAACAATTATACGATAGCGCGATCTTCCCTGTCCGTGTTTAATAACTACTTCAAGCTCAAGAGATTTTATTCACGCTAAGGGTGAAACACAAGTCAAGTTCGCACTTGGTCAGATAAGGTCAACCTATCATAATCTTTGACGCTAAAAACTGGAACTATTCTAGACCCGCGGTGATACGCATAAAACGGTCACGGGCTTACACAAGTGTTATATAAGGGATCAAAACTGGAGAAGACTGAACAGCTCCAGGGTGATCTGGATAGGATGTTTAACTGGTTGTGTCAACATTGGACGAAGGTAAATGCAAAGAAGAGTCAGCTCATTAGGTACACAGATAAAAATTAATAGTTGATTATGATTAAGAGGTGGGTAATGAATTGCTTCTTCATCTCTTGAAATATAAATACCTTGGTATAGGATATGATAATAAGCTCAGCTAGGCACACACACTGCGCAGATGGCAGTAAGAGGTTTCTGAATTGTAGACTGCTACAGTAGGCTGTTAGTATCTACGTAGTGCGGGAGTTGGCGGCGCTGTATTCGGGCTGGCGGCTGGGTGGCGACCGCTACAGGAAGTGAACCGCGCCCTGCCGGTTTCCGCCGAATGGCCTCAAAACAGAGGCCTCTCCCACGATGCAGGTGATCTCTGACTTTCACAGCTCTAGAGCTTACTTTGTTGGCAGTTTATAGACATGCGCTCAGCCCCCAATGACAGCCTCTGCTTTGTTTTCAGTGTTGTACTTTGATAAACCCGTTAGAATAGACAACCAGGAAAAGTCGAAGCTTCGACTACAGTTTACTCACTCATCCCTGATCTTGTTCTGAAAATTATTGCATTTGTATAAAGCTTTAATATATCGCAATTTCGTTGAGAACACAGCTAGATATAGTAAATAACTTTCAGCATTCCCTTCATACACTCAGCGCATGTTTTGTACGTTGGTTAGACAGTTTATGTGACCAATTTCACAAGCTACAAAACCAGTTCGAGGGAGGAGTTCAATGAATCAGATGTACTTTGCAACTTAAGGCTCTCATTCCGTCTTGTAACCTTTCTTTCCCTTGTTCAGTGCAGTAAGCTTTAATTTATTTAGGTTAATTGCGATGGATCCAGGATCCGGTGCAAATTCCCCCTTCCTTGTACCCGCTTGTATTTACCCTCTACGATTATTAATTTTAAATTCTTTCAGCGTTTTTTGGTTAATTTTTCATAAATTACTTTCGTAATTTATTCTACTCCTCCTCGCCAAAAAAAGAAACTTTTCCGACACCCTTATTCCTGAAATCGAGTGCCAGCTTGCTTGTGGTCATGATCATCTTATGCCTACCAAGTACCTCTCCTAAATCATCCACCAATCTTTTTCCACGCCTCATCACCAATTTACGCCAGTCTACAAGTGACTCCAAAATCAGCTCCTTTAACGTATCAGTTACTCATTGTGTTATCCAGAGATACCTGTATTTGAAACTCAAAATGTGGATCCCATAGTACTACCATGCTCATATTAATCCGAACGACCTGAATTGCACATCGCTACATTTCATCCTGGGACTTATTCAACCCATTATACACATCTACCAAGACAGTACTATACCCGGTAGGTGGTACATTCATGTTAATATCCAAAATTGAGACTCACCCACCTCACAAAAAAACGTGACATACTTTAACATATTCGTTATAGAAACGAAAATATGGATTGTATTTCGTTAATAAAAGAGTTGTGCAGACATTGAAAGCACTTCATTTAAGTTTTTTTAAACATTCAAGAGAAATTACGTGTCCATACAGAACATTAAAAGTTAACATTTTCAAACAAAAAGTTAATTTTGAAGAAACGCTAGCGTCAAAAGAAAGGAAGACGTTATACCGATCATCTTTCACTTAAAATAACTGACTATTAATGATAAAATCAATATTTGCGATGTAAAGATAGTTTTAGGTGAGTGCGTTGACAAATAATTGCAGATTTTTGAAGTTAGTTAATTTTGCGGTGTGCTATGAAGACATGTTGTTCCCTTACTACCACATTTAAAATTATTTTAGAAACATACGGAAAAAATTATAACTAAATGACTGTTGTCGGTGACATGAGATGTCGTCAACGCATTCTGAGTTGACAGTATTTTAGCGTAAAAAAAACCTAATTTTCACCTACCAT